>OX359295.1:34265082-34865082 GCA_947179395.2 Pulicaria dysenterica | reverse complement strand
GACTTATACAAAGAAGCAGTTTATTTATCAAGCTTCACATGCCAATCTTGGCCCCGTTAGGAGTTTTAAATTGACGAAAAATTTGTATGGTGGTTTTGAAGACATTGGTGCCACAGCAGTGGATTGTAAGAATTTCGTAGAGATTTGAATATGTTTATTGGTGATGGAGATGCTCATATGGTTGTCGAGAAGTTGTTAAGAAGGAAAGAGTTTAATTCTGGCTTTTTTGCTTATTTTTTACTAATGAAGAAAATTCTTTGGTTGGTCTTTTTTGGGCAGATGAGGTTGCTGTAGAAAATTTCAAATCTTTTGGAGACGTCATTTCATTTGATGCTACATTTAGGTCCAACAAGTGAGTTTCTTTTAGAGTTCATCAGTTTTTTCAGTTTCATTTTTTTACTTTCATCAAAGCTTTGAATGTTTTCATCCTTTTTTTCAGATATAAGATGGTTTTTGTCCCCTTCACTGGGATTGATAACCATAACAGATGTATCACTTTTGGTGATGGGTTGCTGGCAAAGGAGAACATAAAGTCATACTCTTGGCTTCTTGAGTCATTCAAGAAGGCTTTTGAGAGTGTCCCTTCAATTGTTGTTACCGATCAAGATCCGGCGACGAAACAAGCTATTTCAGACGTGTTCCCTAAATCTAGACACCGTTTGTGCATGTGGCACATAATGCAAAAGCTAACATCAAAGGTATTTTTTCTCAAAACGTACCTTTTTCTTATTTTTTTTGTTTTTTATTGATGTATCTGTTTTTATATGGATTTTTGTCTTCCTTTTCATCAGATTGGTCCCATGCTACCTGCTGATGAGAATTTCAAAAACCGTATTTGTAAAATAGTTTGGAATGATCGTATATCTGTTGAGTACTTTGAAAGGAAATGGAGGGGGATTATTGATGATTACAACCTTCATGAAAACAAGTGGTTGGCTGATATGTATGAAATACGTGCTGATTGGATTCCCGCGTATTATGTTGATGAACCATTATCTGGTCTCATGCGTACTACGTCCCGATCAGAGAGTGAGAATCATTTTTTCGGGACTTTGACATCATCAACCCTCACTCTTGTTGAGTTTATAAGTCATTTTGAAACAGCAATGAATTCGCAAAGATATATATTGAAGAAAAATGACCATGATACGTGATACACCGTTCCCGAGATGAAGACTACCCTTCAGATTGAAGTTGAGGCTTCTAAACTGTATACTAGGACTATCTTTGATATCGCGGGTTTTAGATATATTTTTGATGCGATATTTGATTATTTTTTATAGAAATCATGGAAAATATGTTTAATTTATATTTAATATCTTTATATATTATTTTCCAGGTTTAAATTCGGAATCATGGTGATAAATATGGAGAAAAATGGATAAAATCCGAGATAGAGATCAAAAGATTGAAAAAGTCAAAAAATATGCCGAGCAGCCCGCTAGCGCCACTAACCCAGCGCGCGTCGCGGCGCTAAGCCTTGGTTCGCGGCGCGAAGTCGCAGTTTCCAGCCTATATATATATTCGATCCTATCTTCGGTTTGGCAGCTTTTGGTTCCGAATTTTGAACCTTAAATCACCAGAAAACACCCCAAAATAGTCCAGAAGGCTTGGAGCAAAGCTTGGAGCATAGGAGGCTTGAGTTTGAAGATTAAAGTGAAGATCATTCGGCTTTTTACGGTTTTTCGTATTCTCTTCATCATGTTCTTGTTTGTTCTTGATTTCCAGAACTTTATCATGATTGTTAGAGGCTAGATCTTCTGTTTTCCTCCCTAGAGGAGATGAAACTCATGTAGTGGCTTAGTTTAATTCATGGTTTGTGATACTTAATTCATGTTTGTTCTTAGTTTAGTCTAATCTATGTTTATCCATGCTTATGAATCTGTTTTGATTGCTTAGAATCTGATTTTTATGTTTGAAGAGACCACTTGAATCATAAAGTTTGAATCTTGATTGTCTAGGACCAATAGATGATTAAAGAATAGAGATTAACCAAATCCTATGTTTTGAGCAATTAAAGTTAGAATCTTTTGCATGTGATGTCCATATAATGAATTTTATATGTTAGTTTGATGTTTTGTTGATCATACAAGCATTAAGATTAGGGTTTAACTTGTTAATCGAATTAATTTGCTAATTAAACTAGTTAATTGCACTTTTGACCATAAAGGTAATTAATTAGGGCAGTTAGACGATTATGATCGGACCAAGGTTGTAATCACTTTAGAAATCGATGCATGAATATTCTAAGTATCATTAGCTTTATTTGCCATGAAAAAAGTGGAATTGAATCTAGGGAGGGAACATCTTCATTATATTGTTTAATTCTCCGAGTTTATCGCTTTCTTGTCTTCTTTGCATGCTTTTAGTGCTTTTAGGTTGTTTAGTGGTTTGAGTTGGTTGCAAGTTCTCAGCTTTTTCATACAAACCCCCCTTTTAATTGCGTTATTTATTTTTTTCTCATTAGTTTCGATTTAATTGCTTTCTAGTTTAGTTTAGATTAGTTTTGTTGCGTTTAATATTTAAATCATTATAATTTTATCAAATCAAATCCGTTCCCCGAGAGTTCGACACCCATGCTTACTAATTATACTATAAAAACCGATTAGGTGCTCTTGCCTATTCGTGTCGTTTTGGTACAATTTAACACGGAAATTATAAATAAAAAACTAGTACGTAAAACGCACATCAATCTTTTTCGAATCCAGGAGGAGATTAATGCGTCCATGGTGTCATGTTACTCATTGAATGTTGAAGGATTGATGGAGTTGTAAAGTGTGTTGTTTGTGATTCATCAGAATTGCTCAAAAATCAGAATGTTTCATCTTTCACCTATCGTTATGAGGTTAGTTTTAACCTTTTTTTAATTAATGTGTTAATTATTTGTTATTCATCAATTATCAGAACATTCATCATGTTTTTGCAGGTTTGGTTCATCAAATCTTAAACAGGTGTCAGGTGTTCTTGTGAGAGATTTGAGGGTTACGGTTTGTTATGCTGACATATTTTCTTAGTTTTGCGCATGTACAGGGTTGAATCTTTCCCTTTACAGTATGTTCACAAACGATGGTCAAAAGATGCTGCTTCACATACTTTACATGTTGGTCCAAAAACAACATATACCAACAATGGAAGTTTCAATGAGACGGACTCTGTTGTACGTGAAGTGTATAGGTCAGTTGAGTATTGTGTAAACAAACTGGTTGCTAATATGCAGGGTCTTTCTCTATACCGTGAAAAGTCATTCAAAAGTTCATCAGTTTTTTTTACCAGGAGTGCAGGCATGTTACCATGTTTTTTCTTTATATCTCCATCACCTTGCACGTTGTCCAAAATGTGGATGTTTTCTATGCGTAAATTATAACAAATGACATAGTAATGCCAACCCTTTCTCACCGGGAATATAACATGCAATTTTGTTTCATGAAGTTTTGTTTCATTTCATTTTTAAGCATGCTATATATTATGTGCTGTTTTTAAGAACTTACCAGATCTGCCTTTTTTATTTCCCTTGCCCAACTCCCCTTCACCAATTCATCCATCCTTTCGTTGAAAAGAGCCATCTTTAACCCTCCGTCTATCCTCTTCACAAGCAACTCATCAATCTGCATATTAGGTCTTGGGGTTCACACATTGTTGCATTCATCATTTACGTTTATATACTACTATCATTCGTATAACAATGATGACATACCATGTTTGTGATGCTACAAAACACCCTTCCACACTTTGTTCTATCCCTTATGTATTCATCATCGTTTAGAACAGCGGACCAAATGTCTATGACCTCCGACAACACATGCTCACCCTCGTACAAGCTCTCCATTGCCACTCTAGTACCAATGAATCCCTTATGCATGTATAATTCATCTCTACAAGGTGAACGACAATTAAGTCAGTAACATAAATAGTAAAAATTTTAAATTATTTTCTTAATTGTGCACATTACACTTATGGACCCAGCCCTGTGAACATACATTCACAAACTCTTTTTTCCGCATTTGTAAGTGGTGATGTTATACAAACGGCTCTCATAAGGTACGGTGATAGTAGTATTTCCGAAACTGTCACTTCCCTCATTGGACGTTCTACCCTTGTCAAATTTTCAGCGGCTGCTTTTTCATCATAAACAACTATTTCTTGACTTGGCACTATTTCTACCAAAGGTTTTAACACTTGCAAGCTGCGAAATTTGCAAATCGAAGCTTGGTCCATCATAGGTTTCTGCATGAGTGACCTCTTCAGTTTTCTTCCCTTTGGAATCCATTAACTCTTTAATCTTCCCTTCTATTTCCTATTAACCGGTGTGCAAAAAAAAAACTATTGTTAGCTTCATCATCTGCTACCACCCCTGATGCATCACTTTTTTCGCAATATCTTCTTCCTTACCAACCGGGACGTCTTCATCCATTCCAACCGGATCGTCATCTTGATTTTTTCAGTATGTTCATCCCTTTTAGAATACAACTCATCTCTTTCATGCTTCAGCTTTTGAAGGTCATAGTCATCTGGGTATGCTTTCAAACCTTCATCAAGAAGAATATCTATATTCTCTAGATATTCCTGGATAGTTTCCAGCTTTTCTTGGATTACAGACGTGTATTCCTGTTATTAATCATAATTTTTTTTCCATATTAGCAATTATCACCAAGATTATTTTTTTTCCAAATAACATGTAAAACCTTTTTTTTTTTCATAGTTGCAGTCTTTGTTTACCTCTTTGCTTTCTGCCCATTTTTTCTTCACTAGGTAATATCGCCTAAGATCAAACCCCCAACGCACTGCCTCAGATATCTGTAATATTTTCGACGTTTCCAAAGCTTGTACCATCTCAATGGTGTTCAATGATTCATTGTTCCCATTATTTTCATTTTCATAAGAGTCAGCAGCTCCACCATTTTCATTGCCATCAGATTCAGCTTTTCCTCCATCATCACTTTCATCAGTTTCATCATATCTTTCACTATCACCCAATCCACTACCATCATCATTTTCTAGTTCTTTGCATACAATGAGGTTAGTATTATGATTATTATAATATTTAATTGTCTTAAAAAAACAAATTTCTTTTTTTCTATTCTTTAATGTTACCTTCATCATTGACATTAACTTCAGCTCTTTCTACCATCTTACATCTTATGTTACTCATCCTTGCTTGCAGTGTCATTCGATCAATTTCATCATAACCTATATTTCACCAAGTTTTAAAAAACATCAATGTTATACACATCAGAAGCTATTATTAGTATTCATCATTTTTTACATGTTTTTTCAATGGTTTTTTTAAATATAACATACCTTTACCATTAACTTTCTCCTCCAGTATCACTTGCAAAGGCACATCATCCCTGTTTTCTTCTATCAGTTGCAGCCTGCCAAAACCACTTACAAACAACTCTTCCTTCTCCCTGTCATTTAATTTGTCGGAACACCAGACTGATATCCATGGCACGCTGTTCTTTATTTCCACACGCAGTGATCTGAACGAACTTGCATAGAACACATGATGAAAGAAGTTTTTAAAAACAAATTAAAGGAGGGTTTTTTTGTTTTGTATGTGAAACATTATTTCCAATAAAAAAGGTGTGTTACCACTAGGAAAATGTTGGTCAAATGATCTTATCAGTTGAAATTTGATGAGACAAAGTTAGGTTTGTAAGATATGTTCTAAATAACTTAAGCAAAATTATGAAGCTTAATCAGACTGAACCCTTATAGTGTTTCAGACTGAGCACAAGCTGAATATAAGCTGAGCATATATTCGATCAGCTTAGACTATATCTTAGTAAGATTATCAATGTATTTGATAAGTTGTGTGTGTCACATAAGATATAGGTTGAGTATTCAGCTTGATGCGTTTCGAGCTGAGTGATTCAACGTATAAACTGAGTCAGCTCAACTGAGTTGCTAAGTAAGTTATAGCTAACTCTTATGACTTCTAAGGATGAGTTAGTCATTATACGTGTTAGTACATGTTTGATATTGGGTTTGTTCTCGAAGAACTCAGCTTGATGAGTTTCAAGCTGAGTAACTCAGTCCGACTAAAGAAGTCAGTTTAAGAGAATTTAAATATGTTTTAAATTCCTTTTATCTCTCTATATCTACGGCATGGATAAGAAGATTCCAGAATCAAGATTGAAGATTGAAGACTCAAGATAAGAAGATTTAAGATTCAAGATTCCGGGTTATTCGTTAGTTTGTTAGCAGATTAGGATAAGTTCTAGTTTGTTAGGATCCATAGGAACATGATTATAAATACTTATCATCTGATAAGTTTAGAGGTACGACTACCTAACGAGTTATAGAGCCAAACTCAGTTCACCTCAACCTATTGATCGTATATGTTACGAATCTTGATTCACTGTTTGTAAGTTCAACGTGATCAAGAAAACTCACAGATTGCCAAATGTAACACTGTACTTTTTAGTTAACATAAAACTGCGCGCGGAAGCTAATTACATATAATTAGATTAAAAGCAGAAGATAATTACAACTTTGATTGTTTGTCATTTTACAAAAATGACACTACAATGTTATAAACAAAACAGGCTCTAATCAAAATCTTTGACATCAGAGTAGTTGTTTGTCCATATTCTCAGTATTCATCAACCAGAAACTCACCACGAAGGATCTGCATAACAATATAGTGGGGAATTAGCACAAAGCTAAGTGAGGGAACAAATATCTAAACATATACAAGGAAAACATGCCCAAACACATAGCTCAAAATCCAAGGAGAACCGGCGGTGTTGTAACCACCTACAACCTAGGTTGGCCAAAACCAAGGTTTACCGATAGCCCTGCTAACATGGACAACAATCCTAGCACCCTTGAATACAACAAATGCATGTCAAGATCTAATACTGTAAATCCCCAAGCAACAGGCCCAACCGAAACCCCGCGACGCTGATCTCCAAAACAACATGTATACAGTTCAAACAAGAGCATAGTTACAATTAGGATATCATATCCTGTATATCCAAAGATATAAATCCACTCACCACAGTTTAGCAAGGCTGTAGAACACTCAGATGACTAACTCACCGAGTCTTCTTAGTTCTTGAGAATAAGTAAGCATAAGTCAGTATTCAAATCCCAATACTGATTCACAATAAGTAATTCACTTATTCATTCATCACATATGTATATATATATATATATATATATATATATATATATATATATATATATATATATATATATATATATATATATATATATATCTCATATATTACAAATATATAAAATCAGTCCACCATAAACTAAATTGTTAAGGAATTCCAAGACTTTATCCAAAACCGTATAAGGCTTCATGCGGTTTCACCATCATATGTCCAATTCCGAATAAGGTGTTAGGGAAATATGTGGATATCCCAAATCCCGGATGGGTATGCGGAATTATCATAATTCCGGATACAATTCACAAATCTGAATTTAGCAAAGGCATTCCATGCGGTTTTATATCAATTCCGGATAAGTACAATTCCGAATAAAGTTTATGGCAATTCGGAATAAACAATTCCGATTCATCCTTACTTCAATTCCGAGCAATGGTCAATTTCGAACGCAAGGTCCAATTCCGAATAAACAGAATCCAATCATTGTAATTCCGAGTAAAGGCACATATTGGGATTATGTTCATTTCCGAATAGATTTAATTCCGAATATAAATCAAATCCGAACAGTATCAATTCCGAGTAATGGCAATTGTTCAATTCCGGTTGTTCATAAATTCCAATCAATTCAAATCCGAACAATATATTCCATAGAATGTTTAAGGTTCAAGTATTTGGTATTCATACATGTGGAATTCATCATTTTCGGATGACTTCATGCGGAATTTATCAAAATCCGTATAGTTTATGCGGAATTCTTAAATTCCGATTGATTCAAGCCCCTAATTCCAGATGATTCAAAGTTTTCGAACAGTTTTGATTATAACTTACATTCTAAACTGTTTTTAAGCATGTAAGATGAAATATGTTTCCAGAATTCATATGAACATATAATGAACATCACACAACATCAATTTCTAACATGCAACAACCTAACTTCAAACAAATTTCAAGATTCATTCGGTTTTCACATAAAATTCATAAATCCGAATAAAATTAACAACTAATAACAATTATACTAACCTTATGGATCAGATTCTTCAGTTAACAATTAAGCATGCAATATTTAAAGATCCAATTGTTGATTCTTCTTGTGTTCTTTCTTCTATTCGGTCTAGAATCACCAAGAACACACACACACACACACACACACACACTTAATTTCAATTCTTGCATTAAATGAATAGGTGGTGGAGGTAATTAGGTGTTTACTTGTGTTATCAAAACGGACACATCACATTTCCACTAACACATTTAAATTAATCTAATAATTTCCATAAAAATTAATTAGCCACATAATAATAATTAATTTCACATAATCAAATATAAATCTTATGATTAATTAATTAATTACCTCATTAGTCTAGGCAGGTTAAGAGGGTCTTACAAATCTACCCCCCTTAAGAAGATTCCGTCCTCGGAATCTATTCGCGCTTGAAAAGGGAAGGATAACGACTCCTCATATCAGCTTCGGTTTCCCAGGTCAAATCAGACCCCAAACTGTGTTTCCACTTGACCAAAACCATTGGTATCTGTTTCTTCCTTAGCTTCGTTACCTTTTTATCAAGTAACTCAACTGGTTCCTCGATAAGCCTCTGATTAGTATCTACTCGAAGATCCTGTATCGGAAGAATCTGAGTCTGATCCTCTACGTTACACTTTCTCAGATAACACACGTTGAAAGTGTCATGAATTCCCGCCAACTCGTCAGGAAAATCTAAAGCAACTTTCTGATCATTAACCACACGTTTGATTTTGAAAGGATCAATGTAATGGGGAACCAACTTCCCGCGTTTACCAAAACGAATAACGCCCTTCCATGGAGATACTTTTAAATAAACTTTTTCTCTCTCAACAAATGATACTGGTCGACGACGCGGATCTGCGTACATTTTCTGTCTATCTCTGGCAGCTTTTAACTTTTCTCGGGCAATTGCTACTTTATCAGCTGTCATCTGAACTATATCTGGCCCCGCAAATTGTTTTTCCCTAGCTTCTAACCAACAAGTTGGAGTTCTACAAGGACGACCATACAACATTTCATACGGAGGCATACCGATGCTGGAGTGATAAGAGTTGTTGTAGGAAAACTTAACCAATGGCATATGTGAATCCCAAAAACCCCCAAACTCTATCACACATGCTCGAAGCATATCTTCTAAGGTTTTAATAGTTCTCTCGGATTGACCATCTGTCTGCGGATGATAGGCTGTACTCAAATTCACCCTGGATTCCAACTCTTGTTGTAATCTGTTCCAGAAATTAGACACAAATCTTGAATCTTGATCCGAGACAATGGAAAGAGGAACCCCATGTCTAGATACTATTTCATCAATATATAGTTGTGCTAACTTACTCAACGATGCAGTTTCAGTAGTAGCAAGTAAATGAGCACTCTTGGTTAATCTGTCGACTATAACCCAAATCATATCATGACCCCTCTGAGTTCGTGGAAGTTTGGTTATAAAATCCATCGTAATATGATCCCACTTCCACTCAGGTATTTCTAACTATTTCAAGGATCCGTACGGTTGATGTTCTGCTTTGACTTGAGCACATATGTGACAGGTCTCAACAAATTGAGCAATATCCATTTTCATCGTCGGCCACCAATAAAGGGTTTTCAAATCATGATACATCTTTGTACTACCTAGATGTATTGACAACCGGGACTTGTGAGCTTCATTCAAAATTAACTCCCTCAAGTTTCCAAACCTTGGCACCCAAACACGGTTATGATATACCTTGAAACCACGTGAGTCAATAGTTAATTCATGCTGTCGTTTGATCATTAGTTCCTCCTTCAGATTTTCATTTTTCAAAGCCTCAAGTTGAGCAGCCAAAAGTTGTTCCACTAAATCAGACTTAATTTCGAATCGCATAAATTTTACTGTATCAGATGATCCCTTTCGACTGAGTGCATCAGCAACTACATTTGCTTTACCATGATGATATTGTATTTCGCAGTCATAATCTTTGATCAATTCAACCCAACGACGTTGTCTCATATTCAATTCTTTCTGAGTAAACACATACTGAAGACTCTTGTGATCAGTGCAAATCGTGCACTTGGTTCCGTACAGATAGTGTCTCCATAGTTTCAAAACGAATACCACAGTGGCTAACTCTAGATCATGAGTCGGGTAGTTTCGTTCATTAGGTTTCAATTGTCTCGAAGCACAAGCATTTACTTTTCCTCTTTGCGTCAAAACACAACCCAACCCGGCGTGAGAAGCATCGCAGTATACAACAAAATCCTCTTAACCCTCAGGTAAAGAAAGGACAGGAGCTTGACATAAAAGCTATTTCAAAGTCTTAAAAGCACTCTCTTGAGCTGAACCCCACTGAAAAGGAACGTATTTTCGTGTAAACTTGGTCAGCGGACCAGCAAGTTTAGAGAAATCCTTGATGAACCTGCGGTAATAACCTGCTAATCACAGAAAACTCTTAATCACTGTCGGCATTTTCGGAGCACTCCAATTCATCACAGCTTCGATTTTAGACGGATCCACTTTAATACCATCTTGAAAAATTACATGCCCCAGAAATTTAACTTCACGTAACCAAAATTCATATTTCGAGAACTTGGAATATAATTTATGTTGCTTTAAAATCTCCAAAACCTGCCTCAAGTGTTGATCATGTTCATCCTCTGTTTTAGATTACACTAAGATATCATCAATAAACACAATGACAAACTTCTCTAAAAATGGTCTGCACACACGATTCATAAGATCCGTAAATACTGCACGTGCATTTGTCAAACCAAACGGCATCACTAAGAATTCGTAATGACCGTACCGAGTACGAAAAGCAGTCTTAGGTATATCCTCTTCTGCTACCCTGACTTGATGATATCCTGCTCTCAGATCAATTTTTGAAAAGTATGAAGCCCCTTGTAACTGATCAAACAAATCATCGATTATGGGCAACGGATATTTGTTCTTGATGGTCCTCTTGTTCAAATCCCGATAATCAATGCACATACAAAGAGTTCCATCTTTCTTCTTCACAAACAACACAAGTGCGCCCCAAGGTGAAGAACTCGGTCGAATAAACCCCTTGTCTAATAATTCCTGTATCTGGGTCATCATCTCCCGAATCTCTGAAGGAGGTAAACGATACGGAGCTTTTGCGATCGGTGTAGTACCCAGTATCAGATCTATCTTATACTCAACATCCCGAACAGGTGGCAATCCTGGTAGATCATCTAGAAATATTTCCGGATATTCAGAAACCACACGAACATCGGTGACAGGTCTCTTCTCCTTCTTCACATCAATGGCATAAGCTAGAAATGACGCACACCCTTTGGCTAGAGATTTTATAGCCTTCATAAATGAGATAATCGGAAAAGAAGATTGAGATCTATCCCCACGAGCCACAACATGCGACCCGTCAGCCAAAAAAATAGTAACCAGTTTCTTGTGACACTGGATACTAGCTCTATGGTGACTTAACCAATCCATGCCTAATACTAAGTCAAACCCCGGTATAGGCATCAACAAAAAGTCTACAGGAAAGCTAGTACCATCTATATCTATTAGCACTCCAGTTACAGAAGTAGTTACAGGCATTAATTTACCGTCTGCTATTTCTACCTCTAATGGAGAAGTAATCACAGTAGCAGGTAGTTTCAATTTATCACACAAAGATACAGATATGAACGATCTATTTGCACCAGAGTCAAATAACACACGGACATGCACATAGTTTATCAAAAACATACCCGTGATAACATCGCTGTTCTCAGCAGCCTCTGTAACAGTCATTTTGAAGGCTCTCCTTTCCGCAAAAGGTGCAGCCTTACGCTTCTGACCTGCAGAAGACGATCCTATGACAGTGGCTACCCCTTGCCCCATCCCCGTTGATTTCTACTTCGTGCAGGCTCCAGATCTGTGACCTTCTTTGTGACAGTTCAAACAAACATTTGTCTTGAATCAACAAGCAGAAGGTTCATGGCCAAACTCACCACACCTAACACACCGTCGAGTATGTGGTGTGCACTGCCCGGTGTGACGAGACTTACAAGGCCCACACCAAGGTTTATTCTTATTAGATCCCGAGCCCTTATATTTCTGCTCATTCCGGTTCTGATTTCCCTGCTACTTACCTTTGTTTCCGCTTTGGTTTCCACTAGACTTGTGTGATGACCCTTTCTCACGATTCATCCTTTCTCGAGCTTTCACATCACCCTCAGCAGCTCGAGCAATGGAAAATGCTTGCACCAAGGATGTTGCCATTCGGGTGTTACCCCGATATGCAGGTAACAAGGCTTGAACAAAATGATCAATTTGAGAAGGCTCATCAGGTACCCACTATTTTGCAAACCTCAACTTTTCATTGAATTTAGTAATTAGCTCATCAACTGACATCTTATCATCTTGTGCCAGATCCAAGAAATCCCGCTTCACCCTGGCTAAATCAAAGCATTACAGAAATGCTCATAAAACTTGGTTTGAAATTGATCCCAAGTTACTGAGTTCACAACCTCCCTGGATAAATGAGCAGTTAAAGAATCCCACCATGTTGCAGCCTGACCTTTTAGTCTTCGAGTTGCAAACTTCACTCTATCAACCTCTTCACAATTGCAGGCATCTAAAGCCTTCACCGTCTCCCTCAACCAGTTCAAAGTAACAGTAGGGTCGGAGCTTCCAGAATACTCCGGAGGTTAACAATCCATGAAATCTTTATACTGTACTTTTGGTTTAAAACTGCCCTGTGAAGGATACCATAGAATGAAAATATTCTGCTGTTGTGGTTGATGAGGTTGATAAGGCTTTGTCACTTGTGGCATTGACACATATGGTAAGGTTCCAAAAGGTGTTGACACAGTGTTAAACGGTGTAGCAGTATATACAGGAGGTGGTATTGACTGGGTAAACACAGCTGACTCTCTTGGCATATGGATGGTCTGGGTTTTCTGGGAGGACTGAGTCTGTTGTTGCCGCTGCTCCAACTCCTGAATTCTATCCCTCAGAGTTTGCAAAGTATCTTCCAGTTGTAACACAAAATCTTGCTGCTCCGATTCACCATTATGTAAAGTACCAGCTCTGTGACGTTGTTCATTAACTTCAGTAGAAGACTGATTGTTGGTTCTTCTGGGGGACGCAGGGGTAGTTGTCTGGTTCACGTTATCAGCCATATTCTTTTCTATACACAACATCTCACCAGTTGTTAGATTTAATCCGTTAGTATAACTACACAAACTACCCTCAAAGCTACACTACTAATTACCCACCCTGGGAATACTGGACTGACCAGAGCCTCAGTTCGAGTATTGCACAATCATCAATGCAAATCCTCAAACCAGGGCTCTGATACCAATTTGTAACACTGTACTTTTTAGTTAACATAAAACTGTGTGCGGAAGCTAATTACATATAATTAGATTAAAAGCAGAAGATAATTACAACTCTGATTGTTTGTCATTTTACAAAAATGACACTACAGTGTTATAAACACAACAGGCTCTAATCAAAATCTTTGACATCAGAGTAGTGGTCTGTCCATATTCTCAGTATTTGTCAACCAGAAACTCACCAAGAAGGATTTGCAAAACAATCTAGTGGGGAATTAGCACAAAGCTAAGTGAGGGAACAAATATCTAAACATATACAAGGCAAACATGCCCAAACACATAGCTCAAAATCCAAGGAGAACCGGTGGTGTTACAACCACCTACAACCAAGGTTGGCCAAAACCAAGGTTTACCGATAACCCTGCTAACACGGACAACAGTACTAGCACCCTTGAATACAACAAATGAATGTCAAGATCTAATACTGTAAATCCCCAAGCAACAGGCCCAGCCGAAACCTCGTGACGCTGATCTCCAAAACAACATGTATACAGTTCAAACAAGAGCATAGTTACAATTAGGATATCATATCCTGTATATCCGAAGATATAAATCCACTCACCACAGTCAGCAAGGCTGTAGAACACTCAGATGACTAACTCACTGAGTCTTCTCAGTTCCTGAGAATAAGTAAGCATAAGTCAGTATTCAAATCCCAATACTGATTCACAATAAGTAAGTCACTTATTCATTCATCACATATGTATATATGATATATCCATATTTATACATGTTTTACGCACCAAAAACCCTCGCATTTAATCCGTAATTAAGGTGAAATGTACGAATTATTACCCCAAATGCTTTATTTTTACCATTGCAGGTTAAAAAGACTAAAAGTGAAGATTTCGAGTAAAACGAGGGCAAAACGGAAGAAAAATAAAGAACATTTGAAAATGACAAGGACATGCGATCGCATGCACCTACTATGCAATCGCATGGTAGGGGCGAATCTAGATTTGGCACTTGGCACGTTCTGCAGCCTACGAGGTCTTTTCAACCGCCCAAACCTAGTCATGCGATTGCATGGCAGGGTCCATGCGATCGCAAAGCCCCATGATCCAGGCCTATTTAAGAAGCTTACTTCTCTGCAGAATGGAGGACATCACATACGAAAAACCACAGTTCACACACACTTCTCTCTGTATATTTGCACGTACAAAACACACACTAAAGGTGTCTTCACACTTGGGTTTTGTTTTGGTGGTATTTAAACACCCCAAACTCCGGTTCAAAGGTGTAGAAACTAAGTGGAGGTTCTGATAACGTATACAACTCGGGAAAGCTTGGTATAATCTTATCATATTCTGTTTTTAATATGCATCCAAGTGTTTATCTTGTTGTTTTACTTGTAACCATGTGTAACTAAACTATTTCACTTAGGCCAAGATGATTCTTGGCCAAGTTATGGCAATATAAACTTTTTCTTGATGATTTGATATAAAAGTATGTTTTGATCATTAATATAAATGTTTTTAATCATATTCATGTGATATATTTGTTCATGTTCAGCAAGATCTTGTGTAGTTATCACTAGAAATGGTGTAACAAGCAAGATTGTCATTTGAAAAGCATTTTTTGAACTTGTTTTTGATCATTTCAGATCTTAACAAGTTGGTCATGTTTATCATATTATGGTTTCTCACATGTTTCACATCTCAAATGAAAGTTTAATTGTGTACGTATATTATTTGATCATTAATACTACAAAAGGATAAAAAGGATTAAAAAGATGTTTTTGAACATGTTAAGGTTGAAATGAATTCTATAATGTCATAAAGAGTCTGATCTTTTGATTCTATGTGCATTCTTATGTATTTTATGCTTTGCATGTGTTATGTGCTAGAAATGGTACGTAACATGATGATATCTGAAAGGAATAACATAAGGCTTGATCTTAAATCCAATACACGTGGTTTGAGTCTTGTTGGGTTCATAACATCATAGTGTTCATTTACTATCTACTTATAACCTTGGACGAAAGTCCAGGTTGTTTGTGTTTAATCTTTGGGTAAAAGTGAAAACTGCTGTAATTTAAACATGGTTAAGTGGATCTGTGATTGTCTTATGATTCTATGCTTACACGCTATATTTGATTGTAAATCCGAGTCTTGATAACTCGAGTGATGATTTACATGATAATATGATTTGGGAGTATTAGATAGGACAGCATACTGCGAGCTTAATTCAATTCATCAAGTCATCAACAATTAAATCAAAATAAATATTGACATAACTAACCAGGATGATTCTGAAGCCTAAGTGATCCTTTCTCTAATTGTCTAATCGCTTGTCATTATTTTGATAGTGTAACTTGTTCCTTTTATTAGTTTTTAATCAAATCTAAAAATCACATGTTTTTATTTAACCAAACAATAATGATGTTTGAGTTCTAGTAGCTGCCAGAAAGTCACTTTATCCCTGTGGTTCGACACTCGGTCTTACCCTATCTATACTACTACTGACCAGGTCATACTTGTCTGAGTCGTGTGTAGCATTTATTTTGTAATTCCATTTTTTAAATTTAAAACATCAATGTGAAAAAACTTTTAATCATTTTGTAAATTCATAAATTGTATAGAAATATGAGTTTCTATGTAATATACTCATGGAGTATATATAGGGATATGACATATGTAATGTGTAAGGTTTTGCTCATAATGTAATAAAGAACTATGTGTTTTCAAGGTGTAAATACACTTTCCTTAGTTTTACACATGCAAACCTTCAATCTATCCTACATTATACTTGAATCACTTGTTATTTGGACCTAACACATCTTAAAAATACCCGTATGAGGGCTGCACACCAAGTTTTTGGCGGCGTTGCCGGGGATCATTTTGGCATTTTGGCACTATTAGTAAAAATCTAATTATTGATTTGGTTTTCACTATCTGTTAATTTTTATTTTTTTTATTAGTATAATTATAGCTTTGTTTTCCTTGCTTTCTTGTACTTTTCTACTATGTGTGTTTACTCAATGACACTATGTGTGTTTACTCACAGACACTAAAATTAATGTATAAATTCTGTCTAGATTGTCTAAAAACATTTGAAACTGAAATTGAACATTTTGAACAAATAGCATTGGTTACAGACAATTTAGATGAATTTGAGTTAATTTTAGGAGAAATTGAGTATTGGGAATATGCAAAAATGATCACTAGATGTAACATCGACTTTATTCTTAGCAGACCTATTATCTAGTCAAGTTACAATTTCCAGCTTAGCTTTTTCCAATTATTCTCTACTTCTCGTCTTTTATATTAGCTTAGCTTAGTTTTTTTTATTGCATTTCTTTTTATTTTTCTTTTATGTGTATATATTCGGCTGAACTTCGGAAAAGGATTAAAGAGTACCGCAATAGAATCAAAATTTCTGAAATCCTCTTAAAATCTTTCGAAGAAGCTTTGCTCTCTGAAACCGACCCCCAAGAAATTAAACGATTGAGAGATCGCATTAACTATGAACAAATTTTGATTTTTCTCAATCAAGCTTTCATCCGAAGAACCATGGCTCATACTCTAACTTTTTAGGTTTATGAAATCTCTTGTTTTCTTTTAAAATTTGTTTCACTCATGTGTGTTTTTTCTGAAAAATTTCGAAAATTAATTAAGTATTACCGTAACAATATCAAAATCTATAACAAGAACATAGATGAACTTGAGATAAGGGCAGAATCTACCAGCGACTATCAGGAATTGGAAACAAATTGAAATCGAAATCAATCATTGGGAAGAAATGAAGGCAAATTCTCAGCGTCAAATTACTTATAAATTAGGTACTGTTCACACTTGTTAGTATTTGAAATTTTCTTTCAGTCCTTACCCTTCGAGTCATGTGTGTTCGTTCAGAAAACCTTCACAGGAAAATTAGTATAAAAAAAAAACCATTGACAGACTTTGGAGAAATCGTTTCCTTTCTTAGTGGTCGACTATTTCATTTCCTTTTTTTTATATTTTAGTTGTGTGCTTCTCTCTTGCATTGTAATTTCTTTTCGTTTTTCACTTCCTCGCCACATCCAAACTGTCTCTTTTGTTCTCTCTTGAACAATTGAGTCCATTGAGCCTTACGCGGAGCCTGAACGAGAATTTAGACGTCGCCGACGTTTAGCACGTAGACGAGCTGCTTGTAATCGAACTCACAACATGGCGGAAGGTGAAGGTCCACCACCTTTAAATACCAAAACAGTAGGAGATTACGCTCGTCCAACGCTCATTGGAATGCACACAAGTGTCGTTCGTCCTCCTGTCACCGCTAACAATTTCGAAATCAAGCCAAACATTATCCAAATGGTTCAAAACACAGTTCAATTTAATGGTTTACCTGAAGAAGATTCTAACTATCATCTTCAGAATTTCCTTAAGATCTGTGATACGTTCAAGATGAACGGTGTCTCCCAAGACGCTATTCTCCTACACCTTTTTCCATTTTCACTCAAACATAAAGCCAAGATTTGGCTTAATTCCTTGCCTACTGGTTCCATCACTATATGGAACGATTTAGCCGAAAAATTTCTTCAGAAATATTTTCCACCCTAAAAAACGTCTAAACTCCGTAATGATATTTCATCATACCAGCAGCAGGAAGAGGAATCCATGTACGACACATGGGAAAGGTATAAGGACTTACTGCGTCGATGCCCTCATCCCGGATTACCAATGTGGCTTCAAGTTCAAACGTTTTATAACGGTCTGACAGTGGCTACACACCAAATGATCGATGCTGCAGCAGGAGGTGCAATCACAAACAAAACTCCCGAGATAACTCATGAGCTCATTGAAGAAATGGATATGAAAATCTATCAGTGGCATTGATCGCGAATGAAACAACACAAAACAGCAGGTATCATCCCTGTTGATACTGTCACCTTACTCACTGCACAAGTTGAAGATTTATCTCAAAAGCTCGACCAAATGAAAGTAAATGTAGTGCAGTCTACATGTGAGTTCTACAATGGACCTCACTTGAGTAGAGATTTCCAAACTAGCAACAATTTCGCCTCTACAGAAGAGGTGGATTACATAGGTACTCAAAGACCCCAAAACAATCCCTACTCAAACTCATATAACTCTGGTTGGAGAAATCATCCAAATATTTCCTGGAAATCCGGAGCGGGTACTTCTAGTATTTCCCCTCCCGGATGCTCTCATCAAAATCACAACCAATAAAGTTTGGGTTCATCTCAAAACCGACAACCACCACCAACTCAATCAAATATTGAGAGATTACTTGACATATTTTCTTCAGCTGTCGAAAGTCATTTCGTCAATCACGAAAACGACATGAATGTTCTTCACGCTTCATTTAAGAACTTGGAAAATCAAGTAAGCCAGATCACTAACTCGCTATCAAAGCGTCAACAAGGTGGTTTTCCGAGTAACACCGAAGCCAATCCTAGGGCCGATATCAAAGCTATTACTCTCAGGAGTGGTACCACTATGGTCCCACCAACGATGTCTCCGGTTGATGAACCAAGCACTCCCGCCATATCCAAAGAAAATCCAGATTCGGAATCTCCCGAATCTCAAGTCCCAGTCGAGGGAACTAACGAAGCGCATAACAGGCTCAGTCCAACAAGTACTGCACAAGTTAAGCCCCCGATTCCTAAATATCAGCCCAGGATTCCTTATCCTCAGCGACTGAAGAAAGAACAAATGGAGGAGCATTACAAAAAGTTCCTTGAACTTTTCAAACAGCTTCAAATCAATATCCCATTTGTTGAGGCTTTTGCTCAAATGCCAAAATATGCCAAGTTCCTTAAAGAACTGCTGAGCAATAAAAGGAAACTGGAGGACCTGTCAACATTCATTCTTAGTGAAGAATGTTCAGCCATTCTACAAAACAAACTTCCAGTGAAGAAAACCGACCCAGGTAGCTTCAGTATCCCGTGTGAAATAGGACAACTCTATGTTAATAATGCTTTAGCCAATCTAGGAGCTAGCATTAATCTCATGCCCTATTCTGCGTTTGCAAAGCTAGGTCTAGGTGAACCTAACCCAACAAAAATGTCTATTCAGCTAGCAGACCGCTCTGTGAAATATCCACGGGGGATTTATGAAAATCTTTTGGTCAAAGTCGATAAATTTATCTTCCCTGTTGACTTTGTTATCCTTGACATGGATGAGGAAAAAAATGTTCCTCTTATCTTAGGCCGACCATTTCTTGCTACTTCACGCGCTCTTATCGACGTTTGTGATGGCAAACTATCTCTTAGAGTAGTTGATCAAGTTGTTACCTTCGATATCCAAAAATCCATGAAGCAACCATTCGCTCTAGATGATGCCTTGTATTGCGTTGATATATCTGATCATTATCATCTTGATTCAATTCCTATTTCTTCTGAAAAAGACGTGCTAGACACGCAGATTCTGGAGAAAGACTCTTTTCCAAAGGACCTTACACAACTTGAACTGTATCAACCAGATACTGATGTTATCCCTAAAGATGCATTAGTTTCTGAAACTTTCAAGACTCTTGATGTTGATAAGGTACCTCACTCACAACCGTCTATCATTGAGCCTCCAGCACTTGAGTTAAAAGAACTCCCATCACATCTAGAATATGCTTTTCTAGATTGTGATTCCAAACTACCTGTAATCATAGCTTCTGATCTCAGCTCTGATGAAAATGTGAAGCTATTGAATGTGCTCAGGAAGCACAAGACCGCTATTGCTTGGAAGCTTTCCGACATAAAAGGAATTAATCCTTCTTTCTGTACACACAAAATCCTCATGGAGGATAACGACAAGACAAGTGTGCAAAGACAGAGGCGATTAAATCCACATATGCAAGAAGTGGTTAAAAAAGAGGTAATTAAACTCTTGGATGCGGGTATGATTTATCCGATATCTGATAACCCTTGGGTTAGCCCTGTCCAAGTAGTTCCTAAGAAAGGAGGTATGACCGTGATCTCTAATAATAAAAACGAGTTAATTCCCACTCACACTGTAACCGGGTGGCGTGTTTGTATCGATTACCGAAAACTGAATGACGCAACTTGTAAAGATCACTTCCCGCTCCCATTCATTGATCAAATGATTGAGAGACTGGCAGGTAACAACTTCAATTGTTTTCTTGATGGTTTTTCCGGCTATTTCCAAATACCAATCGCTCCGGAGGATCAAGAGAAAACGACATTCACTTGCCCCTATGGTACATTTTCCTACAGGCGAATGCCATTTGGCTTGTGCAATGCCCCAGCTACATTCCAGCGCTGCATGACAGCAATATTCCATGATATGATCGAAGAATGTGTCGAAGTCTTTATGGATGACTTCTCTGTTTTCGGTGATACATTTGACACTTGTCTTATCAATCTAGAAAAGATGTTGTCTAGATGCGAAACAACCAATATCGCTCTTAATTGGGAAAAATGTCACTTTATGGTGCGAGAAGGTATTGTTCTGGGACATAAGATTTCCAAGTCGGTAATTGAGGTTGATCATGCTAAAATTGAATGTGAAAGGCATTCGGAGTTTCCTTGGTCATGCCGGTTTTTATCGTCGTTTCATCAAAGACTTCTCAAAGATTTTACGGCCTATGACCCATATCTTAGAAAAAGATACTCCGTTTGTTTTTTCTTCTGAATGCATGAAAGCATTCAACACTTTAAAAGAGAAACTTACAAATGCACCAATTTTAACCAGCCCTGACTGGACTCTTCCATTCGAACTAATGTGCGACGCAAGTGATTTTGCCATCGGTGCAGTTTTAGGTCAGCGAAAAGAAAGCCATTTTCATCCGATCTATTATGCAAGCAAAACCCTGACAGACGCCCAGGAGAACTACACAGTAACAGAAAAAGAGTTACTGGCCGTCGTCTTTGCTTTCGATAAATTTCGGTCTTACTTAATTCTTTCTAAAACTGTGGTTTTCATTGACCATTCTGCCTTGCGATTCTTGTTTTCCAAACAAGACGCAAAACCCCGCCTCATTAGATGGATACTCTTGTTACAAGAGTTTGATATCGAAATAAAAGATAAGCGAGGTGCAAAAAATCTTGCTGCTAATTATCTTTCGCGTCTTGATAATCCAAACCTTGAAGTTTTGGATGAATATGCCATTCAGGATACATTTCCTGATGAGTTTCTTTTAGCACTTCATAAATCTGATAATGCCCCATGGTTTGCAAATTTTGCGAATTACTTAGCAGCAGGGGTATTAGAAAAAGGTCTCGCGCATCAGCAGAGGAAAAGATTCTTTTCTTAGCTACAATTCTATTTCTGGGAAGATCCCTATCTATTCTGGATAGGAGTCAACCAAATCATACGACGATACGTGACCGGTCAAGAAGCAATGGACATCCTAGAGCACTGTCACTCAGGCCTTACTGGAGGCCATCATGGACCTGTTACAACAGCAAAGAAGGTCCTTGATTTTGGTTTCTATTGGCCTACTCTATTTAGGGATGCCCGTGAATTTGTAAAATCCTGTGACCCATGTCAAAAATCTGGAAACATCTCATCACGCAACGAGATGCCCCAAAACCCTATCCAAGTCTTTGAAATATTCGATGTTTGGGGGTTAAATTTTATGGGTCCTTTTCCAAATTCCCATGGAAACAAGTACATCCTTGTTGCAGTCGATTATTTTTCAAAATGGGCCGAAGCACAGGCCCTACCAACTAATGATGCACGAGTTGTATGTAAGTTTCTAAAGAGGTTATTTTCCCGCTTTGGAACTCCGAGAGCATTAATAAGCGATCGGGGTACTCACTTTTGCAATACCCAGCTTGAGAAGGTATTAAAACGTTATGGGGTAAGCCATAGGTTTTCTACTGCATACCATCCACAAACAAGTGGACAAGTGGAGGTCACTAATCGTGGTCCAAAGCGGATACTTGAAAGAACCGTTGGGAATAACCCAAAAGATTGGGCAGAAAAACTAGACGATGCATTGTGGGCATTCAGAACCGCCTACAAAACGCCTATCGGAACCACACCCTATAAATTGGTTTACGGTAAAACGTGTCGCCTTCCCGTTGAACTTTAACATAGAGCGTATTGGGCATTAAAAACCCTAAATCTTGAACCAAATGTTTCAACGGAGAATCGTCTACTCCAGCTCAATGAATTGGAAGAAATAAGGTACCAAGCGTACGATAATTCCTTGATGTACAAGGAAAAGAAAAAAATATTTCATGATTCTCGCCTGAAGGACAAGAAATTCCAGGTTAGAGATCGTGTGCTCTTATACAACTCTCGTCTTCGTCTTTTCCCAGGTAAATTAAAGTCCAGATGGACGGGTCCTTTTACAGTACATACTGTGTATCCATATGGTGCTGTTGATATCACTAACTCTGCAGGAGTTACATTTAAAGTCAATGGCCACCGCCTCAAAAAGTATTTAGGTACCCCGATCCAGGATGAACCATCTGAAAACATGAAACTTCACCTCGCTACACCTTAGCGAGTGAGATTTGTCTTTTACCGGCAGACCTAAAAGAACTGGAGATGCTTTCCGTAGAATCAATTTCTCTTCTATCTTGTCTTTTTCTACGCACACACTTACCTTTTGATATTCAGCGTGATATTGTCATGAGACTAGAGAAAAATATAAGGAGAGATCAAAATTATGCCAAATTCCATAGAGGTACTTCACTTTGTGCGGCTAAAAGGCGTGCAAAACATGTAGGGAAGTGTTGGAAATGTGGTGCTCTGATTCATGAGGGCGCTTGTAGGGATTGGCCAACTTATTCTCAGTCAGAGTGTGCTAGTGCTCTTCGGGAAGATCCTGTTAAGCTAAAAGCCGAGAGGGTTTTCAGGCCTAATAATAATGCTAGAGCGATGATTGATGAGTTGGTTAGTCTCTGATTAAGCAAACTCGAGTCTACGCCCCACCTTAAGTCATGCCTAATTTCCAGCCGTATCACTCCTTATGTTTTCTCAATTTTATTCTCATTCAGTCTGGAGAGACAGGAAAACACTCCGCATTTCAGCGAGTCAAAATGTTCGCTTACACAACGTACTAATAGTGTGTTACCTGTACATACGTATGTAAATACGTTTCCTTTCAGTTTCCCTTCCGCGCATTTTCTGTTTCATTTCATTCCGTTTTCTTTTCCGTATGTATAGTTGTTTTTTCATAACTTCCGTTCTATCCCAATCTATCACGGAGTGTCAGAGAGTGTTTCTTAACATACCATCATGGGTTGTATACCTGATTGAGCCAAACGAAACTTAGCTGAAAAATTCAAATTCTGAAAAATTTACCCTAATCGATCGCATGGGTAAGCCATGCGATCGCATGGCCTTCCGGCTATATATACAACCCCGTGCGACCACATATGTCATCGCAAACACTCTCTCTCTACTTTCTCTATCTAAAAGGCGATTCCGAGCTTTGGACCGGCGATTTGGCTATATCTTCTTCATCTCCGATCCATTTTCATCATCTAAGGTACCAAAACGATCCTTACATCTATGAATATGTACTTAGATTAGAGTTTAGGTTGCTTATTTTTGCGTATTCATCGATCAATAAAAACCCTAGGTTTTCTGTTTCTGATAGTCGCGATCATGCGATCGCATGATCTACCCTTGCGACCGCATGGGTATTCGATTAGGGTTTTCAATATAACACTGTCTTGCGATCGCATTCACATACCCTTGTGACCGCATGGGAAAGAAATTAGGGTTTTTAATTAAAGCTTCTTTGCGACCGTATCTCTAATACATGCGATCGCATGCATCTGTTTTCTGCTGTTTTTCGTTTTCGCACAAATCTTTGATCAAACCAACTTTCTTTCGAAATCCAGCAACGTAGAACAACTCCTTATCGATCGATGAACTATTCTTACCATAGTTAGCACTCCTGACTTATGTCTATATGTGTATTCCAGTTATGGCACGTTGGCGTCGCAGATCTCCAGATCCACCGCCCATTGACCCCCGTACATTACCCAGAGTACTGGCTCCTGATCCAGAGCCTGGGGCAAAGCCCATTGAGCACCCAGGGGATGATGCTTTGCACCCCTATCTACGTTTTGACTTGGACGAGGATCGTACGGGTCGTGACTATTTGTTAGAGCAGGCACGCAAGCATGGTTATGTGCACCTGAGATACTTGAACTGGAACTCGCTAGACACTGTTGGTCTTATTGATCGAGCTGCGGCCATTACTTGACCTCATTGGAGGCATTTACTCAGAATTGATAGTCAGGTGTACATTGAGCTTACTATAGAGTTTTTATCCACTTTTCACCTGGTATCACCCCTTACGGACTACAATCGACCGGATGCACTCATATTCAGACTATGTGGAGCGGAGAGACAGTTATCTCTCAGAGAGTTTGCTTCATATATGGGAATCTACACAGGAGAGGAGTTGTTGTCCCCTGCTTTCACAGAGGGTATTATCGATTTTCCACACGGACTCACATATCTAGATGCATGGTCCGAGATTGGGACTGGGCCATATGGTTCACCCATTCCTAAGAGCAGTTCTGTCCCAGATCCACTCTTCCGCATCCTTCATCGTGCCACTGCTTATTGCTTATCTTCACGCACCGACTCTTCAGTGGGCAACATCACCCACCGAGATCTGTTTTATCTGTACTGTTTTGCTCATCAGCAACCCTGCCAGATCGTCGTGTGCCTGGCCCAGCACTTATTTACTATCAGTAGGCCGCGCGTTACGTAGGCTATTTATGGTGGTGGTTTTGTCTATCATCTGGGGAGGGGCATGGGTATAGTTGATCAGCAAGATCAAGAGGAGCTTACTCTTATTGCCCCTGCTACTGCCATTGATATGGAGGTTTTTGCTCGGATGAGAGTAGTGGAGTTGGTTCAGAACCGGTATTTTTTACTTGACCATCTGCGTCAACGATGTATACCACCTGGCCAGATGATTTTGATTGATGATGATAAGGAGGATGAGCCAGAGGTTGAGGCCCGTGATGAGGGCCATGATGAGGAGCATCCTGCATCACCTGTTCGGAGAGAGATCAGTCCAGAGAGGCAGCCGGTTGTTAGATTCGGCTATGCCCGGGACCAAGAACCACGCATCGCTGCGATGGAGTGTAGACTCTAGAGGATGGAGGAGATGCAAAGACTGGAGTATGCACATGCTGAGGCTCATAGACAGTATGTTACGAGCATGTTGCGCGACATTTTACCTAGGTTTGAGCAGACCCATGTACCTCCAGAGCCTCCTCAGCAGTTGAGAGATTACTACACTGGGGCCAGTACTTCATCTACACCACCACCGCCTCCGCCTCAGTAGTAGATAAGGATAGTTAGTTTAGTTGTTTGTTTATTTTTAGTTTAGTTTTTGTTGTACGATGTTTGATGTACTGTGCTTTATTTGATCTATCTGTATAACATCCAAACATTATGTACATCCTTTGCTTTGATTATATTGCCATATATTAGTCTATTACACTCTCGCTTTTCACTTGTGGTTGAGTTTCTTGTTTTGCAAGTTTCACTCGGATTATACAGTTATATATCAAAGGAGTGCAGCTCAATCCAAGTGTGGGGAGAATCCTGAGCCTTCATCTACAGAAAATCGGTTACTAACACCGATTCAGGGAGTTTTATTATCTCCTCTCATACACTCATCACGCTACATCACTGTTTACATACATTGTCTGTACATTGAGGACAATGTACAATTTTAAGTGTAGGGAAGGAGATATACATGCCTGCTATAGTATTGTTCTCTTGAAAACTCTAAATGCTTTAAAATCTTAGAGTTGAATTTTATCGTAAATTTTTCAAATTTATATCATTTTTGACATGTTTAGATCCTCTCACATGATAGATTATAAGCAAGTAACATTATGAGGACCCTGTTGTGTATAACTTTCATGAAGTTAGCTTAGCACAAGTACTTGAGTTTTGCCTAAATGTTTGACTTCAATTGCACAAACCACACCTCGACACTATAATTCCTGAGCATTTGAGCCACAAGATTTCAATTTCTTATTCGAGTAGCTCATGGAATTATCACATATATATGCAGATTGTGCTTTGATTATAGAACTTGCTCATAACTATGCATTTCGGAACCATGAACTAAACTGTTGCAATTAAATGATGGAGGCATTTAGTGAAGGGTTTTGAACCTGACCAAACCACCCAATGACACAAACTGGTCAAACCTGGGTTTGATTCTACTGGTTCAATCCTAAAAGCGGAACTGGATTGAACACAACCCTCTAAACCCCAAAAGGGTTAGGATCTTTAAAAACTAATGATCATACATAGTTTCTTACAAACAACCCATAGATAAGGTTACAGAAAAATATACTTGATCAGACTTGAGATTGCTAAAGTAGTCCACCACTACGGCACCTCCTTGGAACTAGCTGCTAGACCGCTCTTAGATCACCCGAGCTTCAAAAACTCGAAACCCTTGTGTGTATGTATCCCTTGCGTCGATCAACCAAAAACGTAAACACCTTTCTTGTTTGTTGCTTGATCGTCGAAGAGAGAGAGAGACCGAGAGAGAGAGTGTGCGATCGAGAGAGAGATCGACTTCGAGGGAGAGTGAGCCGAGATCGAGAGAGGAGAGAGGGAGAGAATTGGTGGCTAGGTTTAATCCCTTGTGACTTATCTCTTAATCCTTAAGGCTTAAGAATATTTATAAGGATTAGATGGATCTAAGCCCGTTTAATTAAAAAGCCCACTGGTTTTAATTAAACTTTCAATCTTCTCACTTTGACCCCCTGGACTTTATTAGTTAATTAATTAACTATTAATTAACTGGTCCGTCAAATATTAAAACTTAATATTTAATTCCCTTTAAATAATAAATAACTATTTATTATTCATTCCTTTCTAATAATTAATACAGACTGATTAATTATTTTTATCTCTCTTTTAATAATTAATCTAACAGATTAATTATTTCATTTTTCTCTTTAATAATTAATCCAACTGATTAATTATTTCCACACAGATTTATGGTGTAATCCAACTGTTCTGATTTGGGTGTGTACCAGTGTGACCCTTTAGTCTCTTATAACATTGGATACAATATGCACATTAATTATCTATGCACATAATCTAACAGACTCCCACTAGTGCAGGATAAGTAACAGTTACTGCACATTGTTAGCCTAAGGAGGTCCCTAGCCAGACACTTAGGGTAACCAGGTTATAAGAACTCTTATACCCCAAAGTAACTTGTGATAAAATTTCATAAGCAACCTGCTTAGAAGTAACCTGTTATAAACTAACTGTTTATAAACTAAACTATCATAAACTCCCTGTTCATGAATGGGTACGTTTTATATATACAAACTTGCATATATATATATATATATATATATATATATATATATATATATATATATATATATATATATATATATATAATATATATATATATAGGTTTGTCCCTTGCAGCGCGATATTTCATTTTTGAGCATAAGCATGGAGGAGGTCAACTCAGAGAGTTAAAAATTTGTTCATGACATACTTGATTTCAAAACTGCGTGATAAACGACAAAGAACAGATCAGTTCGTTTGGGCACGGCCGTGCACTTACCAGTTTCTCTAATCAGTCAAGGGGCCCGGAAATATCTCTTCTAAAAAGAAGGTGCAATTACCATCTTGCATATTCGCATTTGGAAATACAGCTCCCACTGAATCTAGACACGCCCCTTATGACCACCATGTTACGGCTTTGTATTTGACTTATGTGATTAATTAGGCTTAATTAGGTTTATATAATAAACCCTTATTAGGCCAAGCCCGTTTAATTAAAGCCCAGCTTTAATTAAACTATTAATCAATTACACAAATTACCCCTTGACCTTTCTAGTTAATTAATAACTATTAATTAACTGGTCCCGTTAATATTTAAACTAAACATTAACATCTCTCTTTTAATAATAATTAACTATTATTATTTTTCTCTTTCTCAATAATTAATTAAACTAATTAATTATTCTTTTCCACACAAATAGTTATAATCCAAAAGGTTCTAATTGGGTGTGCAGCGGTGTGTTCCTTTAGTGTCACATAGCATTGGATACGATGATACATGTTATCTATCTCTGCACATAATCCAACAGACTCCCGCTTGTGCAAGATAAGTAACACTTCTTGTACATCGTTGGCCTAAGGAGGTCCCTAGCCAGACACTTAGGTTAACCAGACTATGAGATCTCTTATATCTAGAGATATAATCCACACCTTGGATTATCTAGGCTTTTCCTTTTGCATCGCGATATTTCGTAATGTGAGTATTTGACATGGAGCAGGGATCTCATCTAATACTCAGATTTTCTCGACTCTGATTTCGACACTCTGCAGTTACGGTTTCCTGAATGAATAACTATCATTCTAACCGAGCGCGGCCACGCATTTTCAGTAGTCTTAATCGTCGAGGAGCTCAGAAAATATCTCTCCTAAAAAAGAGGTGCAAATTCCATCTTGACTATTTGCAATTTGAGCACATGGCTTCCGCTGCACTTAGACAAGCCGCTTATGATCACCCTGTTACGGCGTGACGTTAGAACATGCTAAAGTACAGAAGTTACCACGCCCCAAGCCAAATATCTCAGGTCTAAGGACAACCTATCAATTTTACTTATGTTAACGCTCCATGAAGTAAACTCGATGCGGATCACCCCAATATTTATCCCCTGATAAATATCTATGAATACTTGGTCACAACCTTGTGCTTTTATTCATGCCCGAATAAATCATCAAATATCCATAATAGCGTTACCTCCCTAATGTAGCTCCCACTACATTAAGTAGCTACGTGCATTTAGACAATTCATAACTTGACTTGTCATGGATAGGTTAAACATGCTAAAAATGGATAACTACGAAACATTATGCAAATACCTCCTATTTCAATCCCATGAAATGTAAATACATAATAAAAGGTTTCAAGTTACATCCATAGTAATAATCAAAAACACGAACTAGCTGCTATGTTCCAAGTACTGCATTCCTATAGAACTCGCATGCCTCTCATGCTTAGCCCTAGCTAGCGGCTTCGTCAACAGGTCAGCAACTTTGTCAACCGTCGGTATCTTTTGCAGTCTAATATCATCTCTTCCAATGATCTCTCGGATGAGGTGATATTTCCTGAGTATGTGCCTAGTCCGCTGATGATCTCTAGGCTCTTTAGCTTGCGTTACAGCCCCTGAGTTGTCACAGAATATATCAATCGGTCTAGAGATACTGGCAACAACTCTAAGATCCGAGATAAAATTCTTCAGCCAGACAGCTTCCTTTGCTGCATCATTTGCCGCAATATACTCTGCCTCTGTAGTGGAATCTGCTATTGTATCTTGCTTCTGACTCTTCCAAGATATGGCTCCTCCGTTTAGGGTAAAGACAAATCCTGACTGCGACCTGAAGTCATCTCTGTCGGTTTGGAAACTAGCATCAGTGTAACCAGTCACACTGAGCTCATCCATTGAACCTCCATAAACTAGGAATATGTCTTTCGTCCTTCTTAGGTACTTGAGAATATTCTTGACGGCTACCCAATGAGCTTTACCAGGATTTTGCTGATATCTACTCGTGACACTGATAAAATAGGCAACATCGGGTCTAGTACACAGCATGGCATACATAATTGAACCAACTGCCGAGGCATATGATATCAATTTCATCTTGTCCTGATCTTGACTAGACACAGGACACTGAGCCTTGCTCAAAATCGCGCCAGATTGCATAGGAATAAATCCTTTCTTGGATCCATCCATCTTGAATCTTTTCACGACTTTGTCAATATAAGTACTTTGACTAAGTCCGATAAGCCGCTTAGATCTATTCCTATAGATCTTTATACCTAGTATATAACCAGCTTCTCCCAAGTCTTTCATCTGGAAACATTTACCTAACCAGGATTTTACTCCTTGTAATGCTGGTATATTGTTTCCTATTAACAGTATGTCGTCTACATACAAGACTAGGAAGGTTACCGCGCTCCCACTGAATTTAGTGTAAACACACGACTCGAACTCACTTTTGGTAAAACCAAATTCTTTGATGCGCTCATCAAAGTGTAAGTTCCAGCTCCTAGATGCTTGCTTTAGTCCATAAATGGATTTACGCAACTTGCATACTTTATTAGGGTTCTTTGGATCCGCAAAACCATCCGGTTGTATCATATATACATCCTCTGTCAGTTTCCCGTTAAGGAAAGCGGTTTTGACATCCATCTGCCATATCTCATAGTCAAAATATGCTGATATGGCCATTAGAATCCTAATAGTCTTAAGCATTGCCACTGAGGAAAAAGTTTCATCATAGTCAACGCCATGAGTTTGCGTGAAACCTTTTGCCACTAGCCTTGCTTTAAAAGTATGCACCTTTCCATCCATGTCTGTCTTCTTTTTGAAGACCCATTTGCACCCAACAGCTTTACTGTGTTGAGGCAAATCCACTAACTCCCAAACTTGGTTGTCATACATGGATTGCATCTCTGCCTTCATGGCTTCCAGCCATCTCTCAGATTCTAAACCTGAGGCAGCGTCTTGGTAGGTAGTGGGTTCTAAAAGATCCCCTTCGTCTTGAGCAACTAGGAATCCCAGATACCTATCAGGCTCAATACGAGGCCTACTAGATCTGCGAAGGTCTTGTGTTTGCACCTCTTCCTCAACCACAAACTCGGGTTGAGGTTCAACAATTCTTTGTTGAACTACAGGTTCAATTATCGGTGGTGGTGTAATCTCCTCCTCTTCAATTTCTTGAAGTTCTATTTCTTTTCTTGGAGTTTCTGAGTTTAGAAACTTCTCCTCCAAGAACACCCCTTTACGAGCAACAAAGACTTTGTTCTCATCTGGGTTGTAGAAATAGTATCCCATGGTTTCCTTGGGATAGCCCACGAAGATACACTTATCTGATTTGGGATTGAGTTTATCCGTGAATGTTCGCTTAACATACACCTCACATCCCCAAACCTTCAGAAAAGACATTTTGGGCTTTTTCCCCGTCCATACCTCGAACGGTGTCTTTTCAACCGATTTGGTTGGAACCCGGTTCAGCATGAACGCTGCTGTCACGAGTGCGTGTCCCCAAAACGACAATGGTAGTGAACTTCGACTCATCATTGATTGTACCATGTCAAGCAGTGTACGATTCCTCCTTTCTGACACACCATTCATCTAAGGTGTATACGGAGGTGTGAGTTGTGAAACAATCCCACATTCCTTCAAATGATCGTCGAATTCTTGACTCAGATAATCGCCACCTCGATCCGACCGAAGCGACTTTATCTTCTTGTCCAGCAGATTTTGTACCTCATTCTGAAACTGTTTGAACTTGTCAAAACTTTCAGATTTAAGTCTCATGAGGTAGACATAACCGAACCTACAGAAGTCGTCAATAAAGGTTATGAAATACCGGTATCCTCCTCTAGCCTCCGGAGTAAAAGGTCCGCACACATCTGTGTGTATAATCCCTAATAACTCGCTGGCCCTTTCATTCTCACTGTTGAAAGGCTGCTTTGTCATTTTACCAAAAAAACAAGATTCGCAAACATCATATGACTCTAAGTCAAATGGTTCTAGAATTCCGTCATCTCGGAGCTTCTCTATGCGTTTCTCGTTTATGTGTCCTAAACGACAATGCTAGAGGTAAGTTTGATTCAAGTTACTCTTGGATCTCTTACTTATATGATAGATGTCATTGTTATCCAAATTTAGCGTATATAGACCATTTTCTGGAGTAGCTTTGAAAAAGAAAACATCATTTTTAAAACATGAAATAGCCTTTTCATTAAAAACATAAGCAAATCCACAGTCTATTAGCAAATTGAACGAGATAACATTTTTAATTAGTATTGGAACATAATAACAAGGTTCTAGTTCTAAGACCATGCCCGAGGGCAAACTAAGACAATATGTCCCTACAGCTTCAGCACCAACCATGGAGCCTTCGCCTACCCGCAGGTCCATATCTCCTTGTCTCAGTTTCTTACTTCTCTTGAATCCCTGCAAATGATTGCATATGTGATGACCACATCCGGTATCCAATACCCATGATTCATCAGAAGTAATAAGACAATCTATCATAAAGATACATGTATCATTGGGGGAACCAATGTCCAGCTGATCTATGTCGAGTGAGTGCTCGCATGAATCCTTGCTGCCACAGTCTGGGACACAAATTTCTCCAAGTTCTTCCAGCCAGTCATCCTCCTGCATAGGGTCCACAACTGTTGACTCTAGCTACTTTGGATTCAACTCGTCGCTAATGCACATGAGGATTTTGTGCAACCCTGCGACAGTCATCTCAAAATCACCGAGGACATACATTACTCTTTTCTGGTAATAGTCCGACAAGGAACCGAACAAGAGCATAACTAGCTCATGTGGTTTTGATTTTGATCCAAAACTCTCATAGCAATCTAAGAGCCTTCTCATGTTAATGAGATGATCGCTAATAGGCTGACTTTCTTTCATCTTGGCTGAAAGGATTTCCCTCATCAATAGCATACGACATATACGTTCACTAAACTTGAACTTCTGCTCCAGTCCTTGAACAACTTCATAAGATGACTTCTCACGGAGATCGTCCGTAAACTCGGATGATGTGGTGAGAATGAGAATCGACATAACATCAGTTTCGTCAGCCAGATACTGATAGCAAGTGTCATACTCACTATCCTGGGCATCTACTCCTGGTCGCTCTGGAGGCAATGTCTCAATGATGTGAAGCTTTCCCTATGCATCCAAAACATTTTTTAGATGCATCTTCCAAACAGCAAAGTTTGGACCTGAAAGCTTCCACTTGCTAGTGATGAGACTTAGAGACTCTCTTGGTGAATAAAACGGAATAACAAATATAATAGACATCTACAGAAAAATGAAAAAGATAAAACCGATTCAGTATTGATTATATCTTCTAATAGTTATTACATTTTAACAAAAAATATTAGACTAGGATCCATATTTCACATTTCCCGATGCAAGGTTTGGGCACTTCCCACCGGGACAATGCTATTTCTGGTAGGTAAGAACTATACCAATTGTATCCTAACTGGACACGACTCCTAGATCCGCGGGACATCGGTTACAGGAACCGTGCATGTTTAGTCCCTCTAGTGCATTTTGGGCCGGGACTCCCGATTATCACCAAAATAGATCGCACCACCTAAGACAGCATGAATTCTGGCCGGGACTCCCGATTATCGCAGAATCTTTCATGCCCCTTCCCGCAATGGTTTGAACCTGGATGCCCAAGGTTTGGGCACTTCCGATACCCGAGTACCGTTTAACAGCAAGGGTGTACCATTAGGTGGGTAGCACACTGATCTAAGATTTTTCTAAAAAGGATATACAAGTTTTTAACGAGAAAAACTTTAATGCCAGTTTTCTTTAAAAAAACATCTGTTTCAATAATTAACTATTATTAAAACCCTTGCTTTATTTCATCGTGTTAATCACAACCACGCATATATATAATATGTAAATAAATAAAACAACCACAAACAACTATGCCTTAGCCTTGCCCTTTACTAATGTCGGTTTCGTGAGCCACACGAAAAACACGACGGTCAAAACCTAAGTGGAAAAACAACACACATGGCATGGCATTCTGAAGCTCCCACTGGCTCCAGCATCCAATCCTGCTTCCTGCTCCTTGGTTCTTGAATCAGCTTCAAAAATAATATTCTAATAATACTATTCTATTCTATAATCTAAAACTAGAAATAATAAAAATTACAAGATAATCAAAGGCACGCAGGCCCGCTAATTCTAGTACTTTTACAAAATAGAATAGGGGTTGTAAGTGGCACGCAGGCCTCCCCACACCATAGAATAAACCAAAACACAACCACAAGTGCAGTAAAGGAAACAATCCACAAGGTCTAAAAGAGGGCTCGGCTATGGCATCCCAAACATGTATTTAAACTAAATACATACAAAACTTACTCTAATTATCATATCTCGACGAATTATCTTGACTTTAACAAACTGTTAAAATCACCTGGTTTAAAATAATAAAATTATTTAATTATTGTTATGCATGTAGGATTACTAAAATAATTAATTCTAACCAATACTTGATTAAAATTAATATTTTATATATATGAGTTTTATAAAAAATAAAAAACATATAATATTTTAGTTTTTAATCCTGTTAGGTGTTACCCTAAACCCAAAAAACTAAAAAGGCACTGTTGGACCTCAAAACTGGGCCAAAACGTGAGACCGTGGGCCGACCACAAACTGGGCCGGTTTGGATCTGGGCCGCAGGCGCAAGCCGCAGCTGGGCCGCCCTACGCCGCCAGTTCCCTGGGCCATCGACCACCTTAGCCGCCGACCAAACTAGTGGCTGCGATTGGCCAGCCGACGCCGCCGCCGGCCACGGTGGTGAAACCGTCGCCGGCCACCATCCCTTTATGCAAACAATAAAAATAATAATAATATTTAAAATTTAAACCCTAAACCTTATCCTTTTATCATAACTAATTCTTGTTATCCATTTAAAAATCTAAACTTGATTTTTAAAATACTTTGATAAACAAAAGAAAAAGTTAAACCTTGATAAAAGAAAAAAAAATTAATCATGATAAAAAGAATCCTGCCTAGTTCCCTATGAGGTTAGAAGTGGCTCTGATACCACTGAAGAGTTTTGTAGGGTATAAAAACATATAATCAAACATGCACAGCGGAAATCAAAACCCCCTCCAGTTATCTCATCAAACTCATACAGGAACTAAAAGAAAAGAGGGTTAGAAAGTTATACCTTTAGGGATTAAAACTTTTCTTTGACCTCTAGACTGCTGCAGGCTATCAACCGCTATTGCACCGCCTCGAACTGGCTGCTAGACCGCCTAAGGATTAAACCTCGGATCAAACCGTGACCCGTGTATGTGTGTGACCTGCGCCGCCGTCGACCACCACCCCTGCGGCCTTGCGCCGCCGTCGATCTCACGAAGAGAGAGATAGAGGGTCGGCCGAGATAGAGAGAGAGAAGGGAGAGCCTTAGGGTTTTTCTTTGTAGTTTTGTATTTGACTTATGTGATTAATTAGGCTTAATTAGGTTTATATAATAAACCCTTATTAGGCCAAGCCCGTTTAATTAAAGCCCAACTTTAATTAAACTATTAATCAATTACACAAATTACCCCTTGACCTTTCTAGTTAGTTAATAACTATTAATTAACTGGTCCCGTTAATATTTAACCTAAACATTAACATCTCTCTTTTAATAATAATTAACTATTATTATTTTTCTCTTTCTTAATAATTAATTAAACTAATTAATTATTCTTTTCCACATAAATAGTTATAATCCAAAAGGTTCTAATTGGGAGTGCAGCGGTGTGATCCTTTAGTGTCACATAGCATTGGATACGATGATACATGTTATCTATCTCTGCACATAATCCAACACCAAAACATACAAAATTGTGAAGAATAATGAAACTAATTTCTACACCCTTCCATATTCCACCCTGGAATAAAGGTGCACTATTTCTACCATGCCTAAAACATACAAAACATACAAAACATCCTTTTAGGCTTTAGTCAATCCTTGACTATCATGCCTAAAACTTGTGTTCCAAACACATGTTTTAAAAAAAATTTAGTTTTTGTAAGAAATTTTTTTATGAAACAAAGAACTTGGATCTTCATATATCCATCTTTCTAATTACAGAAAGTGGTTTAATTCTATCTTATTTGATTTATGAAACTAAGAACTTAGTTTTAGCCTTTCATTTCAAAACCCCCAATAATAACACTTGTTTTAATTCTATCTTATTTTTAAGATTTCAGAACCAATTTTACCGTTAATTGCTGTTATACAAGATTTTGCCAGATCTTCAGTTGCTCATGCACTGTATTAGCTGGACACGAAATTCAAGTGTTCCTCTTAGATTTGTAACGATTATGTTGCATACTGCTGATTTGATCTCCAAAAAGATAGTTTAGAGAAAAACAAAACGCAAAAAACCGATAAAAAGAAAAAAATAGAAAAGAAAAAAATATGAGAAGATCGGTTGTTTGATTAGCTGTTCCTTGGCTATTTTTGAAGTTTATCATACATTGAGTAGTAGTTTTTTGTCAGTTATCTGGGTGTTGGCCATCATTCAGACTATTCTGATTCCACTACAGCTTGATGAACTGTATTCTCACCAAAAATATGTTTAAATTCCTGTCCATACAAATACCTATCTTGATCCACAGAAACTACAGGATCTAAAAGAATTTACCAATCCTAAGGATCCATAGGATTAATGGTAGATCTAACACAAAAATACAACAACATTAACTTGGTTCCTGAATACTATTTTAGTCACCTTTATATCTTCCCATTCCTACCCTAAAAAACCTTAGCCACATTACAACCCAAATAAAGACCTCTTGATATTTGAATATGTTTATGTTAATTGGTGGAGATTTGATATGTGATCAAGCTTATGCTAATCTTAGTTTCAAATCTTGCATTTTTGCACTTATACACATACCCTGATATACATATTGAGTGCTTGAGTGACCACCTGGTGAGGTATGAATTCAGATATTGGTCTTGATTCAGGTACACGTGCTAAGTTTGCTTTGATTTTGACATATCTCTCACATGGAAGTTTGTCCTCGTTGCTCTGATTAAATATCTATTATGCCTTTAGACATTTTCATGTCGGAAGTATATACTTTTGCATTAATTTAAGTCAATGGCTATTTTAAGTTGTATTAGAGTTTGCTTGAGGACAAACAAAGTTTAAGTGTGGGGAGATTGATATATCCATATTTATACATGTTTTACGCACCAAAAACCCTCGCATTTAATCCGTAATTAAGGTGAAATGAACGAATTATTACCCCTAATGCTTTATTTTCACCATTGCAGGTTAAAAAGACTAAAAGTGAAGATTTCGAGTAAAACGAGTGCAAAACGGAAAAAAAATAAAGAACTGTTGAAAATGACAAGGCCATGCGATCGCATGCACCTACTATGCGATTGCATGGTAGGGGCGAATCTACCTTTGTCACTTGGCGCGTTCTGCAGCCTACGAGGTCTTTTCAACCGCCCAAACCAAGTCATGCGATCGCATGGCAGGGTCCATGCGATCGCAAAGCCCCTGATCCAGGCCTATTTAAGAAGCTCACTTCTCTACAGAATGGAGGACATCACATACGAAAACCACAGTTCACACACACACTTCTCTCTGTATATTTGCAAGTACAAAACACACACTAAAGGTGTCTTCACACTTGGGTTTTGTTTTGGTGGTATTTAAACACCCCAAACACCGTTCCAAAGGTGTAGAAACTAAGTGGAGGTTCTGATCACGTATACAACTCAGGAAAGCTTGGTATAATCTTATCATATTCTGTTTTTAATATGTATCCAAGTGTTTATCTTGTTGTTTTACTTGTAACCATGTGTAACTAAACTATTTCACTTAGGCCAAGATGATTCTTGGCCAAGTTATGGCAATATAAACCTTTTCTTGATGATTTGATATAAAAGTATGTTTTGATCATTAATATAAATGTGTTTAATCATATTCATGTGATATATTTGTTCATGTTCACGTTTTGATAACCTTTTGTGTGAAAACCTCAAGGTTATATTGCATGCATATTCAAGAATGTTGGTTTAATCTTAAGATCTTGTGTAGTTATCACTAGAAATGATGTAACAAGCAAGATTGTCATTTGAAAAGCATTTTTTGAACTTGTTTTTGATCATTTCAGATCTTAACAAGTTGGTCATATTTATCATATTATGGTTTCTCACATGTTTCACATCTCAAATGAAAGTTTAATTGTGTACGTATATTATTTGATCATTAATACTACAAAAGAATAAAAAGGATTAAAAAGATGTTTTTGAACATGTTAAGGTTGAAATGAATTCCATAATTTCATTAAGAGTCTGATCTTTTGATTCTATATGATTTGCATGTGTTATGTGCTAGAAATGGTACATAACATGATGATATCCAATGCACGTGGTTTAAGTCTTGTTGGGTTCATAACATCATAGTGTTCATTTACTATCTACTTATAACCTTGGACGAAAGTCCAGGTTGTTTGTGTTTAATCTTTGGGTAAAAGTGAAAACTGATGTAACTAGATACCATGCGATTGCATGACATATGCATGCGACCGCATGGGTCTGTCATTCTATGTGATCGCATGTCCCTGACATACGATCGCATGAACCCTGTTCCAGATCAGTTTGTTGTTTCTTTTATTCTAACCATTCTTAAATCACTTTAACACCTTTCTTGTGTTTTGAAAGCTATGAGACATATCATTTGACCAAGAATGTATGGCTTGTAGCTGGATTTGGTTAAGTGGATCTGTGATTGTCTTATGATTCTATGCTTACATGCTATGTTTGATTGTAAATCTGAGTCTTGATAACTCGAGTGATGATTTACATGATAATATGATTTGTAAGTATTAGATAGGACATCATACTGTGAGCTTAATGCAATTCATCAAGTCATCAACAATTAAACCGAAATAAATATTGCCATAACTAACCAGGATGATTCTGAAGCCTAAGTGATCCTTTCTCTAATTGTCTAATCGCTTGTCATTATTTTGATAGTGTAACTTGTTCCTTTTATTAGTTTTAAATCAAATCTAAAAATCACATGTTTTTATTTCACCAAACAATAATGATGTTTGAGTTCTAGTAGCTGCCAAAAAGTCACTTTATCCTTGTGGTTCGACACTCGGTCTTACCCTATCGATGCTACTACTGACCAGGTCATACTTGCCTGAGTCGTGTGTAGTATTTATTTTGTAATTCCATTTTATAAATTTAAAACATCAATGTGAAAAAGATTTTAATCATCTTAAAAATACCCGTACGCGGGCTGCACACCAATATATATATATATATATATATATATATATATATAGAGAGAGAGAGAGAGATTGGATCAATAGAGATCCCTTCTTAAATAAAGATCCCAAAGTCCCATCCTGGGCCTTTAGATCAATTAATTTAATGGCTTAGATCTGATGATACTTTTTTGTAAATTACATGTTAATTATTAGACTAAATTACAACTGCAAGGGCAAAAACGGAATAAAAAAAGCCCCCCTCCCTTAATTGTCGGCTCTTTCTCTATCCCCTCACTCATCTCGTTTCTCTTTCTCTCTCCACCATCGCATCCCTCTGCCCTTCGTCGACCCTACGCAGCCTGCCCACTGCCGTATGTGACATGAGTGACTCCAATAGTTACTCCGGCGACTGCCCTCGTCGTCCCTGCGCGACCTCGTCGTCCCTATGTTGCCTGCGCTGCCTCGTCTCTCAGCCCTTCGTCGACCCTACGTAGCCCGCCCACCGCCGTATGCGACCTCAGCTACTCCAACAGTTTCTCCGACGACTGCCCTTGTCGTCCCTGCGCGGCCTCGTCGTCCCTGTGTTGCCTGCGCTGCCTCGTCGACCCATTTGACTGCCTCGTCGCCCTGCCCTCATCTCCTGCGACTGCAACAGCCCCGCTCATCTCCGGTAAGATGTAACAGCCGACTAAAATCCCAATTTTATTTGTGTTCTCTCGATTATACGTGGGTAGCTTATTATGATGGCATTTAAAATGGTCATCGGTTGCAATATTGAATCCCATGGCCTTTGATTTCTGAAAATGTAGCGACTTTTTCAACGATGAATTTGTCTTGGAAATCTGCATTTTGGTTCAGCTTATGGATTTTTTTGGTATGAAAATGCTAAGATGAAGGTAATTATGTATTCTTTGATGAAACGCATTTTGATTCTTTAATGAAACGCATTTTGATTGAACAATTAGCAGCTGTCTTGATTAGCATTTTGGAGTCTTGATTAGCATTTTCGAGTGTTCATACGATCTCTTGCATTTTCATTCGGAAGATCATAGCATTTTGTAGTTGCATTTTCGGTCTGTATCCCTTCTTCTAGAGACACAAATCATTGGTCTTTTTTCATTTTTTAATGATATTATTGTAATTTTTGTTGTTAATTTTGAATGGAATTCTAATGTTTGTAAATGTATGTTGGTTCGTTGTTTTATTTTCAACTGGTTATCATTTTAACGTGGTTTGCATTTTCGTTCGTTCATCTTCACCTGATTCTGGGTTGCATTTATCATTTTCGTCACCTGGTTTTACGTGACATACAGGGGGGCATGAAAATGATAAAAATGACGAATTTTTATCATTTTCGTCACCTGCTATTACATGACATACAGGGCACGAAAATGATGAAAATGACGAATTTTTATCATTTTCATCACCTGCTTTTACGTGACACACGGGGGGGCACGAAAATGATGAAAATGATGAATTTTTATCATTTTCGTCACCTGCTATTACATTACATACAAGGGGGCACGAAAATGACGAATTTTTAGCATTTTCGTCACTTGTTTTTACGTGACATACAAGGGGGGCACGGAAATGATAAAAATGACGAATTTTTATCATTTTCGTCACCTGCTATTACATGACATACAATGGGGCACGAAAATAATGAAAATGACGTATTTTTATCATTTTCGTCACCTGTTTTTACGTGACATACAGGGGGGCACGAAAATGATAAAAATGACGAATTTTTATCATTTTCGTCACCTACTATTACATGACATACAAGGGGGCACGAAAATGATGAAAATTAAGAATTTCTATCGTCATTTTTCGTGCCCCCTGTATGTCACGTTAAAGCATGTGCGAAAATGATAAAAAAATCTTCATTTTCATCATTTTCGTAAAAAAAAAAGGTGAACAGTGGTCCGAAAATGATGAAATCTGTTAGGTGTTATGGGTATGAAGGTGATGGACGAAAATGATTAAACTGGTAGGTGTTACTCTCTTCCAACAGCCGAAAATGATTATTTTCATCATTCATATCATTTTCGTCAATTTTTTTTTTCCAGAAATATAGGAAGAGTGGTCTCGTTTGAAAGAGGATTAAAAAATGAGAAGATTGGTATAATTTTTTTGCTCAAACTCAAAAAATTGAAATAGTTATGATCATTTAAAGATTTAAGGGGTAAAAAAAATAAAAAAAAACTGAATTTGAATTTGAGCTGTAGGATGCGTGGTTTTTTTTTTAAATTGTTTCAATTCCTATTTTGCCCTTTTAAATGAGTGGCTGAGATTGAGACTTTGGTATCTATGTTTAAGGGGGGGTCTTTGTTGAACCTCACCCTATATATATATATATATCACATATATTACAGATATATAAAATCAGTCTACCATAAACTGAATTGTTAAGGAATTCCAAGACTTTATCCAAAACCGTATAAGGCTTCATGCGGTTTCACCATCATAAGTCCAATTCCGAATAAGGTGTTAGGGAAATATGTGGATATCCCAAATCCCGGATGAGTATGCGGAATTATCATAACTTTCTCCTCCAGTATCACTTGCAAAGGCACATCATCCCTGTTTTCTTCTATCAGTTGCAGCCTGCCAAAACCACCTACAAACAACTCTTCCTTCTCCCTGTCATTTAATTTGTCGGAACACCAGACTGATATCCATGGCACGCTGTTCTTTATTTCCACACGCAGTGATCTGAACGAACTTGCATAGAACACATGATGAAAGAAGTTTTTAAAAACAAATTAAAGGAGGGTTTTTTTGTTTTGTATGTGAAACATTATTTCCAATAAAAAAAGGTGTGTTACCACTAGGAAAATGTTGGTCAAATGATCTCATCAGTTGAAATTTGATGAGACAAAGTTAGGTTTGTAAGATATGTTCTAAATAACTTAAGCAAAATTATGAAGCTTAATCAGACTGAACACTTATAGTGTTTCAGACTGAGCACAAGCTGAATATAAACTGAGCATATATTCGATCAGCTTAGACTATATCTTAGTAAGATTATCAATGTATTTGATAAGCTTTGTGTGTCACATAAGATATAGGTTGAGCATTCAGCTTGATGCGTTTCGAGCTGAGTAACTCAACGTATAAACTGAGTCAGCTCAACTGAGTTGCTAAGTAAGTTATAGCTAACTCTTATGACTTCTAAGGATGAGATAGTCATTATACGTGTTAGTACATGTTTGATATCGGGTTTGTTCTCGAAGAACTCAGCTTGATGAGTTTCAAGCTGAGTAACTCAGTCCGACTAAAGAAGTCAGTTTAAGAGAATTTAAATATGTTTTAAATTCCTTTTATCTCTCTATATCTACGGCATGGATAAGAAGATTCCAGAATCAAGATTGAAGATTGAAGACTCAAGATAAGAAGATTCAAGATTCAAGATTCCGGGTTATCCGTTAGTTTGTTAGCAGATTAGGATAAGTTCTAGTTTGTTAGGATCCGTAGGAACATGATTATAAATACTTATCATCTGATAAGTTTAGAGGTACGACTACCTAACGAGTTATAGAGCCAAACTCAGTTCACCTCAACCTATTGATCGTATATGTTACGAATCTTGATTCACTGTTTGTAAGTTCAACGTGATCAAGAAAACTCACAGATTGCCAAATGTAACACTGTACTTTTTAGTTAACATAAAACTGCGCGCGTAAGCTAATTACATATAATTAGATTAAAAGCAGAAGATAATTACAACTTTGATTGTTTGTCATTTTACAAAAATGACACTACAGTGTTATAAACAAAACAGGCTCTAATCAAAATCTTTGACATCAGAGTAGTTGCTTGTCCATATTCTCAGTATTCATCAACCAGAAACTCACCACGAAGGATCTGCAAAACAATATAGTGGGGAATTAGCACAAAGCTAAGTGAGGGAACAAATATCTAAACATATACAAGGCAAACATGCCCAAACACATAGCTCAAAATCCAAGGAGAACCGGCGGTGTTGCAACCACCTACAACCTAGGTTGGCCAAAACCAAGGTTTACCGATAGCCCTGCTAACATGGACAACAGTCCTAGCACCCTTGAATACAACAAATGCATGTCAAGATCTAATACTGTAAATCCCCAAGCAACAGGCCCAACCGAAACCCCGTGACGCTGATCTCCAAAACAACATGTACACAGTTCAAACAAGAGCATAGTTACAATTAGGATATCATATCCTGTATATCCAAAGATATAAATCCACTCACTACAGTTTAGCAAGGCTGTAGAACACTCAGATGACTAACTCACCGAGTCTTCTTAGTTCTTGAGAATAAGTAAGCATAAGTCAGTATTCAAATCCCAATACTGATTCACAATAAGTAATTCACTTATTCATTCATCACATATGTATATATATATATATATATATATATATATATATATATATATATATATATATATCTCATATATTACAAATATATAAAATCAGTCCACCATAAACTAAATTGTTAAGGAATTCCAAGACTTTATCCAAAACCGTATAAGGCTTCATGCGGTTTCACCATCATATGTCCAATTCCGAATAAGGTGTTAGGGAAATATGTGGATATCCCAAATCCCGGATGAGTATGCGGAATTATCATAATTCCGGATACAATTCACAAATCTGAATTTAGCAAAGGCATTCCATGCGGTTTTATATCAATTTCGGATAAGTACAATTCCGAATAAAGTTTAAGGCAATTCGGAATAAACAATTCCGATTCATCCTTACTTCAATTCCGAGCAATGGTCAATTTTGAACGCAAGGTCCAAATCCGAATAAACAGAATCCAATCATTGTAATTCCGAGTAAAGGCACATATTGGGATTATGTTCATTTCCGAATAGATTTAATTCCGAATATAAATAAAATCCGAACATTATCAATTCCGAGTAATGGCAATTGTTCAATTCCGGTTGTTCATAAATTCCAATCAATTCAAACCCGAACAATATATTCCATAGAAAGTTTAAGGCTCAAGTATTTGGTATTCATACATGAGGAATTCATCATTTCCGGATGACTTCATGCGGAATTTATCAAAATCCGTATAGTTTATGCGGAATTCTTAAATTCCGATTGATTCAAGCCCCTAATTCCGGATGATTCAAAGTTTTCGAACAGTTTTGATTATAACTTACATTCTAAACTGTTTTTAAGCATGTAAGATGAAATATGTTTCCAGAATTCATATGAACATATAATGAACATCACACAACATCAATTTCTAACATGCAACAAACTAACTTCAAACAAATTTCAAGATTCATTCGGTTTCACATAAAATTCATAAATCCGAATAAAATTAACAACTAATAACAATTATACTAACCTTATGGATCAGATTCTTCAGTTAACAATTAAGCATGCAAGATTTAAAGATCCAATTGTTGATTCTTCTTGTGTTCTTTCTTCTATTCGGCCGAGAATCACCAAGAACACACACACACACACACACTTAATTTCAATTCTTGCATGAAATGAAGAGGTGGTGGAGATAATTAGGTGTTTACTTGTGTCATCAAAATGGACACATCACATTTCTACTAACACATTTAAATTAATCTAATAATTTCCATAAAAATTAATTAACCACATAATAATAATTAATTTCACATAATCAAATATAAATCTTATGATTAATTAATTAATTACCTCATTAGTCTAGGCAGGTTAAGAGGGTGTTACACCAAATTGTTCGTGTGTTCGAATCTTCACATCTGTTGTGGAGTTGGTAAGTATTCAATTTGTGATTAAATCCTGTTTAGAGAGTCGTCCTGTATCTATAATCATAAGTTGATTATATATAGCAAAGTTTGAGAAATTGAGAGATTTGATTTACATTAGGTGTTTACATATCAAGTGTTGCTTACTTGATTGTTCCTGTAATCATCTTCTTCTTAATGAAAGCAAAGCATTCGATTGTTTGTGGTTTGATGTGTGTTAACACTTTTTATTGGTTTGTTCAATTTTTCGCAGAGAGTGTATTCAACCCCCCCTTCTACACATTACTTGCTTGTTGATACTATCACCAAGGGACCAACAGAAAACAATTGGCCCATTGTACTGTTTATCACTGCTTCATTCACCCCTTGTTTTCCTCATACTATCAAGTAGGTATGAACACCAATCTAGTTTTGATATCACATCAATATTCTCAACAACAGGTAGGAACTTCTGATTGAATGTTCCACAACGTACGCCTTCTATCATCGTTGTAACAAAAACAACCAAGTAATTGAGGATAAACAGCTCCCCACCATCTTTCAGATGAATGTTTAAATCAACAACTTTGTTCATGTATATCCTCTTAACCGATGAACTGAATTGTGAACGCTATTTCGATGTAACCTTGTCAGATTTGGATGTACACTTTAGTGGTCTTATTGGTTCTTCGCCCATTGGTATACCACGCACATCGTGTACAGTATGTTTCATTATGAACAACGTTTTTCCACACACATTGAGGCTGCATGTTTTTTCATCAAAGTTACTTAATGCCCAATGAGCCATTAGTGTTGGTATTTCACAATTCTCAAATTTCATCATGCTTCTGAAACCAATATTCTCAACATCTTTTTCTGTGCACCAGTTAACATGTGTGTCATTGGGTAAAATGACACTGGTGGTGTTCTCGTTTTAATTCGTTCAGTTGCAGGTACATGTTTGGCTTTTTTTCCTTTCCTTATTCTTCTTCACCTTTTTTTCTTTCTTTTTATCTGATGAAGGTATATTCCTTGTATTCACATTTTTTGGTTTACCTTCAATTACAATCTTAACCCTCTTCCTATCTTTTGTTGCGGTTTGAATCATCAGAACTGTCATAACCGTCTCTTCTTCCAACAACAGGACACTTTGTTTTCTTATTATCCGTGTTCACTATTTTCACCTTTTCTTTGGACACACCTGCATTTTTATTTTCATCACTAAATAAAAAATTATATCTTTTACAGAAATACACCTTTCTTTTTATCTAACCAGAGTGAAACCAAACTCTGTTTTTCATGCCAGTGTTTTTTAATGAATTTTTTATATTTTTCGTAGAAACATTAGCTTTCACCATATTATTACATATTTTTTCATTAGATTATACATGTTTTGTTTTTTATACGTTTTACCTGTTTTTAATATTATTTTTGGTTTTCATTCATAAAAAAAACACAAGCACAGGATACTTTCATCACATTAAAATATATTGTTCATTAATAATTTCATAGTTCAACAAACATAAACTACTATTTTTAACATAATATTACATCAACATCTACATTTGTTTTTCCACTAGATCAGCTAAAGCCATCATCACTGTCCTTTTCTCCTCAACCCCCTCATGCACAATATCCACGAGCTTTTTCAATGATTTCAGATACTCGAAATCATTTTCGCTGTGATTCTTCAACAAATCAATGGCATTCTTCACTTCATCAGTTTGAGGGAAACTCTTCAGTTTCTTCACCATTGCATTCTTACCGTAGATTACAGACTCCGTGGCGTAGCACTTGTCCATCAACATTCTCCCCTTCGCAAGATCAAAAGCCGTCTTCTTTCGAGTGTGTTATCTCAAAGCTTGAAGGCTTGAAACCTCCACTAGAACCAAAGCAAATGAGGAAGATGAGGAAGACATGTTTTTCGTAGTGTTTTTTTCTGTTTTTTCTTCTATCGTTTTTGAATATGCGAAACAGGGGAGTGGCAAGGGGTGTGTGATCCTGATGAACTATTTTTATAGGCAGGGAGTTGTATTAATTTCGATTTAATTCCCAGACGTTTCATTTCATATACACACAGAGTCTTTCAACCTCACCATCTTTTTGGATTGATTTTTTTTTATGAATCAATTACAACGGTGTATTAAATTGGCAAATATTTTTAATTAAAGTGTAACATAATTTCATCCTTTTTTAAATTTATTTATATTATAATTTTTATTTTGCACTTTTTACTAACATATATGCTAATTATATGATAATATTTAACCAAATATTTACACAAATATTTTCTAAGATTTTTTTTAAAAAAAATTTTATCCAAAACATTTTGGTTTTCCTCCTTCAAAAAACACGCATTTTAAACATATTAAAATTAATTGGCATTAATTTTCAGCGTATCTTTTTAATGTCATCTGAAAAAACGATCCTAATGATGAGATCATAAAAGATTTTTTACGGCTCACCCCTTTGTCTTCACCTCACACACATCATTACCCTACGCTATATTTACACCCCCCCTACCATTTGATGAACACTTTACCTATTTCACTTTCATCATCTACAACTCTTTCATACCAGAGTTTTTCATTGTTCGCTTTCTTCTGCAATGGCTTTTCAACGCTCATCTTCATCTTCATCTTCTTCCTCACAATCCAAACACTTCAAAATACCAAACCTTACCATCGAATCCGTATCCCAATAGCTAAAACAACACTCTATTGATGAAATGGTTCGTTTAGATGACCATTTACACACAATGGAAATCATCTTTAAGATGATTTCAGATGGAAAAAAAACAAAATGAAGACATAACCAACATGTTACCCAACCTTCCACCTTCTCCAATCAAAGAATGGGCAAACATTCTCACCTATTATGTGAAGAGACGCCATGCACACATGGAAAACCGGTTGAAGTTGATTGAGCAATGTCTTCATCTTTTGAAGGGCGACAACCAGAATTTTACCTTCGTCTTTATTTTCATTTACTATATATGATGTCCATCTTTTGAGTACTCGTTTATATGTTTTATTTGATGAGATGTATATATATATATATATATATATATATATATATATATATATATATATATAGATGTTTTATATGGGGTTATTACTGTTCTTCAATGGTGTTTTATGATAATCTATGATCTTATTACAAGTTATTTTTCCCCTTTTTTTGAACTATTTCATGTTTGATTCCCAATATTAAAAATATGTACGTACTATAATTTATTGATGAAAAAACAAACGGTAATCTTAAAAATAACATAAACCCTAGAGCTCATAAACCCTAATATCAATATTTTTTTCCCAAATCACGATGAACAATGCGGCATAAAATAACAATGCAAACATACAAACCAGCACTTGTAGATCCTCCTTTGGCACATTCTCTTTCTTCTTCATCACTTGATTCAAGGTTAATTTGTACTGGACCTTCTTTTCTCCTCCTCTCACTCAATTTCGCCATTAATCTGCTGCTTTTCCTAGTTCTTGTATTAAAAATAATTTTCATCACATATTTAAAATAATGAAACAAGATGAATTTAGAACAGATTTATACGATTATTACCTGGTGATCGTTTCTTAATCTCATCAGTTTTCATGGTTTATACATGTAGAATTTTCACTCCAAAAAGATGAATCAAGGATTTTCTTCAATCACCACTGATATACCGCTGAAATCAATTTTCTAATTTCAAAAAAAGATGATGATTGTTACATACGAATATATAGTTGCTTCAAATTTCTCCGGTTTTAATGTTTCCGTTCCTTAATTTTCGTTTTTGTTTTAATGCGGGGGTTTTGATGAATTACCAATTTTGCCCTCATGCCACTTACAAGAAGTAACGTTAGTCAACGTTATCTGAGCTGATGAACACGATCCAACGGCTGAAAGTCCCCCTTAGCCCTCTTAATTTTCCCCCTCTTAATATATCCTTACTCTATATATATATATATATATACTAGCATATTACCCGCGCAATGCAGCGGCGTCAACTAATTTCTACTCAGTAACCTGCTTGTTTTCGGTATTCATCAATACAGTGATAACAAATAATTTTCCTTTGGCAAGTGGCAACATGTCTATTTTCTTTATCTTTTTTCCATTTTCTTTATTATTATTCTATTCTCAATCAACTCTTTTATTATTTTAAAATAAATTTTGAGAACAATTAAATAAGAAAAACGATCTCTACTTATAAAGTAGGTTAAATTACATGACAATACAGAGCGTAAGTTAGTAATTTGAAACTATTAAAAATTAAGAGATTAAGATTATAGAATAAATTAATTTGAAACTATTAGTTATATGAGCTATTTTAAAAAATTAAAATATATGTTTATAAATTCTAATTATATGTTATTCACGTTTATAAGCTCTACCTAATTATACACATTTTTTTGTTAAATAAGTTAAAATGTTTATAACATAATTGAATATTTATTATTTGATTTTTTTTAAATATGGAAGGTTTAGTTATTAAAATGGAATATAAGAATCTTATTAAATGCATCTAGTAGTTACTTTATATAATAGTTTCCATTTATATATATGAAGGGTAATTTAGTATATTCAACTTACTTAAAAATTAAGAGTTTTTAGGTTGTAAATGCTTTATATAGGAGTAAGATATATATATATATATATATATATATATATAGAGAGAGAGAGAGAGAGAGAGAGAGAGTATATTATGAAGTGCACATAACTGCATAATAAATATACGTATGGAAATTATAATAATAAGAAAGATACAACACGTAAGCTTACATATGTATAAATCGATTCAAGCTCGATTTGTTCAAGTATAAGTATAAAATACTATTTGGCTAGAATTATATAAGAATTTAGGGATTAGGGTTTTAAAAAAACATACCCAATAAAGATTCTACTGGATTTGAAGAACAGGAAAAAACTTTTAGATGCGTATTTTTGGTGTCTTGCATATCTACTTCACATTACTTCGCAACGTATTTTTCGATTTGTAGTTTGAAGTGAGCAAAATAGTGAATGACGAAGAAGTGCAGAATCATCGCTTTTCCTCTTCTTTTTTTTTTTTATGTAAAATTCTTCTATTCGTTATGTCTTCATATATATTATCTTGTTTTTAAATTAATATTTATTAATTTGTCAAAACAAAAATTTTAAGTGGCGCCAATATTGGAGATAAAAGTGCCGCCTTTTATTTCATATACTAATTAGTTTTTACTTATAATTTTTAAGTTAAATATTTTTTTGTCTTTTTAGTTTTTATTGTTATTATTAAAAAAAAGTGTTAAACATGTCATCTTCGGGTTATCGTGTTCTTACCCAATTTAGTTTTGTGTCGTGTTCGTGTCAATCTAAGTCGTGCTATGTTCGGGTTAGGTTTTGAGTCGTGTCAGGATTTGCCAACCGTACTAAATATTCATAATTATTAACATAAAAGATATTCGAAATATCTAAATTTAAAAGTTTATATCAAAGGTGGAGATCGACGTTGCTACCGTTGATTTCATTAATACAGATTTCAGATTTCAACATGTTTTACATTTTCATACATATATACACATGTACATGCAATGCAACCCCTTCCTATACATGTAATGAGCATACACACACTAATATACATAAACACATTAACTCTTACGTGTTTTTATTTCTCACTAATACATGTTCATACGTAGCTAGTTGTTATGCACATTTGTACATATAACATACATGTAAGCATATATATACATAGAAAAAAGTTCATGCGAGGACCATTCTTAGTGCGAGAACCAATCTGAGCCGTCCAATTTCCCCTTCTTCAATGTTATTGCCCACCCATAAATTCCTTACATGCACCCTGCCACACTCTATCCCTCCACGCTCACCATCCATGAAACTTCCCATATCCAAGGAACGGCTAAGATTGGTTCTTGCGGTTCTCGCACTAACAACGGTTCTCGAATGAACCTTCCCCTATATACATATATAGATAACCACACATTCAATAAAATATACAATTAACTTTACAATATTTTGTTATTATTATGCACGTTTGTATCAAATGTTCCGTAGCAAAGCTTTTGGAAACGTAACTTAATTTCCAGATTTCCAACCAGACTTCACAACTTTATATACATTTAATATTTTATTGTTGCTCCTAGTGTATCTTGGAGATCCGTGGGAAACATTTTTTAATTCCCAACAAATTTCCAACAAACATTTTAAAATTAATTTAATGAATAATAAAATAGCTATTTAACAATGGATTTCCAATGGAATTTTCTATTTTTGAAAATCAATAGGGAATTCGTTAAGAATTGTGTTGAGTTTCCTAAGAAATTCCGAAAGATTCGTATTGGTAGATAATTAGTTGAAGATCTATTGCTAACTACGGTTGCAATTTCTAACATAATGCATTTCGTAGGGAGTTCCATTGGTGATGCTCAATTTTCCGGTATTGATTAAAAATGTGGTCTAATGTTCTATTTATTAGTAGAGAAAAAAATTTAGGGTGTTCATCGATTCGGTTTTCGGTTGTCTCGATGTATTCGCTTTTTTTACTTTTTTTGCTAAATCCATAACTGAATCGAAACCCTTAAAACAAGTGTCAAAACCAAACCGAAAACCGAATTCCAATTCAGTTCGGTTTTAGGTATAACCGTTTAAAACGAATTCGACATCCCTCTATTTGGTAGCCCATTTTGCTTCTTTTAGCAGCCCACTCTCGCACAGTCTCTGTCATGTGTCATGGAATCGCACCTTTGTGCCATCCAGGAACACTAGAATATAGTGTTGAACGAAACGTGGTTTACAAGTTTAGGCCATTACTCATTAGGGCAACGCCGAGACAAATAGACATTGAGAGAATGAGACGCGAGAGATAAAGGGAGTAGGAAATTAGGAACCAAGAAAATTACCTAATGTGTAATGTCTATCAAAAATTGAAAAATATTTATAAATTATATATAATATATATAGATATACAATATATGAATAAAAAGATTCTTAAATAACTAATCTGTTTATTCAGTTTTAATCAGTTTGGAAATTCCTAAAACCGTAACCAAACCAAAGACCAATTATGGTAATCGGTGTCAGTTTTTAAACCAAACGTGAAAACGGTTTTGGCTTTTACAGTTACAGAACGGTTCGGTTTACGATGAAAACGGTTTATAACCGTATTTTGAACATGCACCTCTAAAATATTTTGTAACTTCTTTATGTAATTTATTACATATTAAATCAATCCAAATTTAGTTTGGAATAAAGATTTAAGGTATTGTAAAATATATTTAAAGGTTGTATTACCTAGCTTAAAATTTAGTTTTAAATATGACTTAAATGTCTTATATAGTAGTAAATATTATATCCTAGATTGTGTTATAATTTAACTTTTTAAAAAATTTGGATATTAATGGTGGTTGTAAAACTTTAGTTAAATATTATGCTAAGATTAATTGGAGTTTTATCTGTAAGATTTTCATGAATGGTAAAACTACAACTGTTGGGATTGATATACGTTAAAAACTTTGGCTAAAATCATTTAAAGGCAATAAAAAACAGTTTCATAAAACGCCAAGACATGAGCAATATGCAATGTATGATCAAATTACACAAGCTTAAACTTCAAAATGAACCACTCTATCAATATACATCTACTTAGCAAGAGAGACCTATCTCACTAGAACAAAGTTGATCTAGTTTGTCTAGATACTTTTCTAACGCCATTATACTAGAAAACAAAGGGTTCGGTTTCTGAAAATGTATAGAGATTGTCAATTTTTATTATTGTATATATCCAATTTTAAAAACTACGGTTTAATGTACTAAACTTATGAAAGTTACCATTTGATGTATTGTGGCCTATGATAGTGAGTTACAACAGGTTAACTTCATTAAAAATAATTGAAAAATAAATTAAATATCATTTTAATAATAATAATAATAATAATAATAATAATAATAATAATAATAATAATAATGGCTCCTACGGTCACTAAAACGAATCCTTTTGCTGATCTCTATGCTGACGATTCTTCTTCTGTTTCTGTCACTTGTCCCCCTGTGACTTCTCAGATTCCTGACCCGGAGAGTCCTCCTGTGTTTGATTCAGACCCACATTTCTCTCCTGAAGATGAAGAAAAAGCACGACACATACAAGATCTCATTCCTTCATCTTCCACTTCACATGAAATTAAGTGGACCAGACATCACTCTGAAGAGAACATCATCGGAGATCCTTCAGTTGGCATTCAAACAAGATCCACAACAGCAAACGAATGCCAATTCTCGGGTTTCTTAAGCATCATTGAACCCAGACTTGTGAAGCATTAGACGATCCAGATTGGGTAATTGCCATGCAGGAAGAATTACACCAATTTGATCGTCTCAAAGTCTGGAGATTAGTTCCTCTCCCATATGGCAAATCTATTGTAGGAACTAAATGGGTTTACAAGAACAAAAGGGATTCGGATGGAGTGGTTATTCGTAACAAAGCTAGGTTGGTTGCTAAAGGCTACAATCAACAGGATGGCATTGACTATGATGAAACTTTTGCCCATGTTGCTCGTATTGAAGCTATACGGCTATTCCTTGCATATGCTGCCTCCCGCAGCTTCCGTGTCTTTCAAATGGACGTGCAGACAACTTTTCTTAATGGTGTACTTAAAGAAGAAGTCTATGTCTCACAACCTGAGGGATTCATCAATTCAAAACATCCAAATCATGTCTATATCTTAGATAAGGCCTTGTACGGGTTAAAGCAAGCTCCTCGTGCATGGTACGACGTCTTATCTGAATATTTGATTGGTGAAGGCTACTCCAAAGGAAAGACGGATACCACTCTGTTCACAAAGACCAAAGGTCGGGACAAGATTTTGGTTTAGATATATGTGGACGATATCATTTTTGGATCTACAAATCCAAAATACAGTGACGAGTTTGCCAAGATCATGGCAAACAGATTCCAAATGAGTATGATGGGAGAGATGTCTTTCTTTCTCGGACTCCAGGTGAAGCAGTTAAGTCATGAAAGCTTTATTTGCCAATCCAAGTACATCAAAGATCTTCTCACGAAGTATGATATGATTAACTGCACACCCTATCCACACCCATAGCTGCTAAGGCACAACTATCCGCAGATCTTGATGGTTCTCCTATAGATCTGAGAACCTACCGTGGGATGATTGGATCGTTACTGTATCTTACTGCTAGTCGTCCGGATATCATGTTCTCTACCTGTCTTTGTGCTAGATTCCAGGCGAATCCAAAAGAGTCACATCTTCTGGCAGTCAAGCGGATATTCAGATATCTTAAAGGTTCTCTGGATCTAGGTCTATGGTATCCCAAAGATTCAAATCTGGATCTCCATGCTTACTCAGATGCTGACTTTTCCGATTGCAAGCTTGATAGGAAAAGCACCTCTGGTAGTGCACACTTTCTGGGTGATCGTTTAGTCTGCTGGGCCTCCAAGAAGCAAAACTGTGTATCTACCTCTATAGCTGAGGCTGAGTATGTTTCTACTGCAATGTGCTGCTCACAGAGTCTTTGGATACGCACACAGTTATCAGACTTTGGACTAAGGTATGACAACATTCCATTACTATGCGATTCCCAGTCTGCCATAGTTATCTCCTGCAATCCGGTACACCATTCTAAAACTAAAAACATTGATATCCGTTATCACTTCATAAAAGATAACGTAGAGAAAGGTCTTATTGAACTCCAGTATGTTCCCACTGAAAATCAGCTAGCTGACTTGTTTACCAAACCATTAGACGAAAGTCGCTTCACTGAATTGGTATCCAAGTTAGGCATGCTCAACTTGAAAATATAACATACTGTTGCTCCATTTTTACTTTCTTTCTTTTTTTAGGGTAGGTTTTACACTGTTTGTTCTTTGTGCAGCTTCATGATGCAACACTCAAGGGGGAGTGAATTTCTGGTGACACACATGTATCATATGTGTAGGGGGAGAAAAATTATACACATACTGCACATGTGTAGGGGGAGGAGTATACAACTATTACATTTCCTAAATCTTGAGACTTTTTCATAAACAGATGCAAAAGTCTAGGGCGAGTGTGTCAGACAAACATTCAAATCAACCATATCTGGAGAATTCAATTTTTCAAATTTCAAAATTCAGATATCTTGATTTTTCAGAAATTTTCCAAGTGTTGGGTTATGTTTCAAGCAATCGCATGGGATCACTTCCAACTCAATGATAATTTTCTAAGTCTTCGTTCAATAGCATGGAATTCAATCGCATTAATAGGCTATCGCATGGGATTCCAACTCTTGTTACCTATCCTTTAATCGCATGCGATAGACTAACAATAGGCACCAAGGATCAATCGCATGACTTAACTGAACTTCAATCGCATGCGATTGAAATAAGAAAAGGTGAATCGCATGCGATTCAAATGGCTTGATAGAATCTGGCCCTCATATGATAAATCGCATGCGATTCGGATGAGTTTATAGAACTGGACCTAACACCTGAGATGAATCGCATGCGATTAACACACCAAAGTGTGAATCACATGCGATTGAGCACTTCTATCAGCCGCAATTTTTTAACCGTTTAACCACCCAATCACCAACTTTCACGTGTCCTTTTTACTTTATAACCGTCCCATCCATCTATCACTCCATTCAAACCGATAAAATTCAAAATCAAACAAGTTTCTCTCGTTTTTTGGCTACTTGATTATACGAACTCTCTCTTTACTCTGCCAAAATTTGCAATTTTTATCTCAAAATACTCCTAATCACATAGGTAACAACTTGTACGGTTTACATTTTGAAAATTTTGAGTTAAAAGTAGTGATTTTTGACCCTAGAACAGCCACTTGCGATAGGATCTTTCGGAACTTAAGATGGAGTTTTGGGACACGAAACAAACTTGGTTGCCCAATCCAAGTTTACGATGGGTGTTTTGAACATATGGGGAACACTTTGATGTAAAAATATTTCATATATCTCGAAAGGTGTTCTTCGTGTTCTTGAGGTGTATGAGTTTTCACTATAAACTCTATTTTTCGCCTAAAAAGAGGTGTTAGGATGATTTTTGGAATATGCTCCAGTACTACAAAGTTGTTTATTACTGTTCAATTACCATAATAAGATTTTCAAAACAACTTTTTAATACACAAATTCATCGTATACACAATGGGACTTCAAGAGTTAAGATTTTTCACAAACTCTTCACACTTGATATTAAGGGTCAACATTTCTTCAATCACTTAAGTTTGACCAAATTTCACAATTAAATGTTGAGTTTTCTTGCATATCTCTGTATCTTTAACTTAACTATTTTATCCTTCTGTACAGATAAGATGGCTCAAGCTGTTCGTGACCCAGAAGAGATAATGCCTCAAGCTGAGTTCCTTAACACCAGGACTCATGCCAATAACCACTATATAGACTTAACTAAACTAAAAATCCCTACCTATCCCATAGTCACTGATATCCTCAAAATCCATCCACTAAATTACCTCTTAACCTACAACCTAGCTACCACAGGTACACATGTTCCCGAGTTATATGTCCAACAATTTTGGAGAACATGTGATGTCCGACTAAATGAAAGAGGAAAGGAGGTCATCTATGCTGAGGTTGACGAATTCCAAGTCAACATTCCACCTCACCGCCTCAGAACAATCTTTTCAATGCCCACTGCAGTCAGTAGACCTCCAGCTACAGAATTTGAGGAAATCCCTGATGAGGATGCATGTCTTACAGCCATTAGGGAAATGTGTTATGATGGGGAGCTCACCCATAAGAATCAGTTTAAACGCACCATTCTACATCCCAAGTATAACACTTTCATGATGGTGCTTCAAAGGTGTCTTACTCCCAAACACTCGGGGTATGAGTTTCCAACAGAAAATCAACTCAAGCTCTTTGTTGCTGCAGCCAACCACTTACATGTAGATTATGCATTGCTGCTCTTCCAAGACATCAAAGCTACTATGCTGAGAAAGAATTCTCAAAAGAAGAAGGATGCCAACATGCTGCCATACCACCGCTTCCTGCCAATGATCATCCAATATGTGATGGATCGGAATGCTGAAATTCCTCGCCGGGCAGGTTTACCTTCTATCAACCCTAAACTTTTCATATCCATTAAACATGCCATTCCGGCCAACTTGCCTGTCCCCAGATCTTTCCCTGTCACTCTATTAGACCTATGTGAGCAAAATGATATTGTTGTGAGCTATAGGACGAGTGTAGGGATACCTCACATGGTTGTGCCAGAACCGGCCATACCTGCCCAGGGAGGAGTAGAACCTGGTGAGGAATTAGAACATAGGCCTCAGACATCTATGGGAGATGTTGAGAGGGAAGAGCATAGAGAAAATGAAGAGAGGGGAAGAGAAGCGGGTGAAGGTGATGAGATTAGAGAGGGAGGGGATGCATATGATCCCGCTACCGTTCAAGCTATTGTACAATCACTTTCTCAGACCACCCGAACCCAAGCTGTTCTTTCTGAACTTGGTCTTGACGACTCTGAGTCAACCAGTTCTTCTCATGATGAGTCTGCTTCCCATACAGGAGGCGTCCCTGCCTTTGAACCTGTTACATCTCCCATGGGCACCCCTGAGCGCCCAACCGAACAACCAGCAGAAAGCACACCCTCTTTCATGAAACTTACTGACCCACATACTACCTCTCCCGACCAGACTCACCCCATTCAAACTACTCAGGTCATCCCCCAACCTAGTGGTCTGGTCATTCCGTTGACTTCACCTGCCCCAACAACTACCATTCCTATCATTCGCAATGCCATCATTGCCCATGATCATGACATTCCAGTTGTCTCTCCATCTCCTGATATATCTGTTGAAGCTGGCTCTGTCACTCCTGATTCTTTACTTGATCCTAATCAATATGCCGGATATGGTCCAAGTAGTGGTGAAGAGGAAGATAGTTTAGATAGGAGTTCGAGTGAAAGAGAGGAGGTGAGAAAAGAAAAGCAGAGTGCTGAGGGACCCCTACACCAAGAAAGCCGGGAAACCACATCCACTATGGGGCCTGACATTGTTGGGCCTCATATTGAACAAGTCGCGGTTATCCCACCCGTGCAAGTTTTTACCCCACCAAGCCACTACGGTGTCTCTCAACAGACTCCGTCTTTATTGCACAGGGTTATAGCACATACACTGGTTCAACCCCAATTTGGTGTTGGACCTATTGAACAAAGAGGAACATCTCCCTCGTCCTCGACTCCTTTTGATGCACGATTTGACATACTGCGGCTTCCCGCATATATTGACCAACACAGGGTAACAATCGATGCACTGAGCTTGTTGGCTCAACAAGTCTCCTCAACTTCAAGAGGTGGTACCTTTTCAGGTGCCATTCGAGGATTGGAAAAAAATCCTGCTGGAGCCAACATATCTGCTGCTCCAGTAGGTGGTACTGCCTCTGTGGCTGGTACCTCAACCGGAACTCTTCGTGATTCCGGGTTTGTTACACGTGCAGAACTTCAACAACAAATTCAACAAGCCGTGTCACCAATCTACCAACAACTGCTAACGACAAATCAAAGGTTGGATCGGATTGAACAAGCTTCCCAGGTCCAAGCTCAACAATTGAACAGAATAGAAGAACTCCTTAATGCTAGAACTGCAGTGCCAGAACCACAGTCACAACCTGATCTATCATCTATGTCAGTTGATGCCTTAAAGAGCTTGCTATATGTCAGACTTCTAGAACAACAGCCAAAATCAGCTCATGACCAAGACCTTCTGACAACTCTTCGCAATGAACAGCGTCCACAGGGAATCTCCATGGATGACTTTCAAGAGTTTCATGAAGATGTAAACAACAAGATCGATGGGATCAAGATCCTGATGATCAAGATCCTGATGATCAACCCGAGGGGGAGAAGAGGAGAAGAATGTATATGACATCTCCCTCTGTGGTTGCTATTATACCTGTTCAGGAGACATCTCCCTCTCAGGTTCCTACCGTACCTATTCTGCGTTTGAGTTCATATCTATATGCAGGTATAAGTTCAGCTGGGTCCGGGAGTCAATAACAACAACAAACTACACAACAAGTGGCCGATGAAGTTCCTGAACAACAAACTTATGATGCTAACAAACAGATTGTACTCTATGTACCTCCACAATATGAACCGAGGCCAATAGAACTTGAAGAAGGTGAGATACCTTACGAGCAGTCCCATGCCGAGATGTTTGAGGGATTCTCAGACTCAGAATGTGAAACAAGGAAATTATATGAGTCTATGCATACTTCACCTACACGGCATATGGGAGAAGGCAGTTCTGCTCTGCCAGAGGAGGAAGCTGAGGATCCTGAGATGGAAAGACTTTTCAAGAGTATTGATGAATACGTCGAGGTTGCTACACGTCCAGCTTCACCTAGAGTTGTTGACAGATTCTATAACATCCCCAGTGAAAGGGAGCTTGCACTCAAAAAGAAAGAAAGGTTAGCAATCTCTAGGAGAAAGCCTAAAAAGAAGAAACCAACTTTTGACGTGTCCAGGGTTCTCAGTGGTCTAAACTTTGAAGTTCATCAACAATTCCCTCCTCCTCCTGGTCAATTTCAAGAATCAGCTGCTGATATTTTGGAGAGAAACAGACAAACAGAAGCAGCTGAAAAATTCTGAAGAGAATCAGAATGGCCCTTGCCACAGAGATTCACAGTGCCACCTGCTCCTCCAGTGCATCGTGGGGATCCAGGACTTGATGCAGGCAACATGTTCACTAGGAGTGCTGGCCAACAACCTATATGGAAACCATATTTTGTCAATGCTATAAATCTTGAAGAAAGAATACCAGAAATATACAACAGTGAACTGATAGAGGTTATTTCACCCGAGCTGAGGAACATGGATGACAAACAAAGAAGAAGATATGATCACATCCTTACTCGTTCCAAAACCAAACCAGAATATATCAAATCAGAATTTCCAATAGTTGAACTCCTCAGTGTTTATACCGAAACCAACTTCAACATAAAATATGCTATTTTCCATGTCAGAAGAGCCAACAACCTATCATACTTCCTTACAGAAGCAGATCTGAGGTTCATTAATATTTAAGACATCAGCTTCATATCTGACATTCTGTCTCAGAAAAGAGGAAAATGGCCTGATGAAGAGTTTGGAAGGGTTGCGTTAATGAGGTATATGAGGAATCTTATGGAATATTTTGAGGAACATGATATTCAGCTCGGAGCTGAAAACAACTATAGGAAAGTCAATCTTCTTAAGCCTAATCAAAGTCATCCAGATCTTGAAGAGCTTGAAGAGTTGACAGTTATCTATGATGGTCATACAAACTTCAAAGGTGATCGAGGGGTCATCTCAAAGAATACAAAAGGCGAAAAGATCTTCATCAGACTTGATGAACTCATGGCGTATTCATACGGCACTTTGAAAATTCTCCATCATAAGATACATCAGAAAATATGGAATAACTGTGCAGCATACACTGATGAAGAACATGCTCAAGCCTATCGTGCTATAGAAAGGATGAGAACGACACTGGATAGCATAAGACAAATTTGCAAATGGCAAGTGGCATTCGGCATTCGCAACAAATCGGCATACGAATAGATTTATGTATTTATTTGTTGTGAATGATTACACACCTCACTTAGAGGGAGATTGTTAGAATTATTAAAGTGAGGGGTGTAATATGTAATTACTCAAAGTTGGGGAAATGCTATATAAAGGCATTTCCCCCCATATTTCAATGTGAAGCTTTGCATCATTTCTAAACTCTTGTGTTTGTGTTATACTTTCTACCTCTCGGCTCACTCTCTTAACCGAACACACACAAACACACACTAATACTCAAAGCATTGTTTCATCCGTATAACATACGGGACCATCAGGTTTTTTGTCAGTCGATTTTTGGGGTATTTCTTTTAAATAAGACATACTTAAAAACCGATTCCTGCTTCATCATGGTTGTTCAGTTTAGGGTTTTCATTGAATTTCCATCTAGATATGATGGTGTTCATCATCAGGTAAGGTCTTCATTGACTTTTCGGTTCAACTTTGGGTTTTTACTTTTATGAATTTCTTACCAATTCATAAGCAAATATGCAACTTATTCAGATAAGGGTGTTTATTTGTTTGTTTAAGTTTCAGGATCGGTTTAGGTTACTCGATCTACAACTTGTTCTTCAATGGATTTTTTATGAAACTTGTTTTTCAATGGGTAATTTTGGTTTCAATTGTTTCTCTTTACAGTTCTAATGGAGTTTCGAATTTCTTCATTTTAAGTTCATTGGGTTTTGATTTTTTGTTAACTAGTTTGAGTTTCAGAATCGAGTTTCAGATGGGGTTATTGAATATGTGGGTTTTAATTGTTCTTGATCTTTAAGTTCATCATCTTCTTCTTTAATGTCATATTCTTTAAATTTGATATAAAATAAATAAATAAATAAACAATGAACTTGTACACGTAACTAGTTTTGAAGGTAAACCAATATACCAAAAGGTGGTTTTTCAAATATTGTTACATTAAACAATAGTTTTTGAAGTTTGATATATACAATAGCAAAAAATAACAACTTTGTTATATTTTTAAATACTAAACCTAAAAATAAATCTTGCCCTAGGATTTGAGAAAATCAACCTAAATTTGAATTCTAGATTATCTAGTGGCACACTCACTATCTTGAGTTTACTATCATAATTCAATTTACATTCTCGCTTTTCCTTATAATAGACAGATTTATTAACATATTGATGGCTTTTAAATGAGAGAGCGTCAATGTCTATGCACATAACCTTTTCACATCCTTCTTTGCGCACAATAAAATTGCCTACCACCACTGACCAAAGGTTGGCAATTCGGGTTATCCGGTTCGTGTCTTCGTGTATGTGTCAGTTTCATGTCAAGTCATTTTCGACCCATTTATATTTATGTTAGTTGCGAGTCGTGTCATTTTTTATCATCAAGTTTGGTTCGTGTTTCGTGTAGGCCCATTTTGGTGAAATGTCTTCAACGAGAGATTTTTCGATTTTAGAATACGGTTTCATTTTTTAATTTTCTACTTCCTTGTTTGTTTCGATACGAATTTTGAATATGATTTTCGTTTAGATTCTAACTTTTGTATGAAATGTTAGTTTCAATTGAATTCGATCTTCGAAATCTGTGTTCGTTTTAGTTTGATTTGGATTGTCATTTTATATTTTGGTTTAACTTGTATAAATGAATATAAAAAACAATATGATGTAATACACTTCTACCAAATACCAATAAATAATGTCATAAAACAACCGAGATAAAATTAAAATAAGACATCATTATATACAATTATGAAGTCAATCCTAAATCCTAAAGTACCACATACCAACCAGTCAAATGCCAAAATACCAAAACCATATATAGTCGAAATAACAAATACTAAAATGATGTAGTATTGTTTCAACATTTAATCTTTTTTTTTTGTTTTATTCTAAACTTGTAAACTTTAAAGATTTTATACTTTTGTGTGCGAGTTTTTTTGCCATACTCTCTCATTTGAACTCACTATCCTCTTTTTATAATTTTAATTTTTAAGTATTGCAAAAAGAAATTATAAATTTTTGTTTTTATCATAAACGGGTCATACATTCAATTTTAGGTTTAGGGTTAACCATAACACAACTAGTGATCTCAGGTGAAAAAAAACATGCGCAACTAAACTCTTAAATTTGCTACATGTCCCTAAATCTAGCTAGGAGTAGCATTTATGCTTACTAAAACAAAGTATCCTTATTTGAGATGTAAAGCATAATAGAGAGGGAGATAACTAATTAAGTGTTGCACATTATTAGAGATGTCAACTATATTCATAAAAGACAAGTATATAATCTCTCTTTTTAATGCTAACGAGTGGGGACTCGTGCGTTGCACGAGTCGGGGTGGAGGCCGATATATACTACGTTGTTTAGATAAACTGCATAACATTACATTTACCAAAAGTAGCAGTTAAAGTAGCAGTTAGAGTGCAGTTATAGAGGTGCTAAGTTATTACAGACCATGATTAGTTATACATGTATATATAATTTTAGAAATTTTATGATGTGTGGTTGAGTGATTGTTGTAGATATGGTTGCATGTGCAGTAGTTTGTTCAATGGTTGCCCTAAATTCGGAATATATGTTTATATCCCTAAAATCACTATGAAGTTGCATTGAGGCAGGGTATTGATTTAGCAAAAGGGCATATACAATACACTATTTATATATATGTGGATAGTTTATCGGAGCAGTGAAAATAAATCCAAATCAAGGAGAAATGCTATCTAATCCAGTAGATTTTTCAATCATTTTGGGACATGCAATGAAGTAGTAGGATATACATGCAACTAAATCCTCGTCATTTTCATAAAATTTTGCAGCATGTTTAATCAAAGAACTGTTGCATGTGTATCCATTTGTATACAAAATTTGGGATTCAACTTGAAACACAAATCTATTTGTATATCTACATTTTGTAATGCCGAAATATTTAAAAAAACATGAAAAATCATGGATCGGATGCATGCATTTGCGAAAACCAAACATCGTTGTTGATTAACAATGTTTGTTTGCAATCGGAGTGTGGTAGCGAATATAATGCAACTGATTGTTGAAATTTGTGAGTTATTAGGGATGAGGGATCGTAACTTTGCAAGCTTTTGTCCGATTTGATCTTGGATTCTAAAGTTCTCCTTCTTTGGAAGTATGGCTTCCTTGGTTTAATTTTTTGTTAATTTTTTTTTTGGTTTTTTGGTTAAGAACGTGTTTGGGCCTTTTATACAATTGTGTATCAATTTTGGGATGGTATGTGTATTTTTTTTTTATGAGTTGTTCATGCTTGTTTTTACTATTTTTTATTTACCATTTCTCATCTATGATCTATGTATTTGTTTTTATGCACATGTGTCATACATTTAGGTTAATAATAGTTATATATTTCTAATCTTGTCAAAACTTATTAATTTTGGTGTAATGGAATAAAAGTGTGTCAAAATTTTTTTTGATGCAAGTATATAAGAGTTTTGAAGTTTAGTATCTACCTATTACCATTTCTCATCTATCATTTTTGTATTTGTTTTTATGCACATGTGTCATACATTTAGGTTTGTAGGACCGTGGGGGTTCTAAACTAAAACACCCTAATGCTAGGACTGATCTAGGATGAGAAATAGTGCGGAATATCTATTTCCCAAACCTCGTAAGGATTCTAAGATCTGCTTAGGTGTCCGGCACACAGTTAACACGAAGAACACACATAGTAGGACGAAGAACAACTCTAAGAACTCACATAGAATGCTTAAGGCTGCCCTTGGATTCGAGATTAACACTAAGTTCGCGATTACTGAGGTTAAGCGTACGATTACGAAGGCTCACTAAGGCTTAAGGTCGATTTCCGGTAGTTATATGCGGTTACGGACAATTACCTCACGATTACCCGACGATTACCCGACTAATATGAAGTTAATCATTATTTATAGTATGGAAAACGCGTTTACCTTAAATAACTTTCACTACGCACGTGATGCAACGCACTGCGCACGTAGCGAGTCCAGTACGCACGTACCAGTTGTTTTAATAATAATTAATTTAACTTTAATCGACCACCTCACCACGCACGTAGTGAGCTCCACTACGCACGTAGTGGACTCATCACGCACGTGATGACATTCACACATATTTAAACTTCCAAACACAAATCAACACATGACTAAGTACTTGTAAGCTTAAGACAAACATAAGTAACCACTTAGAATGTATAAACATGCAAACCATTAATCAAAACACATTTGAATTAACATTTCAAGTAAACATGTATGTATTGGATTGATAAGAACTAGGGATTTACAATTATGCACCAACAAACTCCCCCTAAGACCTAGTTCTATCAACAAAAATTGCACTAAGCAAAATACACAAAGCAAAATGCATAAAGCAAAATGCACAAAGCAAAATGCACAAAGCAAACAAATATAAGAATACCTTTCGTTATGTCCTTACCTGCACTACTCACGTGGTAAGTAGTAACTCGTGCGCAGAGGCTTCATTACGCATGATCTGAAATCCTCATATGCGAATCTTGATACTGTTAGTACAGAATGATCACAATACGAAACCGAATCACACAGATGGAGCGAAAAACTCTTTCAACACAGAAATCAAAATCAAAATCGAGAGAGAATGGAGTGTACTGTAGAAAGTATGAGCGCGTAATGAAGTATACGCACGGAATAGGCTTATATACTCCCCTACACTTCCTGCGAAGTGCTTTCACTTCGCGTGTTGTTACCCGAAGTGTACATCCGAAGTGACTCTTCATTTCGCACGTGATGACCTTCACATCGTGCGAAATGGGATTCACTTCGCCTCTTGATCCTTGACCGCGGAGTATGCATACACAACGCACGATTTATCACACAGTTCGTGCGAGGTGTTCTTACTTCGTGCGAATTGAATTTCTCACATAAAGTTAGAATTTTTTTTTTTTTGATGATCCTGTACTCAGCACACACCGGTTAGTAACTTCAATGCAAAACAAAAGCTTTTAAGCACACGAAAACACAAGAAACTATGTATAAAAGAAATAAACACACCAAAAGAGATAAGAACATACCAAAAATCTTTTTGTATTTTTCTGAAAACAAAGAAAATGAAAACGCAGACTGTAAACAAATTAAATCCTAAACACTAAGAGACAGAAATGAAAACATTAAAGATTTGCAAAAAGTAAATTACTGAAATTAAATCTTTTTGTGAGAAGGTTCCAAGATAGAATCAGTACCAGCACATCTATACTTAGTTATCATTCATTTCAGAACCTTAGACACAAACATACTCTTTCAATTTCTGTCTGTCAATCTAACTTTCCTCAGATAATGACAGATTTGATTTCAACATTTTCTGATTATCTAGAACTGAGTACATGGTTAAGACTATCTCTTTTAAAATCTCACAGTGTTTTGACTCACTCAGTAGGATGCACAACTTGAGTACCCAACCACCATGCTTATGTGCTTTGTGATTTTGTCAACGCATTTTATGCTCTTTGACATGGAGGTCAATTTTTCACATCTTCTGATAATTTCTGTTGAGCTTTTGTCACTGCATTTTATGCTCTTTGACAATTCAAAACTAATAGATCTATCTGTTGAGCTTTTGTCACTGTATTTTATGCTCTTTGACAATTCAACACTAATAGATCTATGTATCTATTTCTTTTGACATCTTAGATTGGGGTCAATTTTTCACCCTCTTTTTACATTTTGCTCATTGTCATCTAAGCACATTTGGTATGGTAACAGGTGTGTGCACCAGACTAAGTTAGTCTCAACTGTTATTGACTTGTAGACTTGGAATGTCTCGATAGTTTGAATCTTTGATGGATTTCCACATGCATAACCACTTATCAGCCTAGACTCTCATCATATGTCTTACACGCCATCTGTTTCTTATCTGATTTGACTCAAATTTTCAGACAGTTTTCTCAAGAATATGTACATGCCTTCAGTCCTAATTTTACTAGACATACTTTGTATTGAAAGCCAGTGTAGCATCATTTTCCATTTGAGTTGGATCAACTTCTCATTTTTGTTTTTCTGAATTTTTTTTTTGTATTTTCTATGTTTTTCTGATTTTTTTGTATTTTCTATGTTTTTCTGATTTTTTTTTTTTTTTTTTTTGTATTTTCTATGTTTTTCTGATTTTTTTTGTATTTTCTATGTTGCACCTATCTCCCCCTAAAATACTAAAAGAAATAAATACCAAGAACAGAGACACACAGACACAGAAAATAAACACACAGAAAATAGCCGCACAGGCACAAATACGAGAAAGACATTAAGTTGCATCATCAGAGATGACCTCACACTTGGTTTTCATCCCGTTTTCATTCACTAAGAACAAAAACCTGGGCACCCTGCACAAAGAGTAAAAAGTTACTTAGCATTAGGAACCCAAGCCCGAATGGTCATGGGTTTCCCATCTTCTCCAACAATTGGCATGTTAATCCAAATACCAGTAGCTTTGAAGTTTGCATTGGTATCTGAACTATTTGACATTTTGACTTCAAGTTTGTTGGTCCATTTTAAGTCTTGACGAGGAGAAGCCTTGTGATAAGCACTAGAAGCATTAATCACCTTAGGAAGTGGTTCCTTCCCCATCTGACTAACCTCGGAACTTTTGGGTTTAATAGAAGTTTCCCCAACAGTCCTTTTGAGCTGATGAGGGTCAGTTGATTTTTGATTATTTTGATTAAACGTTTTATTTTTCTGAAAATTTTCAGAAAAATCAACTTTCCCCCTGCAGCTCTGTTGTTGCTGATCACACTCATAACTGAGGTGGCCAGGTCTCCTGCACACATAACAAATCCTGGTTTATTGATGTTTTGCAGGATTATGTGGCACTTTTTGCTCAACTTGACATTTTGACTCTACTCCTAAACCACATTGTTTTGGCAAAATTTTAACTTCTTCATAAGGACGGGTTGCAGGAGACTTTCCACCCTCCTTTTCTATGGTTCGGAGTGCTGCTTGCACATTTTTCATTAACGTGCCTTGTCCAGAAGAATTACCTAGAAGTTTTCTCATACCAGATTCAGGATTTTCTTCTTGTTTGACTTCTTTCTTCTGAGGGTCACCAACTTTCCCTTTTAACTTTAACTCAGATGTTGAGGTTGATGCAACAAATTGATCAACCTTAGGAGGAAGTTGGTCAGCTTCAGAAAAGACATCTGTTTTCACCAATTGGTTCAAAACTGGTGGTGGACATTTAGTGTATGCCTTTTTGTCTTTCTCTGAATCGGAACCTTGAGGTCTCCGGTCGATTATGTGCTCAAATAGATAAGATGAAGTTGAATAACTTTTTAGTTTCTGATTGAGAGTCTCATAATCTACCTTAGAACTAGCAAGGTCTCGCTTCAGTGTATCTATCTGATTGATGTAGAAAACTATGGCATCCTGTTTGTTTAGCAATGCTACCTCTAGTTCTCTAATCTGTTTGTTCTGGCTTTCAATTTTATCTTTTAGTGTCTTTTCCCTACCTTTAATGATTGAATTTTCATGCAATTTAGAGGTAAGATCACTGACTTGAGATTTCAAAGATAAAATATTTTGCACATAGTCATTGCACGAAGCACAAGGAATGCCAGAATTGTTACTTACCTTTGAATCAGCAGGTTTGCCAGTCATGCACGCCTTAAGATCTTCTGATTTAGTTTGAACAATCACTGGCGTTGGTTCGGCAGTTGGCACTGAAACTGGTTTGACCTTGTACTCATCAGTAGACATCACTGAGTCTTCCTTACTGGCAACAAATTCATCATCAGCTTCCTGCACACTATCTGCTTCAGATTGTGAATCATCATTCAGATCTTGAACACTGGCCAGGTTGGTCTCAGCAACTTCGAAAGCATCATTATCTTGAAAATGTACTGACCAGTCTATCCCCTCATCTTTCTGAACAACTACCATTGCCTTAGATGATCCCTCATGAGATGTTTCAGCTTTCTTCGGGGTAGTGGAAGTTGATGATTTTCCAGGAGATGTCCTGAATGGATACTTGGGTCCTGAGTTCTTTGGCTTTTCACATTCTCTTGCAAAATGACCCTTTTCTCCACAGTTGTAGCAGGTTACAGCTGATTTGTCGAAGCCCAGCTTTGTATCCTTAGTTGCTGTAATCTGCATCCCAGTTCTCTTGACCAAGGCCTTTGCTCTCCTTACCAGATTAGCATAGGACCATAGAATGTCCTGTCTTTCCATTTCATCGTTGTCTATCTGGTCATAATCTTCCTGAGTCAGGTAGGCATTTCCGATTTTACCCTTTAGCAGATCATCATATGAGGTGACCAAAGCACTAAGCATCCCCATATGCTCCTTTACTTCTTTAGTGCTGCCATGCTTGAAATGCTCAGTGTTTAAGGCAGGCATAGACGTTTTGCTTGAAGGAGCAGAATATGGTGGTCCACTTGTAGTTTCAGGACCAGACTTGCTTGAAGAACACACGTTAGATGTAAAGGCTGTCTGCAATGGAGCATTTGATGAAGTGATTGGAGAAGCAATGGGTCCAGTACAGTATAATGAGGGATTTTGCACATAGCTGCTCAATCTGTCCAGATTTTGCTCCTCCTGTTCATGCTCTTTCAGCTTAGTAATGAAGTCATTCAGATCCATGCCCTCAAAACCTTCACCATTTTTAAGAATCATAATGAACGGCCTCCAGCTTTTGGGTAGTGCCTTGGATAAAGTCTCTACTTGTTGTCTTTCTGAGATCTGCACCCCCAAACTATCCATTTCACTGAGAAGATGGTTGTATCTGTTGATCAGATCTGGAAGCTTTTCATTCACGTATGAGGTGAAGTGGTCAAACTCTTTTCTCAACTGTGAGGCCTTAAGCTCTTTCAGAGATGCATTCCCCTCGTTCCTCTTTTGTAGCGCATTCCACAAGGAACGTGACGTTCTATACCGTCGGAACTGGTGGAAGATCTCATTAGGAATGGCTTGGAACAAATAAGAGTAGGCTTTCTTCTCAGCATCATAAGCCTTCCTCTGATCGTCACTCATCTGATCATAGGGAACTTCGATATTCCCTTCACCTTTAGGCACGACATAATCAGCAGAAATGGCCCGGTGCAACCGTGGATCAACCCCATCGATAAATATTTCAAAACGTGGTTTCCAGAATGGGTAATCTTCCATGGTTAGCAGTCTAGGTACTTTATTTATCCCGCCTTGTTCATTGTCCATTATTAAATTACTTAATGCAGTTATAGTTTGTTTGGCAGCCATAGCACTCATGTCAGACATTTTAACAAACAAAAGCTCACACTGACTAAGGTACGCACGGAGTAGGTTCTCAATACGCACGAGATGACCACACACTACGTACGAACCTAAAGGCTAGGAAAACTGTCACACAGACTCAGGTACGCACGGAATGGAAATTTAGTATGCACGAAATGACTTCAGTACGTACGTGTTGTAAAACTTGTTTGACAATAAAATATTTAACACAAAGATTTAATACGTGCGAAGTGTGAATCACTACGCACGGGTTGATGACCCACTACGCACGGTCAGACACACAAGCTACCGAAGATTCTAGAGTACCAACGACCCACTACGCACGGGCTGAAAATCAATACGCACGTAATGCGAGTCACTTCGCACGGCTAACATTCAACAGTTTAGACCTTTTAACGTAAAAACTTAAACTTTTTAACCCAAAAATGCCCTGTTGACGATAATACGCACGAAGAAACACTTAGAAAACGACAAAACGAAAGCACCTAAATGACCAAAACGACACCTAGATCACGAAACCTAAGGAAAAGTGATCAATCAAAGCACAAGGCTCTGATACCACTTTGTAGGACCGTGGGGGTTCTAAACTAAAACACCCTAATGCTAGGACTGATCTAGGATGAGAAATAGTGCGGAATATCTATTTCCCAAACCTCCTAAGGATTCTAAGATCTGCTTAGGTGTCCGGCACACAGTTAACACGAAGAACACACAGAGTAGGACGAAGAACAACTCTAAGAACTCACATAGAATGCTTAAAGCTGCCCTTGGATTCGAGATTAACACTAAGTTCGCGATTACCGAGGTTAAACGTACGATTACGAAGGCTCACTAAGGCTTAAGGTCGATTTCCGGTAGTTATATGCGGTTACGGACGATTACCTCACGATTACCCGACGATTACCCGACTAATATGAAGTTAATCAGTATTTATAGTATGGAAAACGCGTTTACCTTAAATAACTTTCACTACGCACGTGATGCAACGCACTGCGCACGTAGCGAGTCCAGTACGCACGTACCAGTTGTTTTAATAATAATTAATTTAACTTTAATCGACCACCTCACCACGCACGTAGTGAGCTCCACTACGCACGTAGTGGACTCATCACGCACGTGATGACATTCACACATATTTAAACTTCCAAACACAAATCAACACATGACTAAGTACTTGTAAGCTTAAGACAAACATAAGTAACCACTTAGAATGTATAAACATGCAAACCATTAATCAAAACACATTTGAATTAACATTTCAAGTAAACATGTATGTATTGGATTGATAAGAACTAGGGATTTACAATTATGCACCAACAAGGTTAATAATAGTTATATACCTCTAATCTTATCATAACATATTAATTTTGGTGTAATGGATTTAATTTTTTTGATGCAAGTATATAGGAGTTTTGAAGTTTAGTATCTACGTATATTACATAGGTTATTTATATAGTTGTATATGGTATGCATATTTATTCGTGGGCCAAACAAATATAATTTATCATCATATGTTCATTGTAGTTATAGTTACAAAAGATGGCAAAAGTGTTAAGGTTTAAAGGTGAAAGAACGTAATCTACGATCATAGCATTCTTGTAGTTATAATTATAAAAAACATTAGAAGTGAAATAGCCTCATTAAGTTTTAAAGTAGAGTCTTTGTCTAAGAGGATGTTAAGTGGCCCTTAGTTATATAACATCCGTTTTACAAAAGAGCAAAAGCTTTGGTGATTCTTGAAACTGCTGCTTATTCATTCTTCGAAACGTTCACGCTTTGTTGGATTGATGATGTCAAGCTTGTCTGTACAAAAAAATGTTTGTTATTATACTTGTTCTTTTGCATAATAGATAAGTAGGAGTTTACCTGTTGCTTCGGTGGATTCACGCTTAGCTGTTGTGCTTTTTCCTGCTGTTTGAACAGTGACCGGTGTTGTTGACTGTTGTTTAGTAGTTGGGGAAGCATGCTTTGTTTTTTGTGTTGGTATGTTTGGTTTTGCTATTAGCCCACGCTTCATTGGATTATTAACATTGCCTTTAATTTTAAGAAGAAAGTAGTTAGCATTCAATAATGAATTTAAAAAATTTATTTACTTTCAAGTTTTACCTGTGATATTTTTGGAATGTGGGTTGATAACATTGACTTGGGTTTCTTTTTTAGCTGTAACAATTGCTGATACTTCTTTTTCTGTTTCTGATATGTCGTGGTGGTGATGGTGGTTGTATGATTGGTGTTGTTCTTGATGGTTGTACCACTGAATGGGTAGCATCAATATCTTCTGCAAAAGATAATGTATGTGTTATTAAGTTTCATATTTTGATTATGTATTTTATAATAGCTATTACCTGTAAAATCCACGAATAGTTGCTTCGCAATGCTGATTTGGGGATGTTTTTCAGTACTTGATGTTGTTAATGCTAGTCTTTCCGTCTCTGGAGTAACAGGTGTTGGTGGTAGTGGTCTTGCACTTGTTATTTCGGTTGTTGATAACGTTGTATCGAAACGCTGTGGGGTAGTGATATTGGCCTGTAAAGATGTCGATATTGTGGCCGGTGCTGCTATGTTGACAATGACATAATTTATATTGGTGGAAGTGGACTTTTTGGTCATTTCTATATGAAATCTGTGTGTGTCCATCCCCTGTGTTTTCAATGATGGTGGCAGCATTTTTCGATCATCATATCCATCTTGCAGCACCAATTCTTTGCAGGTACGACCGATCAATTTTTCAATGCATGCATTGGTAACCATGGCTGATAAATCCACTGTCCCATCTGAAAGAACCACTCTGAAGTTGTAGCTGCAATGATATTGATACTATTAATGTGTTATGTTTTGAAAAATATGAAATAGTTTGTGTTATGTCTTGACTTACAAAAAGTTGGGATCTTGTTGTTCTCCATCATTTGGACAAAACCATGTATAATGTTGTTCCCATATGTGACTTTTGCAAGTTGAGCAAGTAACAATATACCAACTTTTTCCAATGTCGGTCTGTACAATTCGCGCATCCGCACTTATGATCTTCCTCTATTATACCATATGTAAAAAAATTAATACATGTATTTGCTTGTGATGTTAAAATATATAGCTTCATTTTCCCACTTACAAGTAAATATGCATACGGTTTGGACTACAATTCTTCCAATGTCATCACTGGATAGGAGGAATCAACTGAAGATTTCGCACTTGCTACAGAAATTTGTTGATACACTTTTGTCCCAGGAGCTAGTACTGGATTAATGAACACATGAGTGGCATCTGTAGATGCCATTTTTAAATACCCTGAAATATGAAACTTATTAATAATAAGTAGGCTTCATAAATAAATATATTTTATGACCTTTCATTGCAGAAGCAGTAGAGTACCTGTATATATTACGGATTTAACATTGGTGACCGCTATTATAGTTTCCCTTGTTGCCATGGAAAGAGCGGTGGCATTAAATTTTTCTCGATTGTCCATGCATTCTTTCCACAGGGTGACGATTATTTCTTGTCCCCTGAAATTTGAAAATGAGAAGATTGAAAAATTTATTACCTGTTAATCTTAAAAATGTAATGTATTTCCATTTGTACTGCTTACATAGAATCTGTTAAAACCAAATGCAACAATGGATCTCCACTTTTCTTGGTACTCAATGTTTGCTTTTTATACTTCCCAAAAAAATATGTATACATCAATGTATAAATTGAAATATCAATACAACAAATATTGCAAATCTACGTAAAGTGAAAAATACTTCGGCTTTTACCCGGATAGTATTCAGGTTTTTCAACAAAGTCGCGAAGATCATCTATGGAAGCAAAAGCAAAACATGTACGTGGAATTTCTTCTTTGTCCTCAATCATTGTAATTTTTGAAGCTTCACCGGCATTGAGATGGATTGGATTTTTGATAATCCTTTGATACTTTGGTGTTTCCGCGCATGAGTATCTTTCGAGTTTATAACATTTCATCAGTTGCAAAGTAGACTCCAAAAACTGTTGTCCTTTATTTTCTCCTAGGACAGTGATACTATCTCCCTGTTGTAAATAGTATATAACCATATATTCAGTGCAATGATATCATAATCATATATTCTATGTATATAAACACTTACATATTTGTCAACAACAAAAAACCATGTTTCCCTTTTCCTAAAATGGGGAGTCCATTTCCTGAGAATTCGAACTTCCAACGCTGTACCAGCACAGCCATAATCAAGTTCACTGATGAAAACCATATTTACCTGATCACAGAGATAAGGAACATTAATTGGCAAGCAATGAAAATGAAAGCAACTGTAAATACTACTAACTACCTTCAGAGAACAGATACTCAATTTATAAAGATTGTACAACATAAATAAAGATATAAAAGTCACATAATTAACCGTAATATAAGTACCTATGTATTCTGTGTAAATTATGCAAGAATTGGGGTATATGCGTATTTGTATACAATTGCAAAAACTGTGACTATATATGTATATTTGTGTACCAACTTTTACTCTGTATTTTCAAAATTATCAACATGGTTAAGAAACTCTTTATAAACAATATTCTTTGTAGTATTAGACGATTTTCCATTTTCGTTCAAAATTAAGATTTTAATGGAATCGGGAGAAGTAGCCCTAGACAACGCAACATATAATTGACCGTGACTAAATATGGGGGAAGGCAAATAAACGCCAATTCGCTGCAGAGATTGGCCCTGACTCTTGTTAATCGTCATAGCATAACACACTTTGCATGGAAACTGCTTTCTGTTAAAAGCAAAGGGAAGCTCAGGATCATGATGAATAAACTTAATTCTGGGTAAATAGATCCTCTTTCCAATGCATGTACCCGTCATGATGATCGCTTCGATGACAGTTGGAAGGAGTTGGGTCACAGTTAATCAAGTGCCATTGCACAAACCATTCTTATGATTCATGTTTCGTAGAAGAACAATAGGCACATTCTTTTTCAAATCCAACTTATGTAACGGGAGACCGGGAAAAGTGAGTTGATTCAAATACTCCTCTGGGTAGAGCAAATCAAGATCTGACATTTTGCGCGTGTGAAGAGTTATGGAATCTACACTATAATACGATGTAACATCACCTGGAGTCATATCCAAAACAATACTGTTAATTTCGTCAGTAGTGCAATTTTTGGGACATACAATTGCCCTGCTGCAAAGAGATTCCGGGGATGGAACACGGAGAACATCTAAACTGTAAACAAAATCAATCAGTTGTTGCATTCCACATTTGTCATCAGTAATTAAAAAACCATCCGGGATTTGGACATGTGAAACATACTCAGGACATGATGCATCTGCCCTTCCCACAACACCATTCCCAATATCCAAAAGCCACTCTGCAAATCGACCAGAATCATTACATATCGAGTCCCCTTGGGTAGAAGCTGAAACACGCATATTATAAGACAATTTATAGACAGTAAAAGACGGCCACAGATATGAATTGGGCAAAGTAGAAAGCATTATTTCTCTGTGTGATTTCTTACGCTTTACTGGTAATGTTTGCCTAAAATCGCCCCCAAGCAACATCGACATACCACAAAAAACTTTATCTTTATTTCCTAATATATCTCTGAAGGAACGATCAACACACTCAAAAGCCTTGCGGTCCATTGATATTTGCGTTTTTATGCATGTTTTACGTGCTAGAATACCCCGTACTTAGCCAAAATTCAAGGTGATTCTTGTTATAATTGATTTATTATGCTTAACATTCACCATGCAGGTTACAAAGAGCTTTAAGCAAGATAAATAGGCAAAACAAGGAAAGAATTGAAGAAAATTGAAGAATAGTGAAAAAGTGATCCCTACGGCCGTAGAATATAATCCCTACGGCCGTAGGAGTCTGTCTTCTAGAAACCATCATTGTCTGCTAGATCTTTGCGTGTCCCGGTCGATTGGTTTAACATTGCGTGTGGAGAAAATCCGTGTCATGATTTCATACGGCCTTAGAGGCTTATTTCTACGGCCGTAGGAAGTCCACTTACAGCAGATTAAATTCAGAATTCTGCCATTTTGCAAGGGGTTACCAATTTCACCTCCATTCCGGAAAATCACATCCATATACCCTCTCTAAACACTCTAACACTCCAGGGGACTTCTCTTGGTGATTCAAAGGAGTAGGGATTGGATTAGAAGGCTTGGAACAACATCTTGGAGCTCGGATTCACTAGTTTTATCATTGATTAGCTTGGGTATACTCTTTCCATTTCTAAATTCCATCATGTAACCATGTGTTCCAGATGTTGTAGTGCTTTTATTGATGTATATGGATAGCAAAACTTATTTCACTTGGGCCAAGATGATTCTTGGCTAGTTATGGCAATATATTTGACTTTTATGATGACTTGATTCAAATATGCATGTTTTGATCTTGAATAAAAGTGTGTTTTATCAACTTAGTATGTTTAATCTTACCATGTTCATGTGTGATAATGTGTATAGGATAACTCCTTCATGTTTAAGCATGTGGATATTCAAGAATGATGATTGATTTTACTAATTCCATGTTGAGTTTGTTATTAGAAATGATACATCTTGCATGGTTGTCTTTAGATATCATTATTGGAATATGTTTTGAATCCTTGTAGGTTCATCCATTATTGGTCATTTTATTCATATGTTGGTTTTATGCATGCCTTGTGATTGTAGATGAAAATCTTGTCATTTGGTGTATTCATTGGTCTAACATGCTACAAATATTTAAAGGGTTCATAAAGATGTTTGTTGGTATGTTTAGATGGTGAAATGAACTCACATGTATGCCTTTGTTATGCTTGTCTTAGTGTTCAATGTGCATATCACATGATTCATGTTTCAAGAAGTGTTGGCTATACTAGAAATGGTAGGTTTAACATGTTCATATCTTTAGTAATCATGTGGCTAATCATTAAAACCCCTTAATTGTGTGGTTTGAGTTTAGAGGAGTTTGTGACCCCATTGTACCAATTTACATGTGTTTATGATCTGAGATTAAAGTCTAGATTGTAATTTTTTGTTGAATGCCTTTATGTTAGATTTGACTGTTCTGTCGTATTGGTTCCTACGGCCGCAGAGAGAAATCCATACGGCCGTAGGGACTGTACAATTTGCTACGGCCGCAGTGAGAAATCCATACGGCCGTAGGGACTGTACAATTTGCTACGGCCGCAGCGAGAAATCCATATGGCCGTAGGTAGTTATTTTCACAACAGTTTGTTGTTTTTGCTTGTTTTAACTTATTTAACCACTTTAACACATTTTTGGGTTCTGAGGACTACTGGATATGTCATTTGAAAAGATGTATGTCTTTGTAGTCTGATTTGGACGTGATCTGGTAGATCTGTAGTTAAATCCTTATATGTCGTTGCTTGCCTGATTATGTTTAATTGCTAAGTCTGAGTCTTGATAACTCGAGTGATAATTTCTGCATGATAATGTAGTCTTGTGAGTATTAGAACAGCATGTTATGCGCTTAATCTATTCAATTCTTCATATTATGTTTTGTATTATGTCATTTCCATGACTAGTCTCGATGATTCGAAAGCCTGAGTGAATCTGTTATCCTACCTGTTTGCCTTCAGTGTTAATCTGTTTTAGTTGCTGTATTTCCTGTTTAATTTAGTTCATTCTGTTACTTGCTTTAATATTTTATTCTGATGATCGAACAACAATGAAGCTTAAGTATCGGTAGCTCCCTGGTGGAACGATATCCGGTCTTACCGAGTCTATACTACTATTGACCAGGTTATACTTGCCTGAGTCGGGTGTAGTATCTGCTTAGTAACATCGTTTTATAAATTTAAAACAAGGTTGTGTCACAAGATTTTATAAGGAGAAACCAGCAGTCTTAGCCGCACACCATCCATCATCGTTGCCTCATCTCATATAACGACACTCGTTTGTTCCAAAAGCTGAGAAAGTTGAGTCCTTTTCTTAATGTCACAGACACACATATTAGAAAGATTTAGAGGAATATTAAACCGCGAATGAGTTGTTCTCCCATTTGGTAAAAGAAGGGATGCGATTCCGGAAGATGCTACAGCAAGAATAATCTTTCCAATAGATCTGAAATATGCAAGAATCGTTGACCAAAGAAAAGTCTTACCAGTTCCTCCATGACCATACACAAATAACAACGTTTGCCTTCCAAAAGATTGGTTAGTTCGTATCTTATTATAAATGCGTAACTGATCAGGACTTAACTTTCCCGACATCTCTGAATGTTGTTGTTGCAGCAATGTAGTATTATACAACGTTTCCTCCAACAACAATCGATTGTGTAATGCAACCAAAAGCCCAAAAGAGGAAAGCGGTAAGCCAAAGGATATTAAAGACTTAGTAGGGGTTGTTGAATTTAGTAACTTCTCCAACTCAAACAAAATATGTTGCTTTAGGGTATCTTCACTTACCAAACTATCAGGAGATGGAAGAGACGTAACTAATGTACGCATAATGTCATCTCCCATACTCCGCCATGCACGCTCCCACAAAACTTTAGGACTACTAACCTCGCAAAACAAAAGCAAATGACAGAATAGCGAACGAAGTTCTGAAGAAGATGCCCAAGTAGAAGCTTCAACAAAAGCAGTGAGCCATTCCTTATCATCCCCAATCAGACCAAGAGCTTCACATGCTAAACGATAAGAATCATAAACAATTCCATTAACAGTGCGAATTTCTGCAAAATTTCAACAACCTTTCTGATGACACAACAACATTCGCAAAAAAAACAATTCCCCAGAAATAGAATGAATATACACAAGACGACCAATTGGGGGTACAGTATTCCTACTTCTATAAATCCAATCCTTCCTACGCAAATCCCATGTAAACAATGACGGATACTCTACATATGTCAAATGACGGCCATCCAAATCCCAACGATTACTAACCAACCACCTTGCTAATGTAGAATTAGCAAATCTAGCATTATGCACCAATACCTCCAAATCACAATCATCACGAAAAGTAACTGACTGCATATTTTCAAGATGTACAGCCAATACATGAACAACAGAACAACAGGGTGTCTTTCATGAATAGGAAAACTAAAAAGACGCCACGCAGATTCATGAGGGCAAACAAACCTACCATCAATGAAGTTTTGAATCTCATTTACAGGCCGCGAAGCAGAAGCATATTCAACCTGAGAAGAAGCGTCAGCTTTCTGTAAAGCAAAACTAACACGCTCAACACCCTTCGATATATATATTTAAAAAGATATTTAATCATCATATTCCAGCCACAATATTTCACATTAATATGGGCATTAAACCGACTACATAAGCGCTTATTATATTGAACAACATACCCATTATGCGCCCGGACACCACTTTGTAACGTGTGAAAAGCAACATCACCCCGCTTATAATGTACGTACCCATCCTTATCAAAAGAAGTAGCAGAATTAAAAGACTTTGGGAATTTCTTCTTACAAACACCATCCCGCATGCAAGGAGCACTAACATTAGCTAAACCACAAGGACCATGCAGCATGAAGCTCGTAATAGCAGAATACAAATCTGCCTCAGTAATCGGATCAGGCAACTCCGCAGTAATATACTTATCCACATCTATAGGATTTCTTATCCTCGAAGCCTCATCTACCCACAAAAGTGTATGACAATGCAGAAGCCCTCTCTTCTGGAATTCTATAGTATACAAATCTGAAAAAACCAAAGCAATATAAACAAACAATCAACAAAACAACAATATTTCCAAAACAATAAAATTAAAGAAGCAAAAATAACTTACAGGCAGTAACAACTCCAAAGGGCTTCTCCTCCTTAAGAAAATCTATAAAATGACAAACCTTCATTCTAAAAACACGGGAAATAATATTAGGCCTATTGTGCGAATATCCCATATCGTGCAAATCCATAAACCTTGAAATTTCAGGCCACCGAGCATTACACGTAAACGTAATAAAATACTGAGGGTTACCATACACACGACACAAAGCAAGGGCATCCTGATAGTGTTTATACATATAACGCGGCCCTCCAACAAAAGTAGAAGGCAAAAACACACGCTTTCCTATTTGCTTACCCTGAGAATCACCCCTATAAATTGCATCATGAATACCGCCTGCATACTCAGACCTAAAAGTACTCTGATGAGTCCGAAAATACTCAAGCCTACTATCTTCTACACACAAATAAGCATCCAACATAAACTGCTGCAACAACCTTCCACGACGCAACAATAATGAGAACATATCACGACGATTGTGCAACAAATAACTATAATACATATTAGTCGTTAAAGACCTTGACCTTTCACCAGCACCAACCCTTAATCTCAAAGCCGGACACCAACCACCTTCACCAAAAGGAAACAACAAAGGATACTGAAGAGGCATATAGGACTGATGAAGCTTGCTAATACGATGCGGAGGACCATCTTTAGACCGAACAATAATATCATACTCAGAAGCATTTGGATCGTCAGCAACAACAATAGCACCCAAAGTACCCGGTTGTGGCAAACCATAACGAACATCAGGAATATTATTATACAACCTAACAGCAAATTCCTCCAAATTATTATGATCCGCAATCTCAACAGCCCTTCTAAAGGTTCTCACATATTCATTACAAACCAACAAAGTTGCATTAAGAGAAGCAACAACCTCAACCCTCAATCCACCATCATCAACACCATTACCATAAAAATGCAACCTATTCTCCACCTCATTCAATGTATCATAAACATAAAGCTGCAAAAAACGGGGCTTATCCGGAGGTTGCGAACACAAAGAACCAATCCAATGTGAAACCTGACTAGAAACCTTAAAAGTATATGGACCATGACCAACATTCACAGAATCATCCACTTTTGCACCAAAAGATGTCATAGAAAACATCAAATTATATGCCCTAATATTCAGCTTAAAATGAGAATCCTCATACAACGATAATATAGAAGCAGGTGGCATAACCGGGATAGGCAAAACAACCGAACCACCCTTACAACACTGAGAATACACAGGTCTAGCAACACGGGACGCATACAAAACCCTTTCATCATACCAAAACCAAGCCCCACAATACCCAAAAAACAAACTGGCATCACCACAATCAAAATACGAAGGCAACGACACATTAACAGTCAATACATCATCAAAAACAACACGAGAACGACGCCTACGACCACTACTAACAGGTGTACCAGAAACAGACCAACTAACACCCGGCTCAAGAGCAGCACCCCACATCGAAAATAAACAGTTAACAAAAGCAACAACACAACCAAAATACGATACCAACCTCGACAAAAGCTGACCAGCATTCGCCCACAAACTTCCTTCACACAAAGCCAAAATACAATCCAAAATCCACACCTACACAAAACAATAACCAAAATAAAACATCAATTAAAACAATTCTCCAACATTACATTCACAAAAATACCTTAAAATACAGGCATTTCTTTTTTCACAAATAAAAACATTGCCCTTTTTTACACTACAACTAAACAACACTTCAACATAGCACACGACTAAACACATTACATGCAAACAACAAAAAATTAAAGAAACAAAAAAAAGTACCCCAAAAACTAAACCACATTCACACAGACTCACAATCTTCCAAAAACAAACACCACATTAACAAAAAATACCCCAAAATTTTCACTAAAACACTAAACTCTTATGTTCAAATCATTGCACAATTATGGGTAACACATTAGTACACAAGTAAACAGCACACAGCTACATGCAAACAACAAAAAACCAAACAAACAAAAAAACAACCCAAAAAACAAAACCACATTCACACAGACATTTCATCAAACACTTACAATGCATGCACAATCACAGCCACAGCAAACGAAAACAAAACCAACCCAAAAAACAGGAAAAAAACGTCAGCAACCTAACCAGAAAAATCCACAATCCCATAAAAAAACAGAGCATTAGCAAGAAGCCAAAGAAAACAAACGCAAATCATAAAAAAATACAAAACATGTAAAACGAAACTCACCAGAACTTGAAAACAATAGCTGCATGAAAGAAGAAAACACCTGCAAAGCAACCAAATGGAAAGAACCAACGAACTCGTTTAAGGTATCAATTAATAACACAGAGTAATACAGAAGCCACGTGTAACAGGCACAACATACCCACGTACATTTAACAACAACAAAAAACTAAAAAACCCAAAACAAAAAAAAAGGCCCAAACGACCAAACCAATACCCGGCCCACGCTCCAAAATCCGACCCGGTATCCACTTTGCACAAATCCATAGGACAACACAACTTTTAATTAATAGAAGAATAACAGGAATACTCAATATGCATATCATTATTATAAGCCACTATCTAAGAATCTCTTACAAATTGTTCATGCTTGGCTTTTTGGAGATCAGTCAATGGATCTAAATAAGTAAATATAAAATATTAAGTAAAATGAAGAAATGTATCATTGTACAAAACTGTTTAAACACAAGTAGTCTACATATAAAATCACAACAATTATCTTTTTGTTTCTCTACAGTTTCTTTGCTATATCTTCCTTAGATACTATACAATGGACATTAATCAAGCTCAGCTTTATGGCTACAATCCACCCCCTAACCCACCCCACCCCACCCCGGGACATACTAAATGACAGTCGAATTCTCTTGCGGCTAGGGTTCAATCTTACTTTAGTCTACATCTAAATGCTCCTGTCGGGATTGTTCTATTATATAGTTCCAAGCAAGCAATGCTGCTCCAACAGCAGGCTCTACCTGAAATCAGAACACACAATTGTCAAGAACATACGATAGAGGTGGCAAGATGGACAAGTTCTTACTTGTTAAGGGGTTATGATTGAAACGTGTTATTTTAATACCACGGGATCAAATGTCAAAATACTTACCTTTGGACGAACTGGGCGGGTCCCAGGAAAGTCCTCGGAAATGCAACTAATTACTTTCTTTCCGATATCCCAACTCATATTAGGTTCAAGAACACCACCAACCATCACAAGAGGAAAAGTATCCTTTCCATCTGGCAAACAAGCGAGAGGCGAATGTAAGGTGCAGACTAGAAACTCGAAATCTTTAACCATAAAAGACATCAAAGATTAAGCTATTTGATACATATGTTAGTCAATACGACCATTAAGGACATTTACTTGTGTTGGTAAAACTCGGGTTATGTTTAATCTCAAACGCGTCGATAGTTCATACCTACAAATTTGAGAACTCTTCTACACATAGTTTGGGCATATCCACACGCGTAAAAGTGTGTAAAACTATGAACACTAACAATATTAAAGAACAAGTAAACCAATTCCCTTGTTGGGCCAACATTTAAATCTTCATTATGGCCCATAAAGTCCAATAGCCCAATGGGCCCAAAAAATAAAAAAAGAAGAAGATGTCGATAATAGAGATGGGCAAAATCGGTCCTGGACCACAGCCGGTCCGGTCCGGTCCGGACCTAGTCGGTCCCGGGCCGGTCCGGTCCTCGGCGGACCGGTCTTCGCGTAAGACCATTTCGATAAATTCGGTCTTCGGGCGGTCCTAGACCACTTCCGGACCGGTCCAAGTCCGGACCAGTCCGACTTCGGTCCTGGACCGGTTCGTTTTTCGTTCGGATATTTTCCGGTTCGGTTTAGACATTTCCGGGTTTTTTTTAGTTTCGGTTTAAAATTTTCCGGTTTTTTGTTCGTTATTTGTTTGAAAAAAATAATTGACTTGTTTTCGGTTGAACCGGCTCGGTTTTCGGATATTTTCCGGTTCGGTTTAGATATTTCCGGGTTTTTTTAGTTTCAGTTTAGAATTTTCCGGTTTTCGGTTCGTTTTTTGTTTGAAAAAAAAGTGACTTGTTTTCGGTTGGACCGGCTCGGTATTCAGTTTTCGGTTTTCGGTTGGACCGGCTCGGTCCGGACCGGTTCACGGACCGTTTTGGACCGGTTTTGCTCTTGGACCGGTCCTGGGCCGGTTCGGACCGTTTCTCTCTCCCGTGGTCTTGGACCGGCTCGGTTCATTCGGTCTTCATTGGACTGGTCCGGTCGGTCCTAAAAGCCCATCTCTAGTTGATAACATGCATTATTGCATTATGCTCCTCATGTAGTACAAAAATGTAACCATTTTATCAAAGAGGATATAAGTTCTCGAGAATAAAATTCGAATTCGAAAAATATATACTTCTAACAAGTATTCAGATTGTCAGTTTGATATGGAAAATGTTGTGTTTAATGATCTTTTGCATGCTTATAGAATGTGTAATTATTTATAGAATCTATATCTATATATATATACTAAAAGAAAATCAAATATGAGAAATATTCATAAATAAAATTTAATTAGCCAATCAAAATCTTTTATTTTTTCAATTTTGACCAAAATTTTTAATTTTGACTTCCACAATAGTTCTTGAAAGAGTTAATGAAGCCAATTATAAGGGTGCTATATGAAAATATAGAGGGGGTGTTTTTATAAATTATATATTTATATTTAATGAATGTATTTAATTGTATATATTTGTAGTTTATCTTTTATAACTTTTAATATATTATGATTGGTATAAGTATAATTATATATTTATAATCGTCTAATTTTTATCTACGTTTTAATGTAAATTTTGCCGTAATAGCACAAAACTAAAAAAATACTTTTTTTATTAGTAAAAAATATATTTTATAACCAATGAAAAAATGGAGTTACTATCTTTAATTGTATTTGAAATGTAATGAAAGTTAATCTTTTTCTAAATGAGAATATGTATTTTTCTTGCTTATCTTCTTTATAAAACTATAAACCGGTGGAACATATTTATGGCTAATTTTTATGTTATAAATCACTAAATCGTTAATCTTTTTTTATGAGGTATTTTTTTACTTAGAGTATATGATAATATATATCTACAACATATTAGTGAGGTATAATACCTTCTATGGGATAGTTTATTTTTGTGAATATCCAAATCAACTATCTTTTTCATTGACATAATCATACAACGTTAAACTCTTGATTTGTTTTTCAATGCCAACGATTTCATAATAAAATATTTGTTAAAGTGTGAGGTATTGCTAATCACACTATTTAAAAGTAATTATCCGCCTGTGCTTTACATGTCAAAAAAAAGATTATGAGCATGACATCCGAATTTTGGAGACGATATTATCATAAGCTAAAGAAGTGATTTGTGTATTCGTTTAATTTATAATTCATATTTTATGTAATAACACTAAGAAATTTCAACTAAAATATTTTTTAAAATATAAGATTTTGAAATTAAGAATTATTAATTATTTAGATTTAGATGTTTTACTCATTTTTCTACTATGTTTTTAATAATTTTTTATAAAATAATTAAGACTAGCCGTATATCACGTGTGCGTCTAACAAATGAAGGAATTGAGCATATAAATAATTGCATGATATCAATGAACATCATTTTGATCTATATTATTTTTAAGAGATAATAATTTTGTTCTAACAAATGAAGAGGTTAAACACATAAATGATTACATCGTATCATTATTAAACACTATGAGGGTATTATTTTCAAAATTAGATAATATGTTAAGGACTTAAGGTGAACTTTCATATCATGTCTAAGAATCATTCTATACACCAAATATACTTAATTCCCTCAAGGTTTCATCTTAGTGACAATAATAGTAGCCTGACAAATAAAATACGAATGTAGTATACAAAAAAGTACTACTGTAAATATGAAAGCCCCGTCTTAAGTCAATTTTTGAACATTCGATAAATATGTTTTTTATTAATTATTATTTCTATGAATATGATTCTGTTTGTTTATATTATGTTATATATTTTATTTATGCTTTATGTTTTAGTTTTGTAAAACTTACCCATGCGTGCACGGGTCATTTCACTAGTATATGTAGTAATAAGTAATTCAAAGATTAAGAACATTGAATCAAATGCTTTATAATATAATATTAGACGGATATTGTGGTTTGAAAATTCACCTTTACCGCACAATCCGAGTCTATGAACAACGGCTTTTACACTTGAAGCCAACTCCTGAACAGCATGAAGCAGTATGTCATTTGCAACCCGATCACCCGCTTCAGCACACAATACCACTACCGGGACTAACTTTGCAATCCGTGCCCAGGATGGATCAGCATACGTCCACCTACATATTGGTATAGGGTCAAATGGGTCGGGTAGGGTATGGTTGGACTGGACGAACACACTTTTTGTCCCAAACTTAACTTTTTTCTAAATATATACAGTGTGTCACATTGATAAGTAAATGGGTTGAAATTGTCATCACTAATATTTATTGTTCATCCAACAAGTAAAAAAAAGGCTTAAAATATGTTTTTAGCATAGACAACTATTTGTGTATAAAAGAGTTTTAAAATTCAGAAAGAAATACCCAATTAGTTCATCTGGGGAAGAAAGTTCGAGTTCGTGTAGAATGCTACGAGTTAGCGTTGTTTCTGGACCACGCCCGTCATAAGCCCGTATTACTGATGTCAAAGCCTTTGCAGCTATACCATATCCGCTACAAGTAAACATCACTCACGGTCATCTCATACATACATACATACATACACGCGTATACATATCATAATAAAGGTAGTGGTTATTGTAATCTTTTTACTTATGGATGAGTTGTTTCGAGTTATTTTTATCTTAAATGGGTCAAATCAAAAGGCAAACGGGTAGAATGAGTTTAAAATTTAACTAAAGTCTATTTTAATACATACAACCAGCTAACTGGTTGTCATGTATATAGATATTTTTTGCAAAACAAAAACATAAAAGTGTTTACGGGTTAACCCAATATAAACCTGTTCACCCGAACCAACCCACCCAATTCAGAAAAAAAATCCAATATGCAAGGTTACATTATATATATATAAGTACATTTGCAGGACAGGAATAAATTATTAAAATTGTCTATGAAGTTTTTTTTATTTTTTATTTTTTTGGAACAATTCAAATGTCTAAGGATTCTAATAATAAAATAGATATCAAGGGCCAATAACTATATATCATATTTGTTTTACACCTGTAGCTTTCTTCTTCAACTTTTGTATGAAGTAGGTGGGTCATGAAGAAATCTTAAATGCTAAAGTATTCTTATGATTGATAGACTTCCTAATAAGGAAGCTATACACTTAAAACCAATCATATATATGATATTTTCCTCAAAAGTTAATGATTTTTTATCATGTTAAATTACAATGTATGATTTATATGTAAATTTATCTTCTTTTCCTTAACTATGTGTTAGTTGTTTCATACTTTTTTTTCCTCTTTTTTATACTTTTGTGATCAAAGAATGAAATATATTTATTGATTTTGTTTTATCTCAAAACGGGTCGATTAAGTCGAATAAAAATTTTTATCCGAAGAGGGTCGTAGTCAAACAGATTGAAAGTCGCCCGGTCGATCTTGTAACACTTGCACTTATTTTATTCTACGACTCAAATTATTACTGTAATAATATGTTTTTTCTAAAAGATAATCAACACATTTTTATACAGATATCTTCTAAAAATGGACAAAAAGTGGTTCTTTAAACTCAACCCGTCTCGTACAGAAAATGACCCATTTTGATCTAAACCTGGTTTGACCCGTTACCCAAATTATAATCGGGTCAACATGTTAAGAATTTGCAGATGTCATTCATACCTTCCCCAATCACCTAAGATTGGGCCTGCACCAGAAGCCCTAGCTTCCCTTCCATCTTCAGTATAAGCATAAGCAATGGTTCCCGTACCAGCTATCAAAACACACCCATGAAGCTTTCCCATGGTTCCACTTGCCAAAGCTGCCACCGCATCATTCTCAACAAAAAAATCAACATCGCTAGGGAATATATCACTGAGTTTGAAAAAAATTAGAAAGAATATTAGTACATACTTCAAGGGTAAAAAAAAAAAATGTATTTTCTGATCATTTATTTCGACTCATTTACTTATCAAAGGTTTGATTTGGACTGTGTTTTATCTTGAAAAAAGAAGGTTCTTTTGGGAAAGGGATTGAATGGTTAAACGGTTTGAAAGTCGTCCAGACTCGGAGTACGTCTATTTTTTTAACGAATGTAACCTGTAAAATCAAATATTTAGATTATTACTGTAATATTTTAAAGTTAAAATGATAGGAAGTTATAGAATATTTTTCGACCTAAGCCAGTCTAGTATCCGTTGTTGATCGGTTGGATGGTTAACTCCGGCCACGGCTAAGCAGACCGCGCAAACAGAAGACCTTGTCGAACCGGATTGTAGAAGTGCCTCTGCCATAACTTGTTCTAGTGTCTCCCTTGCAGCAATTTCTGTCAAAAATGCAAAAATTAAAAAAATAAAAAAATATATATTATTGTAACTCAAATGTTCAAATGGATGATAACATTTTTGTAATAATGAGTTATGCATGATGATATTATGAAGGTGACAAAACTAGCAAGAGCGTCCTCAACCCTGTATCACACCCACAATACTGTAACGTCTGTTTTTCATTCTCACCACACAGGGTCGTAGTGATCACTTTCCACCATACTAAATTGTGGGACCCACATAATATCCACAATCCATTAAGGATGTTCTAATGGAAACAGTATTTTTAAAAAGTAAGATTAGTATTATATGAATAATAGTAGCAGTAATAGTAGCGAACAGTACCACCAACACTGTTGTGATTAGAGCAGCCAGCAACGGCACGTGCATAGACTGGCGGAGGCTGATCGGGGTTAGACGGGATAATGGGCATGCATACGCATATCGTGTTAGTAGTCCCGCCATCCAAGCCCAATATTAGTTTCCGGCCGCCGCCGCCGCCACCACCACCTCTACCGCCGGCTACTTCATGCTCGAAATCCCAAATTTCTCCATTTCTTTCTCTTTTCATTACTCCTGGAAACTCGATTCTCTCTTAATTATTGGTATGAAATGCAAAACAACTTAAGTACATCATGCATTATAATAAGCAACGTGAGTTACATACAAAGGCTTATTTAATTAGTTATTACAAAATTCTTTTGAATATAATAATAGTATTCGGACGGCAAATGATCCAAACACTAACTGCTTATAGCTTCCAACAAAACCAATTTTTTATGTGATACCAAAGACCAAAGACTGCAATATTGTAAATTCATAAAATAATCTAATGCAATTACCAACGAGGTGGTCTAGTGGTAAGGCAGTTTGTTGTCTTTTTAGAGGTTCAATTTTTCTCTAGTTAAACACCTTGGGGGTGGTATATTCCCACCGCAAATGCTTGGTGAGTCCGAAAAATGAGACTTTACTAAAATGGTTTCGGGTTTAATTACGAACCCTTGCTCTGACAGTCAAGACATGTAATCATTGCTTGCAGGACGGTCCTTAAGGAGAGTCGGTCAGGCGCGGACTCAGGATTTTTGTTAACCGGAGGCATCATATAATAGTAAAAATAATATTAATTAAAATTGGGGGTGTTGTTCTGTTTTTTTTTAAGATTTCCAGTAAAACGGATCAGGTTAACGAGGTTTCAGCTGTTGTTTCGGTATTTTTAAGGCTAAAATGTAAACAAAACATATTTTATATGAAGCCCTGTTAATTAAAATTGTTGTTTTTAAGTTAAACTAAAATATTTTAAAGGTATAAATCGAAGATTAAACTATATCTTATCATTTTTTTTAGTTTCATTTTTCATTAGATTATGATGGCCTCGAAAAATCAATGGTGGCACCCCAAAATTTGACCAGCGACACCTGCTCGAAAATATTAAAAATCTTCACCTCGTCTACAAAATTGACAGGTGGTTCGTGTCACCACTAATTATGCCTAGATCGGCCTATGGGCCATTGATCTTTTGGTGCAAGGTTGACCTGACGCAAGCAATCTTTTTGCCGAATGTGATACAATTAAAAAACCATAATTCATTAGCTTGGTATATCTATTTGATACCCATTTGGAGCATTATTGGAATGAATATGTTCGACATTATAATACAGAAGCAACAGTAGTTATAAAATCATTGAATTTCATGTTTTTTAGCTATATGTAGCCATCGTTACATCCACGAGTGCTTAAAATATACAAAAGTAGGTATTAGAGAGAGAGAGAGAGAGAGAGAGAGAGAGAGAGAGAGAGAGAGAGAGAGAGAGAGATTGTGCCTTCATTAATGAAAACGATGAGGAGGAAGAGAATTGCAAAACCCCTTTTTTTAGGGTTCTTCCCAGGACCATATATTATTCGTTTGCAATTGGGAAATTGCCATTTGGCGCATATGTAATCCTACTAAAATCTACTTTCGTCCTTTTATTAATTTTGAAGAGTTGTGTTTAACATAATTCATATAAAAAACATAGTTCTGAAATTTTAATATTTACTCACATGTGATTCAGTATACAATCAAATATGATTGTAAAAACTTCACATGTGAATTACGAAAATGACACTCCGCCCAAAGTTTTAAAATTCAATCTGGAACGTTGATGAGGCTGATTCAAAGGCTAAAATTAGTCTCTCGGGACTATGAATTAAGTATGGACTATATTGAACATTTCTTTAAAGAAAAAGTATGAAGATTTTGTAGAAAGACACATAACCTCTCAAATAAGAATGTAAAACGAAGTCAAGCTTATGAAATTAAATTGGGCTTACAAATTTATAATCTATATTACCTTATAAACCATATAACATTTCTAGATTTTAAGAGTTATTAAAAGTCGAATAGAAAGCATTAGCTTGTGATTGTTGTGAGAATCCTAGTTTAAATGTGAATTACATCACCAAAATCATTCCACCTTATTTCAAGAATTGTACATTTCTTGAATATCTATATTATATAGGTAGCTTCAGAATCCTACAAATAATTAAACAACTTCATACCCAGGATTGCAAGAATTAGCTCTTGAGGACAATGAGTTCACCTATTACCTGAATTTGCTCTTCATGGAAGGATGATATGCAATTGAGTATGGATATATGGATTAATTAATTACCGACTAAAAATATCATAAATTCAGGGGCAGACCCAGGATTTCAAATGGGTGGTGACACCATTTCAAATGGATGGTGGCACCATTCGCTCGAAAAAAATCGAAATTTACACTACGAAACAGTAGCACCGTCTCAAAAAAATCAAAATTTACACTACACAGATAAATTTGACAGGAGTCCTTGATCCCGCCGACTTATCCTTAGGTCCGCCGCTGTATAGATTTGATAAATTGGTTGGATTATTATGTAATTTCCAATATGGTTGGTAGCTTTTGAAAAGGGGTATGGATTTTACTTCTCGTAAGACTTAAACTAAGGTTGACCATATCACCCTCGGTTGAGTGTTCTGTTTAGCATCGGGTTGATTGGGTTTTCCTTCAAATACCAGTATGGGTGTTTTGAGTTGGAGATCTTTTTCTTCCGTTCGGGTTGGTGAACACGAGGAAACCTTCTTCTCTCTCTTCCTCTTTCTCTTTTCATATATATTATAATAAAATTAAATTAAGTGTAAGGGTAAGATAATATTAAGCTATACAAGCTTTTAAGTTAGTAAATAAAAATAATATAACGCTGATATGATATTTGGGTTTGCAGCTAGCTTGAAAAAGAAACTATACGGATAGTCTAATAGGTTGCAATTGGTTTCAAGGTTGGCAACAAATACTATTTGCTATTTGAATTCAAAGAAAATATCATAGATTTGATATTTGGTCATCTAATAGTTTGGATTTTTGCACTTTTTATTATCTCAATCTTTGAAAGCGTTAATAATAAAATAATTTAATACACTCTATTTGTTTGCCTAATTTGTAGCCATATTCTTTAGGTAATTATATTATTAAAACTTTAAAAAATGTATATAATTTTTATTTGTTTTTTGTGATACCATAGAACAAGTGATTGTTGTGTTCAAAAAAAGATATATAACAACTATTACAAATAATTTATGCAGTTTTGTAAAAGGTTCTTTTGTTAAAGAAAATTGTGGTACAAATCGTACAAGTGTGGAAGAATGAAATGAGGGAAACAACTGACATTATATTATACTAGCATTATACCCGTGTAATGTTTCAAAGACGAATAGTTTCTACCTGATGTAAAACATGATGTGAAATATGATGTGAAACATTAAACATTAGAAGTCTTGAGCTCGATTATTGCATTTATGTAAAGCATTTTCTTAGACCACTACCGTCGCCGACCACCAACAACAGTTGTCGCCGACACCGTTACCATCTCCGTCGATCACCACCAATAACCGCCACCACCGCCACCACCAACTCACTGCCGTCATTAACCACCACCTACGGTCGTCGTGATGGGTTAGGGTAGGGTAGGGTGGGGTAAGGTGAGGTGGGGTGGGGTAGGTGGGTGGGGGTAGGGTAGGGATAGGATGAGATAGGTAGGGTAGGGTGTAAGGTAGTGTAGGTAGGGGTAGGTAGGGGTAGGGTGTGCGTAGGGTTGGGTGGGGTAGGGGGTAGGGGTAGGGTAGGGTAGGGTAGGTAAAGGGTAGGGTGTGGGGTAGGTAAGGGGTAGGGGTGTGGGGTAGGGTAGAGGTAAGGTAAGGGTAGGGTGTGGGTAGGGAGGGTAGGGTTGGTAGCGTGGGGCTAAGGGTAGGACGTATGGTGGGTAGGGTAGGGGGTAGGGTGGGGTAGGGGTGGGGGTACGGTAGGGGTAAGGTGTGGGTGGGAGTGAGGGTGGGGGTAGGGTGGGGTGGGTGTAGGTGGGGTTGAAGGAATTTGCAATCCGTCCAATCTTGGAAGGATTATGAAATCCCTCATATGAAGAAATCTAAATTTCATTTAGAAATTCAATGTCTACTGCTAAGGTGAACCGAACATATGATTTCTAAGGAATTGGATTCCAATTCCCACGAAATCCCATGAATTCCTGCCAACCAAACATACCCTAAGTGTTTTTTTAATTGTTCTTCAAGTTCTTGAAGGTTTTAGAGTATTAACGGGTCAACTTTGTAATTGCACCGAAGTTATGGTTTTAATGTTCCTAAGTAGTTCCTATGATTCATATTGCTAAGATCAAGTCCAAATTAGTAACAATTACATGTTAATTTGATGATTTGAAGTCTAAACTCATAATGGGTCAAAGTGGGTAGATTTAAACCTATCAAAGTGGGTAGATTTAAACCTAATTCATGAATTGGTTGTTTTAAATGAGTTAGTAGTTTGTTAGTAGATTTGTATTGATGTTTTATGATGTATACGGACACTATAAATTGAGTAGAAAACAGTGTGGGATTGTTTTGGGTCAATTTTGATATATATTGATGTTTTATAATGTACTAGTATTTTACCCGCGCGATGTGGCGGTGTAAAATAGTTTCATTTGTCGACATAGGGGTGTTCAAAATTCGGATATAAACCGCTTTAACCGTAATCCGAACAGCTCCGTAACCGAAAAATCCGAAACCGTTTTCAAATTCGGTTTAAAAACCGAAACCGATTACCATAAACGATTTTCGGTTCTGTTACGATTTTAGGAATTTTCAACCCGAATAAACCGAATTAGATATTTTAATATTTTTTAATTATATATTATATAATATATAAATATTTTTAAAATTTTTTAATGTACCCTCTCCCTGGTTCCCTCCGACCTCTCGCCTTTCCTGTCATTAAATTCAGGACATTTTTTTTGTAAACATTTAAAGTGTATTTAAATCTGACAGTTGTTTATAAAGCATTTAAAGTGTCATTAAATTCAGGAGAGTTTTTTGTAAAGCATTTAAAGTGTTTAAGATTATTGCTTAAACATATTGTAAATAATGCTATTTGAGTTGTACAATTTTAAAAGTGTTAAGATTGTTATTGGAAGTTGATCAACTCAACTTAACCCCGAAAATCTGAAAGAGGGTTAGGATCTAACAGTCTCAAAAACTAATCATATAAAAGAAAATATGATATCATAGTTACTAAAGCAACAACAAACAAAACAAGTTGTTTGTTTGTATGCGTATTTGTGCGTCTAACAAGAAAAAAACCGACCCGGTTTCTTCCTCCTTTGTGGTCGGCCGAACCAACAGGGAGAGGGGAAGAGAGTTTTTTGGTGACTTGTTTCTTAAGCTATCTTATTAACTTATGAGGTAAAATTAAGTTTAATCTATTTTAAATACCATTTTATTTAAAATAGATCAAGCCCAGATTTAGCTCATATGGAATTTGGTTCAAATAAAATTTGAATTAATGTAAAATGTGTAAGAGGCATTCACAAGATGACATGTGGCAAAAACTATAAAAGGGTAAATTAGACTTTTATATCGTTTATGATGCATTTAAAAAATTTAATTAGTCAAACTAATCCATATTATGTTGGTAAGTATTCCCGCCTGTTTTTATCATTTTCTCCAATATTCTTTCTGATTTTCATGAGCACTCTCTAGTTTCTTTATATTAGGTTAATTCTGTTTCATGTCTCCTTACAAATTGATTTAAGAATATGTACAGTGTTCATCATTTTAATTGAACAAAATAATATATTCATCGATTTTTAAATATATGATAATCCATCAATTATTTACTACGCAATCATCAATTTTTGAAATAAATTATGAAGTTGGGCATCCTTCAATTTTTGAAATATATGATAATTCACCAATTATTTAATATGTTGTCATCAATTTTTAAAATAAATGAAGTTCCGCATTTTTCAATATTATTATATATTAAAGTAATAACATAAATGAAGTGCGCGTACCTTTTCTTTCCGATAAATCATTTCCTTCTAATAAAACAGTCTTCTATTTAACTAATCGTATGAATTTCGTTTCCCAAACAATCGTGATTGCTAGAGGCCACGTAGCATATTTCTCGGTATTAGGGTAACTGAATTGATCATTTTATTTCAATTTTGCCCTCGCGTCTCAATTAAACCGTCCTTCTATGTCATCAATTTTGACCGACGGAAATTGACATTTTATGGCAATCCGACGGTTAGGATTGCCTCTTACCCTTTTTATATTTTCACACCTTTTACAATAACCACACTCTATATATACATATTATCCCAAAAAACATATTATACCCTGCCGCATCGCACGGGTAAAACACTATATATATATATATATATATATATATAGTGGGAGGTTCAAAAGAGACCAGGAAATAAAAAATGTACCGGAGACCAAATCTGAGCCATTGTTCTCATCACCATTAGTGCTGCCAGTTAATGCTGCCCTCCTCAGTTAATGTTGTCAGTTATATTTCATGACTGAATTGATGCTGCCATATGTTAATGTTGCCACTTAATGATGCCCCTCCTCAGTTAATGCTATATATATATATATATATATATATATATATATATATATATATATATATATATATATATATATATATATATATATATATATATATAGTGGGAGGTTCAAAAGAGACCAGGAAATAAAAAAAGTACGGGAGACCAAATTTGAGCCGTTGATCTCATCACCGTTAGTGCTGCCAGTTAATGCTGCCCTCCCCAGTTAATGTTGTTAGTTATATTTCCGCTTTAATGAATAATAACTGTGTTATATCTGTACAATTATGAGTTGGTTCAAACTAGTTTGGTTGTGAATCAGGACAACTTAAGTATGAGTTGTGACCTGTAAAACACAATAGTGGTATTAGAGTCTCGGCTCAGTTTATCACAGTGTTATATATATATATATATATATATATATATATATATATATATATATATATATATATATATATATATATATATATATATATATATATATATATATATATATATATATATATATATATATATATATATATATATATATATATAATGTTTTGCGCACGTGATGCGGCGGGGTAAAATATGTTTTTTAGGATAAAATGTAACTTTTGAAGTAAAATTAAAAGAAGAAGAGTGTGATTATCGATAATATGTGTTGTCTATATTAAAACAATTTTAAAAGGACTAAATTTAAGATAAGTAATCAAGATATACTTTAAAAAATCATTTATTAATAAAATTTATGTTGAATTTAATATTATTTAAATCACAACAAAAAATTAATACCTTAAAGAAATACTTATTAATTTTTTAAAACTATTTTAATTAAGTAGTACAATTACTAAAAGATTACTTACAATACCTTAAAGCAATAAATTATTGAACTAAACTTGAGTTCAATTTAAAATGCAATAAATCATAATAATTGGTAACAATAATTTGAAATTAATGTAATTAGTTAGTTTGTTTTGTAACTTACAATTAATTAATTTTCATAACTTCAATGTTTGAAAATATTACTTTAATGTATTGTAATATATGCAAAATGTGTTGTACTACTTAACTTAAAAAAGTCTTAAAAAGAATAGGCTAAATGGTTTATAAAGTAGTAAAGATATAAACACTATAAATTCAGTAATCGGTATTGACGGTCAAGATTATACAATTAATTAATTTGTTAAATAAAGGGCTAGGATCGATAAATAAATTTAATCCAAATTAGTTTTATTTTATATATAAGAAGATTAAAGGGGGGATAATTTGTACATAAGAAGAACTTGTTATGACTATTATACCCTCATAACTTATTAATTATTATTTTCATCAATATGTTTAATGTCAAATTCTATAATAATAGCTCCATTAAATATGTAAATTTATAAAAATGAGAAATTCAGATAATAAGTAATCATCACAAGGATTCACCATTAACCTGTCCGACACACGGGGCTTACAGTGTCAAAATAGAAATACGTGATTTGTTAATAATTTAATAAAATCAAGTTCATAATTGGGTTTGCGGCTATGTTTTAAAAGGCGAGAGGTGCTCCGAGACGAGGGATTCACGTACGCGAGGCGATTATAAATGCAAATTATATGTAAATTATATTTAAAACAATACCTCATATACAAAACAACTTAAGAAGTAACTTAGCAAGAAAGAAACACCAACATATATCATATTGTATCTCAAAAAGATATAAATCATATTGTATCTCAAAAACACCAACATAATAAGTAACTATCTAAAAAAAACACCAACATAATAAGTAATTTAATAAGTCACAAACATCACAAATAATCAAAATGCCTAAAACTCCTCTTCACCATCATCTTCGGAAAGTCCAATATCTTCTTCAATCTCTTCATCGTCTTTATCAATCAAATTCAAACCACCAGAAGGGCCCTCTACGAGAAGGAAGTTTGGGCAACACCTTTTCCTATATCTCTTGATGAATTTGTTGTAGATGCTCTCATAGTAGAATAAGTAGCTTGAGATGTCCCAGAATCCTTATCAACAGTAGACCATGTTAAATCATCTCCATCAAAGACAAAGTCGTCTTTCTAACCATTTTCATCATCCATGTAGCTCATCAACCACTCGTTGCTTTCATCTATTTCTTTCAAAAGAATAGGATATGTGGTTTCCTTTCTTTGATACCTCCGTCGCAAAGCACGATTAAAATTGACATACACCATGTCATTTAATCGACTTTGATCCATCTATTTCTCTTTTTTGAATGAAGTTGTTGAAAGACGCTCTAGTTCCTTTCGCAGCCCATAGCACTACAAGTTAGGCTAAGAACTCTGATTGCAAATTTATGTAACTCCGGCGCCGAGGCTCCATATGCAAATCACCAATCCGCTATTTACATAAAAAAAGTCAATAAGTTATTTTATGAGTTATGATATATACACATGTGTGTGTTTTATTATACCTGGATTGCCAAAAAGACCTTGGGCATTTTGATACAAGTCGATCAAGTTGTTCCCCAATCTTATCTTGAGTGCCCGAATCAGGTACAACCTTTGAATGCAGTCATACAACCCATCCATAACCTCCGAACACATTGCATTCTCCGGGTTCTCGTAATACATTTATGGATTTAAGAATTACCTGGCTACATGGAAAGGTCTATGGAGTTGGCAATCCCACCTTGCATCAATATACTCAAAAGCTTTCTTATACTGTTCTTCCTTATGTAAGAAACTAGCAACAATAGTTTCCTTACCCATGGACTCATAGATATATCCCATAGCCGGATTTTTGTCCCCGTCTACCATTCTAAGAACCTTCACAAGAGGTCCCGTCAACTTCAAAGCATACACTATATTTCTCCAAAATGTTTCTTGTAAAATAATTGATGTAAGTCTCTTTCCTGCAGCATCCTTTGACCACTTAGTATTGTTCAATTCTTGAGATGTGATCATCTTTCACAAATTGTTTTTTTGTTTATGCATTTAGGCTAGAGTGATGAATGATGTTGCAAATCCGGTGATTGCGGCCCTATGTCGGTTTCTCTGATTAGTAAACCTCCTCATCATGTTGACAAGGCCAATATAGTTATAGATATAACCATTCGTGAACATGACGCTTTTCAAGGTATTCCGCACCTTCGGGATCTTGCTGATATCCTCCAACATCAAATCGATGCAATGTGCAGCACAAGGAGACGAAAATAAATGGGGTCGAGTTGCCTCTAACATCATTCTTACAAGAGTTTTGGGTGAAATAAAGATTAAATGGAGAAGCAAGAAGGTTCAAAACACGTAACTATGTAAGTAAATATTAATTGATTAATATGCCTACCCGCTTGTTAAGTATCAACAACTTGTAAATAGTTTGTTACTCGGCTAGTTAGTTTGTTAATTATAGATAGCTAGCTATAGATACAAAATACATCGTACTTTTAGTATAAAAGGGGAGTAGTCTTCATTCAATGAGATATACGATTACTACCAAATTTACTTTCTCTCTTTCTTATTACTGTTAGAATGGTATCAGAGCAAGGCATCAATTCATCCTTGTTCTTCTTCAAATTGATAATATTCCTCTGCAATTATGAATACTCACGACAATGTCAATCCTCCTAACCCTAGCTTTAACCCGAAAGGAAATGATTCAAACATGTTTCTGGTATCAAATCTTCTCAACGGGAATGAAAATTACATGCAGTGGAAGTTCTCTATTCAACTAGCACTTGGAGCTAAGAAGAAGACCGGATTTATTGATGGAAGTTTGGAACAACCATAATCTGATGGAGCTGAGCTTGATGAATGGATTAGCAGTGATTGTATGGTTAGATCGTGGCGATTGAATGCGATATCAAAAGAAATCGTTGGTGCCTTCATTTTCGCAAAAACAGCCAGAGAATTATGGATTGAACTTGAAGAACAATGATTTACCCGTTACAAAGGCAGATTGCATCAATTAGTCAAGGTGATTCATCTCTTTCCAAGTATTATACGAAATTGAAGCAACTATGGGATCAATTAAACTGTCTCATACAATTACCTCTTTGTAATTGTGGTTCTGCAAAGGCTATATCTGATTTTACTTCTTCCACAAGACTTATGCAATTTCTTATGGGTTTAAATGATTCATATGATGGTTTGAGAAACCAAATTCTTGTCCTGGATCCTCTTCCGACAGTTTATAAGGCTTATTCTATGGCCTTATCTGTTGAGAAACAAAAGGAAATACATATTAATTTTGCTAATCCTACTGACATGTCTGCTATGTTGGCTCGATTTCCGAATTACAATAACAATTCTAAGAGAAGCAAGGCTGATCAAAAGGGAAAGAACAATAGTGATCGGTACTGTAGCTTTTGCAAAGTAAATGGACACACAAGAGAATCATGTTTCAAAATACATGGTTATCCTGATTGGTACAAAGATTTTAAGGATAAGAAGAAAAACTCAGCACATTTGGCAAGTGTAAAAAAAACTTTAAGTCCACTGCATGAATCTGAAGAGAATAATCAACAAAGTGAAGAGCCTATGAATGACCTGTTTCAACAATTCACTGAATACATAAAGTCTAATAAGAGGTCTGATGCTCACTTTGCAAATTTATCGCACTTTGGAGATTTCGCAGGTATGAATCTGTCCTTATTAAATTCTCTCAAGAATGCTCAATTTGGTAAGGATTCGTGGATTCTAGACACTGGAGCAACTGCTCATATGTGTTCTAAAGTATCTTCCATGAGTCAATTTGTTCCTGTTACTAAGTACACTCCTATTTTTTTACGTGACAACTCAATCAAGTCTGTTACTCATACTGGTTCCATTGTTCTAAACCCTCGATTAATTCTCAAACAAGTATTACATGTTCCCTGAATTCACATGTAATTTACTGTCTGTCAAGGCATTAGCAAAATCTGCAAGTATTGCATTCACATTCTATCCCACACATTGTGTTTTGCAGGACCTTCAAACTGCTAAAACTGTTGCCTATGGGAAAGTCATTGGAGGACTGTATGTTTTAGACAATGATAATCTCATTTCTAGTAAAATGTCTTCTGTTCATGTTCCTATTGTTTTTGAAAGATTTCAAACATGTAATGTTGCTCATGATTTGAATAAAGAGTCTTATTCTGTTTGGCATAAAAGACTTGGGCACTCTTGTGACTCAACACTTAAACATTTGAAGTTTATTCCTACTAAAACTGAAAATGAAGTGTTACCATGTGTTCCTTGTCATCATGCTAAGCAAAAGAGAATTCCATTTCCAAATAGTGAATCTTCTACCGATAAGATTTTCACTCTTGTTCATGTTGATTTATAGGGACCATATAAATCCAAAACCATTACTGGAGCTTCTTACTTCCTCACTATTGTTGACGATTTTTCAAGGTCAACATGGACATTTCTTTTGCATGATAAGACACAAGTTTATCTAACTTTGTCAAATTTCTTGGCGTATGTGTCTAATCAATTTCAAACAACTGTGAAGATCATACGGACTGATAATGGTAGTGAGTTCGTTAATCATAAGTGTCAAACTTTGTTTTCTTCATTAGGAATAGTTCATCAAAGAATTGTTCCTTATTCCCCTCAACACAATGGGAGGGTTGAGAGAAAACATCAACACCTTCTGCAGATTGCTAGAGCCTTGCTGTTTCAAGCAAATTTACCCATTAAATTTTGGGGTCATGCCATTTTAATGGCCACTCACATAATTAATGTTCTTCCTACAAAGATGTTGAAGTGGGCAACTCCTTTTGAAAGATTGTACCACAAATTGCCTTCTTATACTAATCTGAAGGTGTTTGGCTGTTTGTGTTTTGCGACAAATATAACTCCTCATAAGACAAAGTTTGAATCAAGGGCTACTATGTGTTGTTTTCATGGCTTTACTTCGGGTCAGAAGGCTTACAAACTGTTTGATCTTAATGCGAAAAAGATAATCATGTCCAGAGATGTTATATTTTATGAAGATCTCTTTCCATTCAAAGGTGTTCAACATAGTCTGATAGATGAAAAGCTTGTTATTCCAACTGTGATCCATAATTATCAAACTCCTTTTGAAGTAACAACTGAACAATTTATTCCTACAGCTGATTATGATCCAGATCACATTGATCTTGTCAATGAAAATGAGCAACTTCGAGAGCCACAAGAAGCAGAAAGTGAAAATCATGATCTGAATGCAGAATTTAATGTTCAAAATGGTCTGACAGCAACCAGAACAAGTACTCGATAGAAGAAAAATCCAACTTGGCATAAAGACTATGTTATGCATTCCAAAACTTCATCCACAGATTCTGAACCTACTTCAAAAACCTTTACTTCTCCTCATTACCCACCTACTTATCCATATTTTCATTCAGCCTTACTTACCACAAATCATAAAAGTTTTTTTAGCACAATTTCCCAGATTAATGAACCCACTTGTTATGAACAAGTTTGCCATGATGATGAGTGGATAAAAGCCATGAATCAAGAACTTGCAGCTTTAGAAAATAACAACACATGGACTGTTATGCCTCTGCCTCCAAACAAGAAACCTATTTGATCGAAGTGAGTGTATAAAGTAAAATTGCATCCGGATGGAACTATTGAAAGATATAAGGCACGCCTTGTGGCAAAGGGGTATAATCAAGTATATGGGTTAGATTATCTTGATAATTTTTCTCCAGTGGCGAAATTTGTTACAGTTCTAATTTTATTGGCCTTATCCATGTCCAAAGGTTGGTTTTTACATCAACTAGATATAAACAATGCATTTTTACATGGGTATTTAGAAGAAGAAGTGTACTTAACTCCTCCACAATGATATGAGAAGGCCAAGAAAGGAGAGGTATGTAAATTGAACAAATCATTATCTGGTTTAAAGCAGGCAAGTAGACAATGGCACATAGAGTTTTGTACTAAGCTTTTAAGCTTTGGTTTTAAACAATCTCCACATGATCATTGCTTGTTTACTAAAGGAGAAGAAGATCAGTTTGTAGCTCTTGTGGTTTACGTTGATGATGTATTAATTACGGGACCAAATGAAAGTTGTGTTGCTGATGTTAAGGATTTCCTACACAAGGCTTTCACTATCAAAGATCTTGGAGATGAAAGTTATTTTTTGGGAATCGAGTTGCTTAGAACTGAAAAGGGTTTATATGTTAATCAACGTAAATACGTTTTGGATGTAATGTCCGAAGTGGGATTGACTGGAGCTAAACCAACATCTAGTCCAGTCATTAAAAATATGCAATTGAGTTCCGATGAAGGGACACCTTTAACAGATCCAGAAAGGTACAGAAAATTAGTTGGGAAATTGTTGTATCTTAATTTTACCAGGCCTGATATAAGTTATGATGTTTAGTAACTAAGTCAATACTTGCATAAGCCAACTGATACTCACTGGAAGGCTGTTATACATGTGTTAAAATACTTAAAGGGTTGTCCATCAAAGGGGTTATTTTTTGACAAAGACTCATCAGACACTAACATTACATCGTATAGTGACTCTGATTGGGCAACATGTCGTGATACTAGAAGGTCATTAACTGGGTATTGCATTTTCATCGGATCATCATTAGTTTCATGGAAGACAAAGAAGCAGAAAACTGTTTCAAGATCATCATGTGAGGCAGAGTATAGAAGCCTAGCTGCTACTGTGTGTGAGCTACTCTGGATCAGCTACATCTTAAGAGATCTTAAAGTTAAGGTGAAAATTCCTATTGCACTGTGGTGTGATAACAAAGCTGCATTACACATTACGGAAAATCCTATGTTTCACGAAAGAACAAAACACCTTGACATTGATTGTCATCTTGTAAGAGATCAATATAAACTTGGTTTCGTACTTCCAAAGCATGTGTCTACAAAGGAACAAGTAGCTGATCTATTCAGAAAAGGATTATATGGACCTCAGTTTCAAAATCTTTTGTCCAAGTTGAACCTTCAAGACATTCACCAAGGTTCAACTTGAGGGGAGGATGTTAAGTATCAACAACTTGTAAATAGTTTGTTACTCGATTAGTTAGTTTGTTAATTATAGTTAGCTAGCTATAGATACAAAATACATCTGTACTGTTAGTATAAAAGGGGAGTAGTCTTCATTCAATGAGATATACGATTACTACCAAATTTACTTTCTCTCTTTCTTATTACTGTTAGAACCGCTTTGACATAATTAAATGCATTATCCGTCACCACTTGCACGACATTTCCTCGCCTATCTCTTCCACCATGTCATCAAGCATATTAAACAATGTGTTTGCATCCTTTTTGATTTTCGAGACTTCTAATGATTTTAAAAAGACGGAACCTTTAGGAGAATTTAATAAAAAGTTCACAATATCTTTCTGCACGGTTAAATCATGCCATTAGTGAGACAAAATTGAGTAACCTTTTTATGCTCATTCTTTCTTGTATTCTTTCAGCTCGTTGTGGGTGAATTCTACTTCATTTTTAAGCAAAGGAACTCTAATCTCACCATGGTTGGTGGTTTGAATCCCGGACCAAAATGTGCAACAGCTTCCATTGCGGTATGAAAGTTATCATAAGATGCCGCGTTAAATGGTAGTCCCGCATCGTAAAACCAATGAGCTAACTCCTTACAAGCCTTGTCCCTTAGGTCTTTTCGACACACTTCATTTATTGTTTGTTGTTTTGCTCCTTTTCTACCTTCTAAAACTTATCCATAGGACCCTTTTGTCTTGGTTTTTTTTTGGGGGGAGGGGGGGGGGGGGGGGGGGGGGGGGGGGGGGGAGGGGCTTGCTACCCTTGTCCCACACCGGCCTCATCATCCTCTTCATCGTAGTCATCAACAGCTTCATTTGTTGGATACTCGAAATCCTCAGCAGCCTTTGCACTTTCTTTCTGGATCATGTAATCTCTTACTTCTATTCACACATGCTCGGGACATTTGGGGCATCATTTTAGAATTTTTAAATCTTCCGATTTGATGTTTTTTTACTCGATACACTCCTCTAGTAGTTGGTTTTCCACAATGCTTGCAAGTAAATCTATGCATATTTGTTAGGTCAGGTATACCATATTTTCTTCCCGGATCCATTGCATCATCAGCGGAACCGGTATCATTGTTGGTGTCCATTGTAGAAAAACAATCTATTTATCTAAATAAACACACGGACTATCTATGAAAGCAGAAATTACAAGTCTATACTTTGTAACTTATAAGTCTATACACAAACAGACATAATGTTAAAAAATAGATTAAACAAAAAACAGATTACATGATCCAGAAAGTTTAAACAAAAAAACAGATTTTTTTTTTTTTTTTTGAATTACATGTTACAAACAGAATGTTAAAAAAATAGATTAAACAAAAAAATAGATTACATGATCCAGAAAGTTTTAAAAAACAGATTATATGTTACAAATAGAATGTTAAAAAAAAGATTAAACAAAAAAACAGATTACATGATCCAGAAAGTTTAAACAAAAAAACAGATTACATGTTACAAACAAAAGGTTAAAACAAAAAAAAAACAAATTACATGTTAAAGTTTACACTAAGTCGCTAACAGATTAAACATGTTACAATCTGATTTTAACAATATTACAGAAATTTAAGGTTTACACTAACATATTAAACATGTTAAAATATATTTTTAACAATAAGTAACTAACAGTAATACGTAACAGAATCTATATAATTATAGTCCTAAGACTAAACATAATGTAAAAGACTAAACACAATTAATGTATATGTAAATATTTGATCACTTGATGGAGTTGAGGCATGATGTCAATCTTTGCAACAGATTAATGATCACCTATAAACAATTAAACACTATATATTCCTCAGCTTAAACATAATCTAAATAATAATAGGTAACAGATTAAAGGAATAACTATAGCCATATGCTTAAAGACATGAATGTATATGTAAACAGTTGAGCAATTGATGGAGTTGAGGCATGGAAAATGATTTCGACCTTTGCAAGTTTGCAACAGTTAACATATGAACGATGTAATTGAAGGCATACCTCTAATGAAGAAATACTATACAAATCAAGCTGAACAGAAGCCCAATCGTTTGTTTGCCGTACGGGAGACGCCAGAGGCACTGCCTTATCGCCTCACACGGAGGTGGCGCCTCCGACGTCGAAGCCATCGCCTCATGTACAGCCCATCGCATTGAGGGTTAGAGGCGTTTTTCCTATCGCCTCAGGTCGCCTAAGGCGCACTTTTTAAAACACAGGTTTAGGGAAGAGTAGCTGTTACGCAAGAGTCTTCTCCTTATCGACACTAGATGGTCCTGAAAAGAAACCAACAAAACACGGGTTAAGACCAACTGCTCTAAATACGACACAGACCAGGTGGCCGGTTAGCTGCCAATGCGAGCCCAGCTGCACTAAGTGCCACACAGGCGGGTGGTCAGCTACTGGTCATCATCACAGTATCACGTATGAACATATATCAAAATATAAGATATAAGTTAGTGTAACTTACCTAATCGGTAACACAAGTATCAGCAATCACAGAGTTGCAAAGTTTAAAAGTCCAACTACAAGAACCTACACACATGTCCTACTAAGTTAATACTGATTACTAGCCTTACAATATACATTCCTAGGACTATTTCGTGGTTGCAAGAACTTACAGACATGTCCACCGAATGCGATCGCCACACACTTGTTCACTGTTCTTATATCATGATCCAAAAATTCCAACCAAAATACAAATTACGACTTGGAGGACATTCCTAACATCCCTTAATGGTTCCCTACAGAATTAATCGATTAAACACCAAGTTTTGAGGTCCTAGACCTCTTTTTATTCTCGGTTGGGTTTCGACGCAACAACCAACAAAAGTGAATCAAATCTTAATCAAACCATAACCAAATTGTAAAATACCAAATGTTGTAGGTTTCTAACTTCATTAACATGCATCATACTCATTTAAGGAATACGATTCCGGTTCCAGTTCCGGTTCCAATTATCCAGGGATGTAACCGTATTAGACCGAAAGTTTACTTTGGAACTGGTTTCAGAAGTTGGAACCGAAAATAACTAATAACTAATGTTAGTCTTTACCTATAAAGGTTAACTAATAACAAAACAATAGATTAACTGTAAATAAGGTTATGTCTATGCTTGGATTTTCAGGTGACAATAAAAAGTCAGGTAAGAAGCTTTTGAAATAATTGTATAGATTAACAATTAAACGTATTAAAGTTAACACAAAAAATACTTTAAATCATAACTGATCATGCATACATCTTCGACACTGTCACACTGACATATGACCAATAGATAATAGTTCGTTAACTTCGTTCTTACAAACAATAACTATTAACTATATCGCTAATAATAATAGTTCAATAACAAATCATATCACCAAAAAAATAGTTTATAGAAAACCATATGACATACAAAATCATATATCAACCGGTTCCGGTTGTAATCACGAACTACCCGATAACCGGTAGAACCATATCCGAAATAACCAAAAACCGAAAATGAAGTTTTACAAGAAACTAGACCGAATGCTCTAACTTAGTTCTGATTTGATTCCGGTTACGATTCGTTTCTTAGATTAAAAACTCATCACTAGTTCAAATAAATACTTTTGTTGTGGATGAATATCTAAACATGAAAATAAATAAAGAGAGAGAGCCCACCATGTTTGGGCAGCATTGCAGCCTCATTTACGTCGGTATATATAAATACTCGTAAGGGCCCTACCTTTTATATGTCTACAATATATATGACCTTCTGATTTTGGTAAAAACTTGCAGATATCCACGCTAATATTAATCGATTTAAGCTACAAAAACTTGTTTTTTAAAGGATGATATTCATACCAAGTGTTGTCAAATGCTTGCATTTCTTGTGTATAAACAATATTGTGTACGAATATGTTAGAATCAACGCGCTTACCACTATGTCAAAAGGAATTTCTGATCGTTAAGACGCTGTTTTTTTTATATATTAAGTAGCCTAAAATAATTTTTTTACGGCATAGCTTTAACAATTATATTAACAATCCAAAATTAAACCTAAGCGGCTTTCTTTTTAAACTATAAAGATAAGATATTTTGCAGTGTGAAAATGCAAGAAGCATTAAAAGCACGACCTTCGGTTGCGGGCTCATTAGATCTTATCCAACTTCATATCTAATTCAATTAATGCAAGAATCCATTTCCCAAAAGGAAGTATAGAAATATGAAGAACCCAAAGGCAAATGAATCCAATCACATAGTTTTTGTAATTATTTTCAATGTTAATTAAAGAAAATGACAATACTAAAACTATCTTAAGAAAAATTCGCAACTACAATACTATATATATATATAGGGTAAGGTTACATATAGAACCTTACTTAAACATAGAACCTAAAGAACCACTTTAGGTGATGAAACGTAGCATCCCCCTCCCTTCCAACAAACTTTTAAAAAAAAACCCCTTAATCTTTAAATGATCATAATTCATTCGTTTTTAAGAATTTTAACAAAAAAAGTATATCGTTAGATTCAGTTCTTCGTCCTCTTTCAAACAAGATCAAACTTGATATATTTCTGAAACTTTATTTTTTTTGAAAATGCAAATTTTTCAAAATTTGCATTTTTACCTGGGTTTCATTTGAAAATGCAAAAATGCAAAAACCGAAAATGCAAAAATCGAAGATGCAAGTTATGCATATGCTTCCAAAAATGCAAATTTTGAAACCAATACTGAAAATGCAAACAAGAACTAACAGAAAATGCAACCCAAAATGCAAAACAAAATTTGCATTTTCATAAAAAAATTTGAAAAATATGGCAAGAGTGGTCTTGATTGAAAGAGGATTAAAAAACTAAAATATTAGTATAATTTTTTTTTAAATTCACAAAACTTAAAAAGTTATGACAATTTAAAGTTTGGGGGGTATTTTTTAATAAAAAAACGTGGGTTTGTTGGGAGGTAATTACAATTATGCCATCCTTAATCTCAACCATTGATTTTGATGATTCAATGGTCCAGATTGGTTCTATGGTTCTATGTTTAAATAATGGTTCTATATTGATCCATTATATATATATATATATATATATATATATATATAGGAAGAAGTTCCATTGAGAACCATTTTTAGTGCGAGAACCGCGAGAACCAATCTGAGCCGTTCAATTCCCCCTCTTTCAATGTCATTGCCCACCCATGAATTCCTCACATACACTTTGCCACACTTGATCCCCCCACGCTCTCCATCCATGAATTCCAATTATCAAATCAGCGGCTAAGATTGGTTCTCGCGGTTCTCGCACTAAAATCGGTTCTCAATGGAACCCTCCCCTATATATATATATATATATATATATATATATATATATATATATATATATATATATATATATATATATATATCAATTTAAAGTTAGATGACTTTTAGATCAGATTTACGGAGCAATATATCAGACTTTTAAAACTTTGTTACCACAGTTAAATTAAAAAACCGAAACAAAAATAAATCAAAATCAATCGTTATTAATGCATGGACCAAGCAATAATATTTTTTTGTGTGGGTCCCACAAACTTAATGCAATGCCACCCCAACCTCACCATTCACCGACTTTGCAACCCCAATTGGTTCATTCATGCTCAGAGAGTCAGAGGTGGTTATACGTTGATTACTTTGTATCCTTTTATTTTTCTATCTCAATTCTCCTTTCCAAAGCCGAATCACTAATTGAATGATCTATGGAGATAGAACAAGGTGGTAGTAGCACCGGCGGCAGCCATTACCGCCACCACGATGATACGGCGGATCATGACAATGGCGGCGGTGGAGGTGGTGGTGAAGTGAGTTTGAGTGGGAGCACGAGTATGCGGGAAAGAGCCACGTATTTGGTGTGGCGGGATTTGACCGTAGTGCTGCCCAACTTCGGTCACGGGCACACGAAAAGATTGCTTCGTGGGATAAATGGATTTGCCGAACCAGGAAGGATTATGGCCATTATGGGCCCGTCTGGTTCCGGCAAATCCACTCTTCTCGATTCCTTGGCAGGTAATCTTATAAATTTTTAGAAGATTTTTAACTTTTTTTAAATTTTTTTTATTTTTTGACTTGATTATTGCAGATAGATTATCAAAGAACGTTATAAGGACGGGAGATATTCTTCTCAATGGTGAGAAGAAAAAACTAAGCTATGGTGCAGTTGTAAGCAATCCTAACTCATTTCTCTATTTGATTCATTTATATAATGGGACTATATATTCTCAAAATCTATCAAAATACAGTCTCACTACTTATAGATAGAGATATAACTGTCTACTACTTAATATTTTGTACCTCGTCTAGACGGCTTTTGATATAATATTTTTGGTAGTGGTGTCTTTCACTTAGTTATATTTTGGCGTAAATAAGTTGCTTTAATATTTTTGTAAGTTTACTAAGAAAGTTGTGACAATTAAAACTATCCTTGTAAATTTGTTGCCAAGTTTTCCCTATTGATAAAAATTGTGAAAGAATGGCAGGCTTATGTGACACAAGAAGATGTGCTAATGGGAACACTAACGGTTCGAGAAACGATCACTTACTCGGCGTATCTAAGGCTTCCGACTTCATTCACGAGTGAAGAAGTGAACGATATAATTGAAGGAACGATAATGGAGATGGGTTTGGAGGATTGTAGTGATACATTGATCGGAAACTGGCATTTGAGGGGCATAAGTGGGGGAGAAAAGAAGCGATTAAGTATCGCTCTTGAAATTCTGGTACGACCTCGACTCTTGTTTTTAGACGAACCAACGAGCGGCCTCGATAGCGCATCGGCTTTTTTTGTAGTTCAAGCCCTTAAAAGCGTTGCTCGTGATGGTCGGACTGTTGTTTCTTCGATTCACCAACCGAGTAGTGAAGTTTTTGCGTTGTTTGATGATCTTTTTCTGTTATCTGGTGGCGAAACAGTCTATTTTGGAGAAGCGAAAGACGCTATCAAGGTATGTGTTAGTGTTACATATATAAATAATAATCACTAAGATTACTTATTAGATAAACGAAAAAATATATATTTAAAAAGTTTGTAAGTATAACAATGATAAAATATAGCTTTTAAAAAAAAACAATGATAAAATATATCATTTCTCGTTTGATAATATCTGGCACTTTGATCATTTCAAGTTACTCATGTGACAGTTCTTCGCGGAATCGGGGTTTCCATGTCCGACCAAGAGGAACCCGTCCGATCATTTTCTACGTTGTATCAATTCGGATTTCGATGTCGTAACCGCAACCTTAAAAGGATCACAAAGACATTATGTAAGCTTAATTAATCGTTAGATATTGTTACAGCTTATCTTCAAGTATAGTTGTTTAGGAAATATTAAGGTTTGAAGCATGATACTATAATTTGTTCTTTAGGAAGAACCAAAAGGATCAGACGCTTACAACAACTTTTCGACCTCGGAGATCAAAGCGACACTAGCCGAGAAGTACAAATGGTCGACTTACGCAAAAAAAGCCGAATTGAAAATGAAACAATTATCCACAATAGTGAGTTCTTCAAAACGCATATCCTTTCGAGTACTAAAATCCATTGATTTCGCGTGTTTTAGTAGTCTAAAACTAGTTTTTGTTGAGCAGAACGGGCCTCAAACAAGTGCATTTACGACTAGCCGAGCGGGGTGGTGGAAGCAACTTACTACACTGACTCGAAGATCGTTCATAAACATGTCTCGAGACATTGGATATTACTGGCTACGATTGATTATTTATTCTATCGTATCGTTATGCGTTGGTACAATCTTTTACGATGTTGGTACAGGGTACACTGCGATTCTGGCACGAGGTGCTTGTGGTGGTTTCATAACCGGGTTCATGGTTTTTATGTCCATCGGAAGCTTCCCATCTTTCATCGAAGATATGAAGGTACATTTCTTTCATTTTACTCGTTTGACCCGTTAAAGAGATAATTTAATTATTGTCATTGTGCAGATATTTACTCGAGAAAGACTCAATGGGTACTATGGGGTTACAGTGTTCATATTAACGAACTTCCTTTCATCTTTGCCGTTTATGCTCATGATCTCGTTTGTTACGGGAACTATCACATGGAATATGGTCAAGTTTAGACACGGATTCTCTCGATATGCTTACTACTGTCTAAATCTCTTTGCTTCGATCGCAGTGGTCGAAAGTTGTATGATGGTTGTGGCATCTCTAGTTCCCAATTTCTTGATGGGCATTGTAACAGGAGCTGGATTCATTGTAAGAATTCATACAAAGATTGCATTACTTACCATTTCAACATTCACCTAATTGAACTAACAATGCACATGTGCAACAGGGGATCATGATGATGACATCGGGTTTCTTTCGACAGATACCCGATCTCCCAAAGCCCTTCTGGCGGTATCCGGTTTCATACATAAACTATGGATCATGGTCATTGCAGGGGGCATACAAGAATGACATGATAGGATTAGTGTTTGATGGCTTGTCACCTGGCGACCCGAAATTGACAGGAGAAGATGTTATTACAAAGATGTACCGATTACCACTGAATCACTCAAAATGGTGGGATTTGTTTGCAATATTTGTCATTTTGGTTGGTTATCGCATCATATTCTTCATGGTTCTTAAGTTCAAGGAAAGAGCATCGCCATTTTTCCAATCGATGTATACAAAAAGAACGCTTGATCGTCTAAACAAGCGAGCATCGTTCAAGCGGTTCCCATCTTCTAGACGACACCATAATCTTCGACCTCTGTCTTCACAAGAGGGTCTTAGTTCCCCAATACCGTAGTTTCATTACACTCACTCTATTACTATACGAATTTGGGGTATTCGTTTTATTTTATCTTTATTTGTTTACCCTAATTTACGTTCTAAATTACACTCTTGCCTTATATGTGTGCGTTCTTTTCATCCTTTGTTGATCTATTATCAAACATTTGAGTCATAGCAAACATACTTCAACATATAATTCAATACTCTTGATATTACAAGATTCTAAAACAACACATAAATATTACAAATGTGTTAGAACTATATGGTGACTGAAATTGACCATTATTATACAAGTTTTTTTATGTGTATTCGAGTTTTACAAACGTAAGACACACTCGCCTCTAAACATGCTGAGCATCATATAGTCATGAGGGACCAAACGACAAACTCTAAGGGGGCAAACGATGGTGAACAGTGAGTTTTCGGTGCCTTGATTCGACCCGCCATAAACTAAGCATATAAAAGCCCTATCTTATTTTGATCGAATTCACAGCCATAAGGTTCTTAACGAGAAATGAAAGGAAGCGACATCTAGTCGAATGGTTATCGCTCAAATACTAGACTTGAACCAGAAAGCAGTAGACTTTCCTATACACAATTCCTTCAAAGATCTCAATAATTTTCAAGAAAAAATGTTTTGGATTAATAAAATTAATTATCAAATCTCAGGACCATAAAATTAGGAATTATTTTATTTTTCATTAGATGTTTAATAATGTTATTTAAGACTTCTGCTGTGTTTTTATTTATTTGAATAACTTGTAAAATTGTATGACTTATGGAGTATGTTTGAATAAGTTTGCAACCTAAATGGTATTTTACAAAAAGAAAAAAATGGTTCTAAAACAGGGGTAGTTAGATTAATATACATTAAAGAGCTTGTAGTCTAGCCGTATAAATTATTGGAAGGTGTTTCTCTTGACCTATAATTATAGGTTCAAGTCTTGCTATAAACAAAAGATGTAGATTTAAGAGTAGATTATTGTATGCGTGTATTTTGCTGTTAAAAAAAGATTGATATGCAAAAATTGTTCATGTTCTTTATTTCTTTTCTTATCAAAATGATGGTTTACATCAAAGTTGAAGATACATCTGTTTTTGCGACCTAGACTCTTCTTGAGGAAGGAGGTGAAAAAGTAATAACCAATTGCACATTTTATATAATATGCGAAAATAATCTGTAGTGTTAACATTACCTAAGGTTAGGTGATATAATAGTTATAAACTAGTTTAACTGGTATATATGAAAATGACTAAACTACTATTTATTAAAGTGGTTTGTAAGTATAAAATCACCTAAGATATTTGATGTTAACATTACGGATTTTTTAGTTTTAAATCAAATATATCGACAATATAATAACTTTCTCCCCATTCTTATGTATCAGGATATAAATTCCTCTTTATACCCAGAGAAGTTAAGTAATAACAAATTTGCTATCGTAGTAACAACATCCACCTTTAACCTGGACAAAGATTATTACACTTAGATATTGTTTGTGCATATGAGTTACGTATACCTTTGCCAAATCATTGTACTCACCTGAGATTTTAACTCATTCAAAGTCTTCGATTGTCCAAATTGCATACTAACTTCCTTGAAATGAGTGTCTATTATGTTGGACCAATCTAAAGGTATATGCACTTACACAAAGTTACAAGTTGTTCGATTTCACGTTATTGAAGTTAAAATTATTTATGAGAAGTACTTGGTTTCGCAACCTACATTCCTAAAATGAAAGTAACTCCTTCATCCAAGGATTTGGTTGAAGTTTCAAGGATGACAATTCCCCTTTTGGTCTGATTTGCGATGACCATCAATAAAAACTAAAGAAAATCGTTATCTAACGTGGGCAATTCCAGAATGACGATTTTTTTCTCATGGACGATTATATGTTTTTGTATCTCATGTCAAAGTAAAAGATGATTGAAAGTACTTATCTATGACAATGAGATATCACGACTTCAAAACTATGAATGTCATATACAAAAAAAGTTCAAATTTTTTTATTTCGACTATAAATAAAAGTATTATTTCTTTTTTCTGTTTGTTATTATTTCTCATCATACATTTATCCTCGTGTCAAATACAGATCACTTATCTAGTGATAGAAATAGAGTTGCCTCTATGAAATAAAGCCGTCAATAAAATTCATCGTGTAATCATCTAAAACATTAACTTCTTAAGGAAAAATAATCCATAATGCTAATATTAATATCATATAAGTTAGGTAGCCATTAACATTACGAATGAGAGATGATCCTTACATAATAAAAGTGGTCATACACAACAACTTTATGCATCATCAACTTGTACCATTCACATTAACTACATGTATCTTTTTATGTATAGTTAAAAATGGGTTAAGATCCTCTCATGTTTGTTCAAATTAGGGATGTAAACAAGACGAGCTTTTATCGAGTAACTCAAGCTCGACTCGTTCGAGTCAAACTTTATGGAACTCAAGTTCGATCCCAAAAAACAAACTCGGATTATTTAACGAATGTAGCCCCCCCCCCCCCCCCCCCCCCCCCACATAATATATCTACTCAATGAATTATTTAAAGTAAGCTTATCTACTCAACGAGTCGAGCTCGAGCTTATAAGAGCTTGGCTCGAGTTCTTATCGAGCTTTTCGAGCCTTATACAGTATATGTATATTTATATATGTAATATGTATATATGATGGACTAAAATTATAGCATATTAAAAAGGAGTACTTAATGAAACAAATTGACTTTATACACGTACTATTTATAATAAATAATAACTAAAACATCATTAAATTTCATATTTTATCTATATTTTGGATAATTTGGTATTTGATTTAATTTTTTTTAAATTATTTTGAGCTTTGCGAGCGAGCTCGGGCTAATAATGTACTTTTTCAAGCCGAGCTCGAGCTTCAAGTATGAAAGCTCGTCGAGCCATCGAGCCGAGCTCGATCTTCACATAAATTTTCGAGCCGAGCTCGAGCTTGATTTGACTCGTTTACTCCCCTAGTTCAAAGATGATCTATCATGCTTCATCGGAAAAATGAGAGTGGACCAATTATTAACTTAAAACAAGGATTTTAACCCGGTGAAAAATGTTGTGTACGGATAACCCAAATTGATTCCCAACCTTTTTTAATGAAATACTAGCATTGCACCCACGTAATATGGCGGTGATGACAATAGTTTGTACTCGATAACATATTTGATTTAAAAAGTAAGATATGGTATGTGTGTAATACGGTGTTATTCAACTTATTCATGTTTTTTCTCCTTTTTTCTTGATTTCTTTATTTTTCTTACAATCAAGCATTTTATTAGTTATTAAAATAGCTTTTAAAAAACAATTAAAAAGATTATTATTAAAAATTAGAGAAAAAATACTATAGACTTGAAATTGCATTGATATAAGTAATTTAATCAAAATTAGATAAATTCAATAGTTATTGTGATGTTTAATGATTTATTAGAGTTAGTTGCTTTAAATTAGATGAGACAATTATGGGGATGATTAGTTAGGCTATTGATGTAATGTTTTGTATCTTAAGCATAAAAATTTGTACTACTTAAAATGAACTAGTCTTACAAATTTAAAAAAAGAAAGTTAAATATTTTATATATTAGTATAGATAAATGTTAAGTGTGTCATTGCTCGTGTTCAAGAAGTTATGAAGAAATGACAATAAAATCGTCAACCGACCTCCAATTCAAATCCAACAACGAAAATGGGAGCCGAAGTAGGCGGTGACGAAGAAACCTCATCATCTGAAATCCCAACTGAAATTATCAGCGACGAAGAGATGTCACTCATCGAAGCCGCCTTCTCTCTGGCTTTGGCACGCCGATCAATCCCCACTCTCCGTCGCGATTCTTCCGCCATTAATCTGCTTTCAAAGCGAAACAATTCAACCTCTTACGATATCGAAGATGGGGTTGAAATTAAAAACACCCAAAAGAAGAAAAAAATCACTGAATCTTTGTTGCATCGATTTAGGCGGAAAACTGGGTTGTTCGTCACTGATATTACCTCTACGGTATTATTTAATCATTACCCTCTTTGCATCAATTAGGTTTTTGCCTTCTCTTCCGTATGAATCGCTTAAAGTTGTAGTTGCTTGAAGCTAATCAGTTCTTGGGGTATTTTGAAATTGACCATTTATGTGTTCTTAGTTACTCAGAATTTGATAATTACTTTCATAAATATGTGGTGCAGAAGAGAATGATAGTATCTGCAAAAATACATGAAATCATAGCTGGACTTCATGAACCTGCTAAAGTATCCCCTTGTAAAAAAAGATTCAAAACTATGATTATTTTATCCTAAATAGTAACAGAATCATAGGTTATGTAAACAATATAAACTTGTTAGTAAGATTATAAGCTTCTTGATATCATTGTTTGATCCTAACTGATAAAAAAAGTTTATGTTCAAGCTGAAAGCATCAAGATTTATGAATCTTGTTAAGGTTTCAAGTGTGGAATGTGATACTTTGTACCAGACAAATAGAATGTTTGACTTTACACCACGAACTTTTAAGTCTTTAAGGAAACAGAGAGGTTTTTCCCTGTTCAGGTTACCCGGGGAGAGCGAGTCTTTGACTCAGATGTACACGGTCTAACCCCGTACCCTGTGACCGTTTCCTTACCCTTCCCTAACCACCCTCAAGATGTTTACCTAGTGAGGTTCGACCCCGTGACCTCTTTGAGGACGGGACGCCTTACCACTAAGTCAGTGGTGGTTCTTTTAGGTCTTTAAGTGTATGAGTTTAATAATCATGTCGGTAGATGTAACGATGATATTGAAATTACGAAGCTTTTTACCTTTGAAGGCTGTAAAAAGTGGAGAATTGTAATTTTCATGAGATATCTGTTGAGAAATGATTCTGATTTGTCTTGGATTGTAGAGTAAAATAAGTTAAATAATTGTAGTTATTAATCTTGGATGTTTGATAGGTTGTGTTTCTTTTTCGACGATAGGAATGGTGTGAAAAACAATCAGAGTTCTTTCTTGTTTGTGGAAAGCCGAAAGCTAGTAGAGCTATGAAAGCAGGCAGTGCTCGTCATACAGTACTTGAAGAAGAGGTATTTAAACAAAAATGTACAAAAATTCATTCAAACGTATGGCTAAAAAGGTTGTAGTGTTTCGTTAATCATCTTGTGTTAACAGGTAATTACACGAGTGGAAGTTGTCATAAGATCGGCCGAAGAACGCTGGGCTTTGAAAATGATGAATTTCATACACGGTATTAATCAGTTACTTCTCGATGGATTAACACGCGAGCTACCACTGTAAGCCTACATTAACTCCTTAATTTTGTTTTCTTAACTTTTATTTTATATTATTTGCGCTTTTATAGTCTTCTTGAAAGCTAACATTTACTTATCTACTATTTGTAAACGGGTAAACGGAGAGGTTTTCCTGATACAGGTTACCTGGGGAGGGCGAGTCTTTGACTCAGATGTTCGCAGCCTAACCGGGGTATCCCCGTGACCGCTTCCTAACCCTTCCCTGGCCAAACCCTCTAAGATGTGTACCTAGGGAGGTTCGAACCCATGACCTCTTTGAGAACGATAGGCCGCCTTACCACTAGTGGTAAACATCTTAGAGGGTGGCCAGGAAAGGGTCACGGGGATACCCCGGTTAGGCAGCGTAGATCTGAGTCAAAGACTCGCCCTCCCCGGGTAACTTGAATAGGGAAAACCTCTTCGTTTACCTGTTTTGAAAGCTAAGGTTTACTTATTTACTATTTGTCATCACTACAAATCATACGGGATTAACTTTGATCGAATAAGAATCCATTCATATCTTAATTGCTTGCATCAACAGGATCGGGTTTGCAGAAGGTGTATGCGTGGTTGGGGTTATCGATGAAATCCGAATAACAGAAGGTAACCGTGTTCCAATGTTGATCGAAACCAAAACCCGTTCACGAAACGATCTTCCTTCCGAGCCTCAACAAAGAAACGCAAAGCTTCAGTTGATGTGCTACAAGTACTTTTGGGACGACCTACTCGTTCATCAATTTCCATCCCAACTTTTTTTCAAATTGTTTTCTTTAAACCCCGATTACGTTTTATCTAAAGAAATTCAAGACTTTGCTATTCAAACAGGCGCACCCGCACAGGTAAGTATTACGTTTTTCTAATCATATTTAACAGTTCAATATTGAACGAAACACAACATTAAACAAGTGTTTGCAGACACTTAACGACGTGTTAGGAAAATACAATTATGTTTGTTCAATGCTGCCCAAAACTCAAGACCAGCTTCTGTTAAGGTAGGTCTGCAATTTATTTTCATAAGTTGTGTTCAATAAAGTCTATATAAAAAACATAGTCCTGAAATTTTAATACTCAATCACATGTGATTCAGTATACAATCACATGTGATTCAGTATACAATCACATGTGATTGTAAAATCATGACATGTTAATTACGAAAATGTCACTCCGTCCAAATTTTTAAAATTCAATCTGGACCATTGATGGGGCTGATCCAAAGGCTAAAATTAGTCCCTTAGGACTATGCATTAAGTATGGACTATATTGAACATTTCTCTTATTTTCGTAACACATTAAAATCATAGGCTTAGTTTATAAACATTTATTATCCTCGAGACAGATATGAGTACCAGAAAGATCAATCTTTGATACGCGAGAACGAATACGTGTACGATTTTGATTGGGTCAAAGATCAAATCAGGTCTAGCCTTGAACTCTGGAAGGGTGAACGAGATGCGGGTTATGTTGTCGAGAATGAGCGGTGGAAATGCAAGCACTGCATATACGCGTCTAGATGCCCTATAAATGCGAATTCTGCTACACAAACTACTAACCATGGGTAAAAAGGAAGTCAATTTTTACCTTGAAGCGTGTAACTTTATTGTTTTCGAAGCGATGTTTTGTTTGGGCTTCATTCGATTGATATTTTATAAAAGATCGCAGCTGTAATTTATGTGGTTGCGGTTCGAAAGGGGTGTGCCACCTGCTGGTTCATGTTGTAGTTCAAGGTCATCTCAACCCTTTGTAATTAGATTTTGATACTTGTTTCATTGATTTGCTGATTTTGTTTTGATTGAATCTTGTTTTTATATTATTATTGTATAAAGTAGTGTTATAAAATATTACCAATGCCATGATCTGTTTTTTCACTTCTTGATTTTTCACATCAATTATGTTAAAATGTTGCAAGGACACTGCTGAATTTTAAATTCTAGACTCGTCAGTAGGTTTACAAGTTATTTAGGATAGGATAGGTGTTGTTGATTGCATCTCACCCCACTCTCTAATACACACGTCACATTATCGTGTCAATGTACTCACATACATCATACGGTCTACCTCATAGAGAGGTGTAATGATCCAAACCTTTCACATATTGTAGTGGTAACTATGGATGGTTATTGGAAATGATAACAGCTTACATGGATATGTTATTAAAAATGTATAACCAACTTCATCATCATTTAGTGCGTGTTATAGGTAAGGTTTCAAAAAAATACTCAATCTTGTTTTTAGGTTGTACGTTGTGGGTAATCTGCATGCGGCGGGTGTTTTGCGGGTCCGAAAGGGTACACCACCTCGGGTGGTGGTTACTCGGCGGGTAGAGAAGATAGCAGGTTGTGAGACTCGGATGAAAAAACCCACCCCCCCTACCCCCCATTTCAAATTTATAGCCGTTCAACGGCTATTTTGATTTTTTTTTCTTTTTACTTTTTTCTTTTTTACTTTTAAACTCTATATATATCTCATCTCTTTAATACCATTTTTTATACCTCTCATCTTTTCTTCATCTTTTATTCTTCTTAAACATATATACACTCCATTGATCCAAACCAAAATTTCACAACCCCTCCGTCATCCGGAAGATCCTGTTCAAGAATTATGGTATTTACACCGCCTGATAATCCTTTCTTTGTTGGCGTGTCTCAACCGATGCCCCAACCAAACCCGATGTTCGCTCCCCCGCAATTTATGTACACGGGAATGCTTAGCCAACAATAACAAATTCCGCTATCCCAACTTGGCTACCCGATGCAACAAAATTTTCAAGTCTCCCAAGGTGGCTACCCGATTCAATTTCAACAACACCAACATCATTATCAACAACACCAACAACACAAACTTGTAGATAAAGACGAAGACGAAGACGACGAAGATGAGTTTGTTCCGGATACCCAACAACAGCAACAACAACCACCGCCGGAACAACGTCCGTGAAAGCGTTCGGGATCGCGACAACAACCCGATCCGAAGAAATTTCCAACGAGAGCAAAAGCAATACCGTGGACACCCGTAGAAGAGTTGGCGTTGGCCAAGGCTTGGGTTGGCGTTTTCGAGAACCCCATAGTAGGACACGCGCAAGCACATAGTATAAATATATATTTATTTATTTATACGTTTTTTATATATATTTATTTATTGTTATTATTATTATTGTTAAATATATATTTATTTATTTATAAGTGTTTATTTATTTATACTTTTTTTAAATATATATATTTATTTATACGTTTTTAATATTTTGTATTTTTATATAGGTTCTTTTTGGGAACATATTTTGAGTTCCTTTCAAAACCAACTTGGCAAACTGGAAAATTACCGATCACCTCATCAAGTAAATGCAAAGTTCAAAATATAAATGCAAAAGTATCAAAGTTTGTCGGTATCTACGCCAACCGAGGGTGGAAGACGTAGTGGAATGAGCGATGCAGATGTTTTAAGAACCGCTCACCTCCGTTACCGGGACCAAAATAAGGGGGTATTTTTTGGTCACGTAGAATGTTGGGAGTTTGTTAAAGGATTTCTCAAATAGACACCAACACCGCTCGTGAGTTCGGGTTCTAACCCCCTCCTTCAAAACGGAGCAAAACAACGGACTCCAATGTTCGATCTACTACGGGGTCTTCCGATGCACGCGCTCCCATCGAGCTCAAGAAGAAGATGATGAAGACGATGAAGATGAACCGGGTCGGGAAAACGAGATTGAATGGCCCACCGGGAGAGACCGAGCGAAGCATCCGGCATCGACATCGACGGGGACCGGGTCGAGACATGAGATAACATCGTTGTTGAGCAATTTATCGAGTATGAACACGTAAAATGAACGATTCATATCGATGCGTGAAAAACAATTGGAAGTTACCCAAAAACAAGTGGAGGTATAAGCCAAAAACAAGTAAAAATACAAGTGGCGGATCGGATGGAAAAAGATTACCAATTTTGCATCTCGTCGGTTAATCATCTTCAGGGAGGTGTTTTGGATACAACACTCCGAATGAAAAAAGTAATTCTACAAAAGTACGATTGGCCTCCGTTGTAATTTTCTTTTTTTTATTATTATCGTATTTTAGGAATTTAAAATTATGTAATTTTCTTTTTTTTATTATTATCGTATTTTAGAAATTTTAAATTATGTAACTTTCTTTTGTTATTATTATCGTAATTTTGGATTTTTAAATTATGTACTTTTCTTTTTTTAATATTATTAATGAAAAAAATTATTTAGTTTAATAATGATTTATTGAATATAAAAATAAATTAAAAAATGGGGGAAAAGGAAAAGGGAAAAGAAAAGGTATAAGCTTGTAGTGGGTAATGGAAATGGAAGGGGAGTATAACGGATAGCCTTAGAGATGGCAATAAGGTCGGGATATCAGAGATATGACTCCGCACTATTTTCGATTCCTACTCTTCATCCTCGTCCTCTCACCCATCATTGTTGGGGAATAAAATTTCATCTTCATTCATATCCCCATTGGATTTCAGAAATCATCATGGAGAATCAAGGAATTTCCAGTTTATAAAAATGTTTCATTTTAGACTTACATCTATCGTGAGACTTGAACTCTCAATCTCATAGAGGGAGGAACACTTTAGCACTTCTTGATATCGCTAAAGTTGTTTTGTAGTAATTTAGTATGTGTTATATGGTAAGATTTTAAAGAAACGCTCTTCGTTTATAGAGATGACAATGAGGTCATGGATATTGAAGATGTCATTCCACTCTATTTCCAATCCCTAATCTTCATCCCCGTCCTAGTCCTCATCATCAACAGGGAATAAAATCCATCCCTGTTTGTATCTCCATCAGGTATCGAGAATTATCATAGAGAATCAAGGATTTTCTTGTCAATAAAAAAGTTTCGTTTTAACAAGTACATATGTTATCTTTATATAGAATTAGAAATTACAAATCTAACATTTTTCAGTACCGTTTTTACTTACAAATGTTTATCAATTGAGTATTTAGTTGTTCCGTAAGATATGGATAATAACACAATATTCTATTATCTCACACACACACAAATATATATATATATATATATATATATATATATATATATATATATATAGGGGAGGATTACGAGAACTGGTTTTCGTACGAGAACTGATAGAACCAATATTAGCCGTTGATTTGATAAAGTGGAACTCATGGATGTGGAGCGTGGGAGGATCAAGTGTGGCAGGGTTCATGTGATGAATTCATGGGTGGGCAATAACATTGACGGAGGGGGAATTGGACGGCTCAGATTGGTTCTCGCGGTTCTCGTACGAAAAACTGTTCTCGTTTGAACATTTGCATATATATATAGGAAGAAGTTCCATTGAGAACCATTTTTATTGCGAGAACCGCGAGAACCAATCTAAACCGTCCAATTCTCCCTCTTTCAATTTCATTGCCCACCCATGAATTCCTCACAAATACCCTGCCACACTTGATCCCCCCACGCTCTCCATCCATTAATTCCACTTATCAAATCAACGGTCAAGATTGGTTCTCGCGGTTCTCGCATTAATATCGGTTCTCAATGGAACCCTCCCCTATATATATATATATATATATATATATATATATATATATAGAGAGAGAGAGAGAGAGAGAGAGAGAGAGGGGGGGGGGGGAGGGTTCAGATCAAATGAGAACATCTTTTAAGGTTAGAACAGTGAAAATAGTTTATAGCTCTTGGATTATCTTTATTTATGGTTAATATTCACAAATGCTAATGTTTATGAACTCCCAACAACTCAAAACATAATTAAAATATACAACCACATTTAACCTACATAAACCACCTAATAAGTTACATATTTGAACCTTTTAAGTCAACTAATCTCATTATATTGATATTCACTTTAGTATTCAAGTTAATTACTAAGTACTAACCCCCAATATGGGACAACAAATAAGATGCATGATATACTCAAGGTGAGAACTATTTCGAGAAAACATTACCCTTATTTTAGTAAGCATAATGTGATCTCTAAAACAATATTTGCCCATGTTTGTTTGGTCAGATTATTAAATTAGCGACGTTCCAAGGATATTAAGGTTATATGAGAATGGACGTTTAACCAGTCTGCAAGTTTAACAAGATTGTTCTGGTGTTGACTAGACCGTTGTTTGTTTTTAAGAGAGATACGAAAAGAGGTGATGGATTTTTCGAAATCAACTTATGTAGAATATTTGTTTTGCACTTGCTTATCTCAATATGGTGAATAGATTTTAACTTATATTCCTATACTATTTGTTGTGTTATATTTTTGTTAGTAAAAACACTGGAACCTTTAATAGAAATTAATTTATTATTTGTTCAATTGCAGTAATTTTTTTTATAATACTTTCATATAATCTTCATATAAATTGTATATAAACGAGTGTAACTTATTCCCGTTTCACCGTGAATATTATATGCTAAATATTTTGGAGGACAAATATACGTACAATAGGTTTACAACAAAAAATAGTCAATACACGCCGTACATTTGATGGTCTCTGCGAATCAATAAACTTAAATCAATTCGAATCGATGAAGTCAGCCGTTAATGATCGATATTCAAACGAATTGACGACAAGAAATGGTGAAGAATGGGGTGAAGAAGAATGACCTCTGCAATCGATTGATGAACCCGTTACAGAGATAACGAGTAACCATGAAAAAAGACAAGTTTAACAAAGTAGTGAAACCTTCATTGCCTTGACATGCATTACGCTAGGTCGATCACATTCGCTCATAGCATGAACAACCACCATTCACGACTCACGGCATCCCTGGTTACCAACCCTCGTAAATATTTACGTATTGTTATCTCTCTATTGCTGTAAAAAAAATCTTTATATAAATTTTATATTAATAAAAAAATATAATAAAGTCTAAATGATTACTTCATGACCACCTAATTATTACATGGGTTATAATTAGGGTTATAAAGATCAAGGGAATGAAATTATTATAATTATTTAAGGAAATCTTATAGAGTAATAAAAACTTTTGTAATTAAGAGTGGATAGTTGTCTAGATAGGTGGATCCATACCATTAGAATTATGAATTTTTTTTACTTAAACAAAATCCTTTTATTGTATCATCTTTAAATAATTATATGTGAAATAAAATAATATTTTTTTTCATTATCTAGTTGAACTTTACCGTTATCTTGATTTAATAAGTAAAAAGATAAGTAACAAATTTTAATGATATTATACCCCTCTATGAGTAAGGAGTTTGAAGAGACTAACATTATAAGCCCTCGAGGGATGTTAGGTGACCAGCAGTGGTGTATAATGTATATCACTCCTAAATAGGGTGTCAAATGAACTCGAACAGGGTTTGTTCGTCTCCGTTCGATTAACTTTAGCCGAACAAATAAACGAACACGAACGATAAACGAATGATTATGTGTGTTCGATTGTTTAAAACAATGGTTAGCTCGTGTATATTTTGTGTTCGTTTACGCAAATGATAAACAAATTTAAACGAAGGAATACATACTATAATATAAATCCAACTTTATTAAACACAAATAAACACTATATATAAACACAGACATAATATAATTATATATATAACGAACGGATAACGAAACGTTCACGAACATAAATGAATGAACGAGAACTCTCTTCGTGTCCGTTCCTTTAATTAAACGAACGCTCAACAACCCAAGCCGGGAAATCAGCCGCAACCATTTGCACCAGAGGGGGAGCGAAGAGCAGTCTACGTGGTACACTCTGTCTATCATGCTGGTTCCAGCCTAAGCAAGGAACCCAGTTCCGTAGAGGAACGGTAGCCTGCAGAGCCATACCCAAGCGTATACTCATAAGTACCGTTACTTCCCCAATTCGTAGCCCCTAAAGACCCTGGGAACCCAGCCAGATATTATAACCCATCTACTTGACTGACCTCCGTTGTTCACCCGTTCAGTGTCCAGACAAAATCTCATAAACAAATAGCTGATCCAATAAGGATCCAGTTCATGCGCGCATATAATCACAACAATATCTTTCACATCGATAATAAGCATGCGTATATAATTCTATCATAGCATACCTCGCGTCTCACGTATCAATACACCAATCACGTGTCAACATGTACCACAGATAACTACCCTACTGAGACTCATGGGAAACCGGTACTCACCTCGAAACTACAAGAGGCAGATATGCAATCGGGAATCCCAAGAGCACAAAGAGTCGTCCGAATCACCTAACACAAGGGACACAGATTAAACACTACTTAGTATACACCACACTTGACTGCACTAACAACTGTCTCAACAAAAGGTCAACATGGCTTCTGACAACCTACTACGGCCGCAGGAACATGTTCCTACGCCCACAGGATGTCTTTCCAACACCTCCTACGGCCGTAGGGTATATACCCTACGCCCGTAGAAAGCCTTGCCAAGGAACCATGACCTACGGCCGTAGGAACCACTCCCTACGCCCGTAGTAGGTATCCCTTGGGTAACTACGGCCGTAGGTTATGTACCCATGCCCGTAGTCTTGTTTCCTTCACCTGTAGGTGGTAATTCTCTTAAACACATTCCTACGGCGGTAGCAACCATTTCCTACGACCGCAGTAACACAGACCAACCCCTACGGCCGTAGTGACTTTCTACTACGCCCGTAGGAACCATTTTTACAGTAAGGTCGTGCTCTGTTCGAACACAACAGCTGTTTCACACATTTTTGACACAAAAAAATCAACTTGAATCCGTATCCAAGCGTTTATACAACATTTCTAACATATATACTAACTTACTAACATGATTTGGACATGAAAACAACACCACAACACAATTAAACCTTCAAATTTGACACTACACCCATATGAACACCAAGACTAGGTTTCAAACAATAAAACTTACAAAGATGATGGTTATGAACAGTTTGCTAGCTTGGATTCTTGTTGAAATCAGCTTCTAATCCATTCCCTTCTTGATTTCTCTTTCAAAAGATCAAAGGTTTGGGTGTGTGGTGCATAGTACGTATGTATGTAATGTGTGTGTATATGTTTCTAGTTCCCAGGGGATAAGGAAGGCCCTTAGGCCGACTTATGGTCTAATACCCCCTCTCGGGTATTTTGTTCTCCTATTCAACTTAAAACACAACTTAGGGTTATCCGTTTCAATAACGGAGATATTTTTGGAAATCATTATTTAAAACCGTTCAACTATTTATCGACTTGGTCAACTTATGACACTTTTCATAATACCACATTTTTATCCACATTTAACACCAGTTAACACCAATTCACATTTAAAATACCAATTAACATATAGGACACCATTTAACAACATGTATACTACAATTAACAACAAAACACTAGTTAAAGTCAAAGTACAACTCATAAGGCTACATGTACAACTGTTTACAACTAGGCCCCACTTTGGGGTGTTACAAATCTACCCCCTTAAGAAGATTCCGTCCTCGGAATCTGATCGTCTACAAACAAGTGAGGGTATCTAGCTTTCACGTCGTCTTCCGTCTCCCAGGTCATGTTCGAACCTAGGTTATGCTTCCATTTGACTAACACGAATTTGATCATCTTTCGACGCAACTTCTTGGTTTTAGAACCAAGTATCTCAACAGGTTCTTCAACTAGGCGCTTTGAAGCTTCAACCTTCAATTCCTGTAGAGGCAGAATCTGGTTCTCCTCCACCTTGCACCTACGCAGATAACACACGTTGAACGTGTTGTGAATTCCAGAAAGCTCTGGAGGCAACTCTAGCGTAACATTCAGATCATTTACCTTTCGAATGATCCGAAATGGACCAATATAACGTGGACTCAACTTACCCTTTCTACCAAAACGAATCACACCTTTCCAGGGAGAAACTTTCAGGAACACCCGATCGCTCTCCTGGAATGCAACTGGTCTGCGTTTAGGGTCAGCATATAATTTCTGTCTGTCACGGGCCGCTTTGAGCTTTTCCCGCGCAATATACACTTTATCTACTGTAATCTGAACAATCTCAGGTCCGGCAAACTGCTTTTCACCGGGTTCTAACCAACATGTGGGAGTACGAAAACGCCTCCCATACAACATCTCATAAGGTGGCATCCCAATACTGGAGTGGTACGAGTTATTATAAGCAAACTCGACCAATGGCAAGTGAGAATCCCACGCACCACCAAATTCGAGAACACATGCGCGAAGCATGTCCTCCAACGTCTGGATCGTTCTTTCCGACTGGCCATCTGTCTGTGGGTGATACGCCGTGCTCAGATGAACACGTGTACCAAGTTCATGCTGTAAACTCTGCTAAAAATGTGAAGCAAATCTCGCATCACGATCAGACACAATCGAACATGGCAAACCATGTCGTGACACCACTTCGTTTACATACAACTTTGCTAACTTTTCCAGCGGAGTAGACTCGCTGATAGCTAGAAAATGAGCACTCTTGGTCAACCGGTCGAAAATGACCCAAATAGCATCATGACCCCTAAGGGTTCTCGGCAACTTCGTCACAAAATCCATCGTAATGTGATCCCACTTCCACTCAGGGATCTCTAGTTGCTGCAGACTACCCTAAGTAGGGTTGTTCATGGATGGTTAACCGATAAACGGTTAATGGGCAACCGGTTAACCGATAAAATCGGTTTGATGATATGATGAACCTAAACCGAAACCGAAAATGTCGGTTAACCGGTAATCGGTTATCGGTTTTAACGGTTCGGTTATGCGGTTAACCAATTAACTTGTTTTTAATAACATGTAATATAATAATCTATACATGATATATAAACTATTTTTGCAACATAACATTTACATTTACATTTCATATGCTGCAATGTGTACAAAAATTATGATTTTAACCACTTACACCTACCATTCTACCAAGCAACTATGCAACTGGCAACATACAAAATATGACATGAACAATGTACGTGGTTTTCTACTTTTTCATACTACATATCTGCATCAAACTACCCAAAAAAGTATAGACAAAATGTAACACCCAAAAAAAGACATATGTTTTTCATAATTACATCCATATTTATAAAGCAAAAGGTTCACTTTAGTACTTGTCCTTGCACTTTAAGTCTTTAATAGTCTTCCAACATTGCAAGTGATTCATCAATTTCAATAGTTGGTTGCTCCAATACTAAATCTGTCAAGCCTACAATTTAAAAGAGTATGACACTGTTATTATAATTTATATAGTCATATCACTAATATAGAACATTATAATTTAATAAACGTGAATAGTTAAAATGAAAAGTAAGAAATGTACTATTCTCCAATTCTTCTAATTCAAGAAAGTTATCCTCTATGATAAGAGGTCCTTGAGAAGTGCGTAGCCAATCTTGAGTACAAACAAGAGCCTCCACCATTCTTGGGGTTAAAGATGTACGAAATGAATCAAGAACACGACCGCCGGTGCTAAAAGCTGATTCTGAAGCAACTGTAGAAACCGGTATTGCGAGCACATCACGAGCCATCATGGAAACTACTGGGTACCTTTTTTGGTTATCCTTCCACCATTGTAATACATCAAATCCAGATTCACTAGCCTCACATTCATCTTTCAAGTACTTATCTAGCTCATTTTTCTTCTCAATGGTTTGTGAAGTCCCCTTTTCCATTTTATATCTCATGTTCAAAAGTTGTTGGGCATCCATTGCTTTTTCAAAACTTTCATTCTCACTCTAATCGAAAGTAGAACTATGTGATGCTTCAGGTTTTTTCGTTTGTTGAGGCATAGAAGAGAAATAATGTTGAAACAAGGCTTCTAATGATTTATCAATATATTTCATCAACAATTTGGCATTTTCATCCATCATATGAGGACTTGACAACCCATTCAACATAATCACCCTTGTGCCTTGGATCAAGTGTTAAGGCAATAAACAACAAAATATTAACATTCTCAACATTAGACCAATATTTATCATATTTTAACTTCATTCGAGGCCATCTTTCTAATGTTTTCATCCATGTTGTCACAATAAGTAGTAATCAAATACCCAACTCCATATACTTCAGGCACATAATGGTTACTTGTCACATACCGACTTCCCGAAAACTTTAAGGTAGCATCATAAAAGATTCTTAAAAAAGGAAGGAAACTACTAACCACATCCCAATCATCATCATTTGGTGCACCTCCACACTTGTTAAGCTCCTTAATGTAAGGACCCCCTTTAGATTTCATGTTATCAAATGCATCTCGAAATGTTATAGCACTTTCTAGCATCAAGAAAGTCAAATTCCATCGAGTTTCGACATCTAAACAGATAAGTTTTTTGCTTTCTATCAGCTCTTCATCAACACACTCTTTGAACTTTCTAAGCCTTGCCGGAGAGGATCTAACATATCTTACGGCAGCACGGACTTTCTTTATGGAAGTACCAACATCAGACAACCCATCTTTAACAACCAAGTTCAAGATATGAGCCGCACACCTCATATGCAAATATTTACTTCCTAAGACACCCCCACCCCAATGATTAATTCTTCTTTTTAGATATTGAACAGCCAAATCATTGGAACTTGCATTATCTACGGTCATAGTCAAAATTCTTTTAATATCCCATTCAAGTAAGCACTTTTCAACAGCCATACCAATAAGTTCTCCGCTATGACCGATAATGGGACAAAAATTGATTATTCTTTAATGCAATTTCCAGTCATCATCAATGAAGTGCGCTGTAAGACACATATAACTTAAATTTTGACCAGAAGTCCATGTGTCTGTTGTGAGGCTGACCCTTGATGATAAATTCTTAAAACAAGTTTTCAGACTCTTTCTTTCATCGACAAATAGACTATAACAATCTCTACGAATGGTCGAACGTGAAGGAATAGTAAACTGGGGACACAGTACTTTGCATAGGTCACGAAATCCTTCACGTTCAACAAAAACAAAAGGTAGCTCATCTATGATAATCATCTTAGCTAATGCTTTCCTTGAAAGTTTATGATCAAAAACCCACAACCTAGGAACAAATTTTCCTGTTTTATCATCACAGTCAAGATCAATAAGTTTTTGCTTTTTATTCACATTAGTAGGGAAAAGCTTGCATCTTTCAATGTGATTTTTTAAAACACTTGTCCCATTTTTTGACAAACAGCGAACTTGTTGTTTACAGTACTTGCATTTATAAAACTCAGCTTCATCAGTGTTATCAAAATACTCCCAGTAAATTGACCTTTTCTTTTTATCACTGATAGTTGATTGACTTACATGAGACTCGGGTTCCTTTTTCTTGTTCTCACCGGAAGCTGTAGAAGGTGTTGATGTCTTTTTATCTGTACTGAACTCCTCTACCCCAATTTCTTCAACATCGATAACAATGTAAGGTTCTTGGTTAATATGGTTTTCTTCCTCATTATCATTGTTTCCTAAGCTTGCCATTTTCTTCTCTGTGTAATAGACATGTTGATTTTGCTTATTAAGAAATCAAGAAAATAATTAATCGTAGGATGAAAGGAAAATAAGGTTAATAGATGAAAGCTTACCAATCAAATTGAGGATTGATTTTCACGCAATGAAATCCTAATACTTGATAGATCAAAGAAAGAACATAGATAAAGAAACCATAACTTTGAGCCCTTTTGTGATTTTCAGAGAACTTGGAACAAGAATAACAACAAAACCTATTCTTCTTTCTTTAATAATCACATTGGAAAATGGAAACCGGAAACTTGCTACATACGTTTTTCATTTTCACAAAATATCTACCACATAATGGGCTAACACATTATGGGCTTGAATTGTATTTATACTTTTATAGGTCATTTTAATATTTTTTTAATGGACTTTATTCTATAAATATATACATATAATATATATATAGTTATATACACACATATAAATTCGGTTTTTCGGCTAACCTTCCATTACTAAGATCAAGAACCGTATCCAAACCGAAAACCGAAAAAATTCCCGGTTCGGTTAACCAAACCGAAGTTTATGAAAATATCGGTTTGGTTAACCTGAAATTCGGTTCGGTTCGCCGGTTTTTCGGTTAGATTTTTCGGTTTCGGATATTTTGAACACCCCTAACCCTAAGGCTTCTAATGCTCTGTCTTAACTTGCGCGCAGATCTGACATTTCTCCACCAAGGAAGCAATGTCTCGTTTCAAAGTAGGTCACCAATACAATGCCTTTAAGTCATGATATATCTTTGTGCTGCCCGGATGAACCGACAGCGTAGATTTGTGAGCTTCCTGCAGTAACAGCTCACGATTTCCACCATAAAGCGACACCCATACGCGAGACTGAAAAGTCTTAAGTTCGCGAGTATCATCAACAAGTTGATCTTTCAGCTTTTTCATCGATTCTGATTTCAGGTTATCATCCTGCAACGCCACTTGCTGTGCTTCCTTCAATTGGGCAATGATATCAGGAACCACAGTGAGCTTCATGAACTTTACGTCTACAGATGAACTTTTGCGACTCAAAGCATCCGCCACCACGTTGGCCTTACCAGGATGGTAGCGAATTCCACAATCGTAATCTTTTATCAACTCGAGCCATCTGCGTTATCTCATGTTGAGTTCTTTCTGAGTGAAGACATATTGTAGGCTCTTGTGATCCGTACAGAGCACACACTTGGTGCCATAGAGATAGTGTCTCCACAATTTCAAAGCGAACACCACCGCTGCCAACTCAAGATCATAAGTCGGGTAGTTGCCTTCATGAGGTTTCAATTGCCTTGAAGCGTAGGCAATCACTTTATCTCGCTGCATCAACACACACCCAATCCAGAATACGAAGCATCACAATAAACAAAGAAGTATTCAGATCCCTCTGGCAAGGAAAGTATTGGAGCTTCGCACAATAGTCGTTTCAAAGACTGAAACGCTTGTTCTTGAGCTTCCGCCCAAACGAATGCAACATCCTTGCGAGTTAGTTTAGTTAAAGGACCGGCAAGTTTAGAAAAGTCGCGGATAAACCGCCGATAGTAACCCGCTAAGCTGAGAAAACTTCTAACTTCAGAAGGAGTTCGAGGAACTCCCCAATTCATAACCGCTTCGACTTTCTCCGGGTCAACTTTCACATCATCGCTGCAGATCACGTGACCAAGGAAATGGACTTCTCGCAACCAGAACTCACACTTCGAGAATTTAGCGTAAAGCTTTTCCTGTTTGAGAGTTTCGAGAACCTCTCGCAAATGCGACTCGTGTTCAGCTTCAGTCTTAAAGTAGATAAGAATATCGTCAATAAACACAATCACCGATTTATCAAGGAAAGGACGACAAACTCGATTCATCAAGTCCATGAAAATAGCAGGAGCATTGGTTAAGCCGAAAGGCATCACCAAAAACTCATAATGACCATAACGAGTACGGAAAGCCGTCTTTGGAACGTCTTCATTGGCAACTAACACTTGGTAATATCCAGACCGCAGATCAATCTTTGAGAAGCACGTCGCTCCCTGTAGTTGATCAAACAAACCATCTATCCGCGGCAGAGGATACTTGTTCTTTACCGTTCGCTTATTCAGCTCCCGGTAATCAATACACATTCTCATCGTTCCATCTTTCTTTTTCACAAATAGCACCGGAGCACCCCAAGGAGAAGAACTCGGGCGAATAAAGCCTTTGTCAAGAAACTCCTGAATCTGTGTCATCATCTCGTGAACCTCGTAAGGAGCAAGACGATATGGAGCTTTAGCCACAGGGGTAGCCCCCGGAACAAGATCAATACGATATTCAACATCTCTGAGTGGCGGCAACCCAGGAAACTCGTCAGGAAATACCTCTGGATAATCGGTTACCACCGGAATATCATGAACAACACGCTTCTCCGATTTAGTGTCAATCACATGGGCTAGATAACAATCGCAACCTTTTGAAACCGACTTCTTTGCTTTCATCAGAGAGATAATAGGAATATCCGAATTTCGCCTTTCGCCACGAGCCACAGCATATGACCCGTCAGGTAAAGGAACTTTAATCAATTTCTTGGAACAGACAATCTCAGCGTTCAACTTGCTAAGCCAATCCATCCCAATCACAACATCGAATCCCGCAATCGGCATTAGAAGAAGAGAAACAGGAAAACTACTCCCGTCGATATCAATAACCGCTTGAGTGACATTATCTACAACTGGAACTACCTTACCACTAGCAGTTTCTACTCTTATGGGCTCAGACAACACAGATACAGGCATTTGCAGTTTATCACAGAAAGATACAACACAAAAGAATATGTAGCTCCAGAATCAAACAATACGCATGCTGGGGTAGAGTTAATAAGAAAAGCAACAGTAATCACGTCCCCAGCACCCTTCGCTTCCTCCCTCGTCATCTGGAACGCCCGCCCTTTAGCACGGGGAGCGTTATCTTTCTTCTGCCCTGAGGCAGATCCTCCAGCTCCAGCATCTGTCATTGATCTACAATCAGAAATCCTGTGCCCTGGCTTGTGGCACTTGTAGCAGACGTTTTCTTTGAACTCGCACTCATTCACCGAGTGCCCTTTCTGGCCACACCTAAAACAACGGGTAGTGGCCTTTGAACAATCACCAGTATGGTAGGTACGACACTGAGAGCACCACGAACTTAGCCTTCTTCGAAAAATCAGGCTTTCCACCAGTCGACGATTGCCCATTTGAGGTACCAGACTTTGAAAACTGCTGAAACTTCCTTTTCTGACCCTCAGCAGCGTGATCCCCTTTACCCTGGCATCTATCCCCATCAACCTGTCGGGCTATCTCAAACGCCCGATCCATGGTAGCCGCAACTCTCACATGAGCGCGATAATCCAGTGGCAACATGTTCACAAACTTCCGCATCTTGGCTTTCTCATCAGTCACCAAATGCGGTATGAATCTCACCTTATCTGTAAAAGCGTTGATAAGGTCCTCAACTGGTTTGTCCCTCTTACTGAGACTGTTGAACTCGTTCTCCATTCTCTCCAAATCATAATCTGTATAGTACTTGGCTTTCAATTTCTCTGAAAACTACCCCCAAGTCAGTGCAGAGATCACCTCCGGGCTCAACGTATCTTTCACTGTATCCCACCAATCCAGAGCACGCCCCTTCAACAATCTAGCAGCGTACTTGACACGGCTTTCAAGTTCACAATCACAGGACTAAAAAAATGGTCCGTCTAGCGCAACCAACGTATAGTCTCAGAGGGATTATCACTACCCTCGTAAACTTTTGGCCCGCGAGACATAAACTTCTTATACGAGCACTTTTCTTGCTTCTTTCCTGCCATTGCGTTCTTTAACAGCTCCCTCGTCAATCGGAGCTCCTCCTCAAGTAGTCTAACATACGCCGTCTGATCTTGATCGTGTCTTGGCGGCTCGGTATTATGCTGAGAAGCCTCGTCCTCAACTTCCCGACGTACACTGGAGGCCTCGTCCTCCATTTGCTTGAGAGCCTCCTCAGTCGTAGCTCTATGTTCGGCCATTTCTAATCAACTTACTATTTAAACGTAGACCACAGTTAGTACACCATTTATTCGACAGTTATTATCACTACATTTAATCTATCACATAGGACAGTCACATAACGCTCAACTCAACCCCAATTACCCAGATAGGAATAATTAACGATGGTCGGGCCCGAGCTTGAGATTGAATACTTCAATGAGTACCCAATTCCTCAAATTAGGCTCTGATACCTACTTGTAACGCCAACTCTAACGAGCTTAAAATTTAGAGTTAATTTAAACTTTTTAAACTACAAATATCAAAAGCGTACAGCGTAAATTAAACGCCATTTACAAAAGCAACGTTAAGTGACTCGGCTATTTAATTACACCAAAAAATTAAGCCAAGTTCGTAAACTACAAGCGTTACCTACAAGTTCCGACAATCGGATCCATATATACAACAACGTGTTCCCCAAAAGGTAATTCAAACAAAATACTACCATCAGTACCCGACTCACCAGGCCTCTAGCATCAACCTGCGAAAAAGGGAAATCTTGCACCGTTAGCTACAACTAGCTAGTGAGCACCAATTACACATAAGCATCAATAAGCAGGTTATCATGTATCAGAACAGCACACAGGGCTATCCTATCATATTGCGGCGCGCCAATCATGTCAGCAGGAGTCGTATCTTGCAGGGGAGCAAACCCCGCTCAACAACCCAAGCCGGGGAATCAGCCGCAACCATTTGCACCAGTGGGGGAGCGAAGAGCAGTCCACGTGGTACACTCTGTCTATCATGCTGGTTCCAGCCTAAGCAAGGAACCCAGTTCCGTAGAGGAACGGTGGCCTGCAGAGCCATACCCAAGCGTATACTCATGAGTACCGTTACTTCCCCAATTCGTAGCCGCTAAGGACCCTGGGAACCCAGCCAGATATTATCACCCATCTACCTGACTGGCCTCCGTTGTTCACCCGTTCAGTGTCCGGACAAAATCTCATAAACAAATAGCTGATCCAATAAGGATCCAGTTCATGCGCGCATATAATCACAGCAATATCTTTCACATCGATAATAAGCATGCATATATAATTCTTATCATAGCATACCTCGTGTCTCACGTATCAATACACCAATCACGTGTCAACATGTACCACAGATAACTTACCTATTGAGACTCATGGGAAACCGGTACTCACCTTGAAACTACAAGAGCCAGATATGCAATCGGGAATACCAAGAGCACACAGAGTCGTCCGAATCACCTAACAAAAGGGACACAAATTAAACACTACTTAGTATACACCACACTTGAATGCACTAACAACTGTCTCAACAAAAGGTCAACATGGCTTCTGACAGCCTCCTACGGCCGCAGGAACATGTTCTTACGCCCGCAGGATGTCTTTCCAACACCTCCTACGGCTGTAGGGTATATACCATGTGCCCGTAGAAAGCCTTGCCAAGGAACCATGACCTACGGCCGTAGGAACCACTCCTTACGCCCGTAGTAGGTATCCCTTGGGTAACTACGGCCGTAGGTTATGTACCCACGCCCGTAGTCTTGTTTCCTTCACCCGTAGGTGGCAATTCTCTTAAACACATTCCTACGGCCGTAGCAGCCATTTCCTACGACCGCAGTAACACGGACCAACCCCTACGGCCGTAGTGACTTTCTATTACGCCCGTAGGAACCATTTTTACAGTAAGGTCGTGCTCTGTTCGAACACAGCAGCTGTTTCACACATTTTTTACACACAAAAATCAACTTGAATCCGTATCCAAGCGTTTATAAAACATTTCTAACATATATATTAACTTACTAACATGATTTGGACACGAAAATAACACCACAACACAATTAAACCTTCAAATTTGACACTACACCCATATGAACACCAAGACTAGGTTTCAAACAATAAAACTTACAAAGATGATGGTTTTGAACAGTTTGCTAGCTTGGATTCATGTTGAAATCAGCTTCTAATCCTTTCCCTTCTTGATTTCTCTTTCAAAAGAACAAAGGTTTGGGTGTGTGGTGCATAGTACGTATGTATGTAATGTGTGTGTATATGTTTCTAGTTCCCAGGGGATAAGGAAGGCCCTTAGGCCGACTTATGGTCTAATACCCCCTCTCGGGTATTTTGTTCTCCTATTCAACTTAAAACACAACTTAGGGTTATCCGTTTCAACTAACGGAGATATTTTTGGAAATCATTATTTAAAACCGTTCAACTATTTATCGACTTGGTCAACTTATGACACTTTTCATAATACCACATTTTTATCCAAATTTAACACCAGTTAACACCAATTCACATTTAAAACACCAATTAACATATAGGACACCATTTAACAACATGTATACGAAAATTAACAACAAAACACTAGTTAAAGTCAAAGTACAACTCATAAGGCTACATGTACAACTGTTTACAACTAGGCACCACTTTGGGGTGTTACAGAATGACCTCTACAATCGATCGATGACCCCGTTACAGAGATAAGGATTAACTGTGAAAAAGGACAAGTTTAAAAAAAGTAGTGAAACCTTCATTGCCTTGACATGCACCACGCTAGGTCGATCACATTCGCTCATAGTATGAACAACCCCCCATTCACGACTCACGGCATCCCTAATTACCAACCCTCGTAAATATTTACATATTGTTATCTCTCTGCTGCTGTAAAAAAATCTTTATATAAATTTTATATTAATAAAAAAATATAATAAAGTCGCTAAATGATTTCTTCATGACCACCTAATTTTTACATGGGTTATAATTTGGGTTATAAAGATCAAAGGAATGAAATTATTATAATTATTTAAGGAAATTTAAAAGAGTAATAAAAACTTTTGTAATTAAGAGTGGATAGTCGTGTAGATAGGTGGATCCATACAATTAGAATTATGAATTTTTTTTACTTATACTAAATCCTTTTATTGTATCATCTTTAAATAATTATATGTGTAATAGACTAATTTTCTTTTTTCATTATCTAGTTAAACTTTACCATTGTCTTGATTTAAGAATCTAAAAAGATAAGTAACAAAATTTAATGATATTATACTTCTCACTAAGGAGTTTGAAGAGACTCACATTATAGGCCCTCCACTTGGGGATGTTAGGTGACCAGTAGTGGTGTATAATGTATATCACTCCTAAATAGGGTTGCAAACGAACTCGAAAAGGGTTTGTTCGTCCCTGTTCGATTAATTTTAGTGGAACAAATAAATAAATATGAACGATAAACGAACGATTATGTGTTTTCGATTGTTTAAAACATTGGTTAGCTCGTGTATATTTTGTGTTCGTTTATGTAAATGATAAACAAACTTAAACGAAGTAATACAGACTATAATATAAATCCAACTTTATAAAACACAAATAAACACTATATATAAACACACATATAATATAATTATATATATATATATATATATATATAACGAACGGATAACGAAACGTTCATGAACATAAATGAACGAACGAGAGCTCTCTTCGTGTTCGTTTCTTTAATTAAACTAACAGTAAATCTTATTCACTTTCGTTCATAAACAAATTTCCTGTCAAACAATTTTACAAATAGGTCATGAACTTTCTGTTCATTTTATAACCATACTTCTAAAGAAGCTACGTTGTTGAATGTTGATTGTTATATGGGTGACACTCATCTAGTTGTCTTCGGAATTTAATTTAGTAGAGAGTGAATATTATGAAATTAAGTGGTAGAGTGAGGAATTGATATAGTTATATACTAAAATAATTAAGTTAAACTATCCTTTCACTTTAAACACACGACTATAAAATAAAAGATGAGAAGTTTAAAACCAATATTATACCATATATTAACTTACATACTAATTCATCAAGTTATCACTAGAACTTGAAGGGCAGCTTGGTTATTTCCTTATACTATATATCAATTCATATACTAACTCATCAAATTATCACGAAAATTTGAAGGGCAGTTTGATAATTTACTTTAATATCATGAGAATTTGATTATCGCATGATATTTTGTTAAGTGATGAGATGCATATGTTTGGCATACTTAACTTCTTTTATGAACATGTTATATTGGTATTATTATTATTTTTATATATAAGCATATCATTTGTGTATACATAATTTTTAAGTGAACATTACAAACATAAATTGAAGTGAATGATCATATAAGTTTATTATTATCAAGATCAATTTTAATAAAAGTGTGAATGATAATGAATTTGTTATTATTACTTAGACATACACTCATTAAAAGGACACATTAACATTTATAAACAAACATGTACGTATATTTGACCTCCTTCCAACGTAACGCGTGAACCATTAAAACACTCGTTAGAATCAACCCCAAATTTACTCACTTAACATTTTCCATTATTTTATTTTTTTTAACAGCTGAATATCATAAATAATCATCAAAGGAACATACACAGTAGCCATATGTAGACAGATAGTTACAAAACTCACAACAAAAACATAAAAACCAATAGATAAAAAACGCATATCGATGTTCCATCCTCGACTCGCACTGCCCCATAGATCTGTATTAATCATTCAGCACCCGTATATGAAGAACTAGAGATCGCGTGAAGACGGAGAATTAGATTCTACAATCAGCCCTCCTATGCAAGATCTAAAATGCTCCAGGAAACTTCAGAGCCACTCAATCTAAGGATTAAGGCCCATACGGCCCTCATCACAAAGCCGACGATCTATGTTGCCTGAAGTAATCCTCTAAACAGCGACTGCACTCTATGTATACGCACGAACTAACATAGTTTGCTGGTATGTGGTGATGAGTAGTTATTCGACCACATCTGACCGCTAAAACATCTGCATATGCGCAAAGCCGCATTCCATATCGTAACAAATACATACACAAATTATGTCAATAAAAAATGTTAGTGCTGCTTATTGTTTCACTCAAAGATAAGGAAATAAGCAGCAGCCAACCAACAACTCTGGGGCTCAATAGGGTTTCTTAGAACTAAGGATGATGAGAAAACTTCCCCGCTCACACAATCTATCAAAGTAATACATCACCCACTTCAGCATAAAAAAGACTCAGAGGCTCAAAGGTTAAAAAAGGGAAAGGAGACCCGACAACTCCCACCGAACCTCCGAACCTCCATCAACCGTATGCACACCAGAGCACGCCCCTTATGACACCAAGCCCTACCTTGAGCCACCCCTCATCGCCAGGCTAAACTACCATAGAACCCCTAAAACGCCACCCAAACCAATCCACCCATACACAAGTACTATCAATAGAAAATGCCAGAGCTGCTTATAGAATCACTCGAGAACAGGGTAATAAGCAACAGCTGGACAAGAACTCTGGGGCTCAACAGGGATTCTTAAAGCTAAGGAAGATAAGAGATCGTCCCCCACTCTCAACAAACTACCAATATACTACATCACCCGCTAAAGCGCAAGAAAGACTTTGAGGCACGAAGGTTAAGTGCGGGGAAGAGAACCCGGAAAACTCCACCAAACCTCCACACCTCCATCGACCGTATGTACACCGAAGCACCCCCTTATGACACCAACCCTAGATTGAGCCATCCCTCATCACCAGGCTCACTACCATAGATCCCCAGAAACTCCTTCCAAACCAAAACCTCCCATACTGAGATTCCAACATTGTGTAAATAACGTCAGGAAGAAAGAATAAAAACTTTGGAGCTCTAAGAGGAGATAAACCTAATTGAAAGGTAGGTTAACTCTAAGCGAAAAAGAAACACCTTATAGCATCCGAAACAAGGGTGCAAACCACCTGCACGTACCCCACAAAGAGACAGGTTTTGAAGGACTTAGAAATTCAAAGTGCACGTGTGTGTTTGATATTGTGCCACCTTATTAGATCCAGAAAAAAATCAGATGTCAAAATAACCCCAACCACCCTTATGACCCCGATCCACACATTTGGGTACCTGCAAAACAGAAAGCAATACCATAATACCCCCTAAACCATTCCTAACCCGGATATATCATATAGGAGCCACTTCCATCGTCACTGAGCTTGATCCTTCCACATCCGAACTTTCTTCATTCGAACACTTGAAAGCATCTCCTATCATCACACAAAACAAAAGAAAAAGGAGCACACCACACAACATAATAACATACAAAGAAAATCTGATTATAACCAAACAAGCCATAAGGATGACCTAGATATGCCATTCTTAGCCAGGTAGTCAACCTCGCTATTATGAAGCCGGTCAATGTGAGCAAAACTCACGCATTCGAACTGTTTGCTTAACACTGTGACCCTACCCACCACATCTCGACACTCATCCGGAACATCACATTCATTTTGTAGTATCTTTACCGCTGTCAATGAGTCCAACTTCATGAACACCTTTTTCACGTGTCTCTTCTCCCAACCTATGTAAACTAGCAAGGCGTAATAGATAGCCTCAAGTTCACATTCTAAAATCCCGTGAACCCGTATTGGCTTAGAAAAAGCACCAACAATGTTGCCTTTATTGTCCTTCCACACACCGCTTAGACCCCCTTTTCCATTAAAACCGCAAACCGCACCATCTACTTTGCATGTGAGCTTATCTTCATAATCACCCATGCCATGTTCTACCGACGGGATGCCAGCCGAGTATACCATCATGGACCTACACGGATTATTGGAAAACTCTAGAGGTGACTTGAATTTTCCTGGCCATTTAGCGTTGGACCATGTGCCAAGACGAAGCCAAATGTGATCAATGGTCTCTTCCACACCCAAGCCTTGGTTAGAAAACACCATTTTGTTTCTTTCAGTCCATAAGGTCCAAGATGTCCCTAGGAAAACCAGCATCCATAGATTTTGATCCCAATTTTTGGCCATACTGCCACTACATGTCAACATAAACTCATCCGAGAATCGTGGCATACACCATGAAATCCCAAAGAGTGATAGGATGGCATTCCAGATCTTCCATGCTCTTTCACATAAGAACAATGCATGGCTCAGAGATTCAATTTCACTCGAACAGAAAGGACACCTCACCTCATCCCCCGAAATCACCCCTATGTGACCAAGGTAATCCTTAGTAGGCATCTTGTTCGAAACTATTTGCCAGCAGGAAATTTGGACTTTAGGTGGCGCCCATAATTTCCAGACCATAGATTGTGCGGACGAGGGCGCTCTACCCCAAATGAACTTCAAAAAGCTCTTGGTGGTAAATTCTTCATTACCATCATGAGACCATACAAGCACGTCTTGCTTATGCCTGTTCAGTTTCTATCCATTTATATGGGCGCAAAACTCATTAGTCATTCCAAATGTTAAGTTCCCAATCAAAAACTCTGCGCCTGAGTCCGACATCCCAAACCCATTCCTCCCCAACCCATTTCCCATATTCAGCCACAAAACCTTCTTTATTAAGAGACAGTGCAAAAACCCGGGGAAAAGCCAACTTTAGAACAATATCATTTATCCACGGGTCATGCCAAAACCTAGTAGATAAACCGTTTCCAAGTCTGACTCTCAATCCTTTTTTGACCGTCTTTTGCCATACCATATTGGATCCAAAAGGGTTAACAATACTTTCCAGGTCTGGGACATCTTGTCCGGACTTGCTCTTTAAGCATGATTGACCGCCTGCAATACCTGTACTTAGACTGAATGAGTTTTTCCACTCATTTCCTTGTTCTTGACCATATCTCCACTTCCATTTGGAAAGAAAAGCTGCGTTTTTTAATTTTAGGTTACCGCGACCCACCCAACCATGTGTCTTAGGTTTAATGACATTTTCACAAGCCACCATTGCCACCCCTTTTCCATCCTCACACCCTTTCCAATAGAACCTACGTCGCAATGAATCTAGTTCTCTGATTATGCCTGCAGAGAGTTTGAACAGAGACATGAAGTATGTAGGTAAACTTTTGAGAACAGATTTGATGAGCACTACTCTTCTAGATTTTGACAGGAACCTGGTCTTCCATGATTCAAGTCTCTGTTTGACTTTCGTAACTACCGGTTCTTAGAAGGAAAGTGATATTGGGTTCCCCCACCCCCCCCCTACGGAAGCCCAAGATAAGTAAAAGGAATTGTACCGCAAGCACAACCCAATTCTTTCCCAATGTCGACAAAAGTCTCATTTGTAGTATTGATCCCGTAAAGCATGCTTTTGGAAATATTGATTTTTAGACCTGACATAAGCTGAAAGATTCGGAGGACTCTTCGCATATTTACAATTTCTGACACATTTGCCTTGCTGAAGAGGATTGTGTCATCCGCAAACTAAATGTGCGTTAGCTGGAACGAAGAGTATTTGCCAATACTTATGCCTTCGAAGAGACCAAGTGCTCTTCCTTTTTCCATTAGCACGTTTAATCCTTCAGCCACAATGTTGAAGATCAGGGGGCTATCGGATCCCCCTGCTTCAAGCCTCTTTCCATAGTGAAGCATCTGGTCGGAAAGCCATTGACTAACACCGACACGAAGGAAGAACAAATACATTTCTTTACCCATTTAATCCATTTAGACCCAAAATTCATTTCATTAAGGACATTCCACACATAACTCCATCGAACCGCGTAGTAGGCTTTTTCAAACTCAATTTTGAATAAAATCCCCTTATCGCCACTAGCTTTTAGGGAGTGCACTACTTCATTTGTAATTAAGGCACAATCAAGAATTTGCTTTCCTTTGATGAAAGAAAATTGCGCTTCACCAATTACCTCCTGGATTACACGGCTCAGTGTCTTGGCCAGCAGTTTAGACACAATGTTGTATAAGCTACCAACCAGAGATATGGGTCTAAAATCCTGTAGAGACTCAGGGCACGTTTTCGTTGGGATTAAACCTAGAAAAGAGGCACACACGGACTTAGGCATGTTGGCTCCATCTTCAAATTCGCGAATGAATTTAACAACGTCCTCCTCAACCAGCTCCCAGTTGTTCTTGAAGAATCCTATATTGAAACCATCGGGCCGTGGTGCTTTATCGCTAGAGCAGCTTCACACCGCTCTTTTGATTTCTGCCACTGAGAACGAAGCTTCCAAAGCCACCTTGCTATTTTCAGATAACTTATTAAAGCCGTCATTGGGTATTCTAAAATAGCAAATTAAAAAACATTCAATATAAAATGTTTTTAACACAATTGTTTATTTTCTAAGGTCTATACATTTTGGGTAATAAAAATTTAAACGGTATCTATAAAAATATATTTACCTTATAATTTTTACAATTAGTTCACCACTTATTTACAATTACAAATTTTCTAAAAACATTTTATAACCTACGTTTACATTATGTATATCTATACTAATTTATAAAGCATTTAACACATTCTCTCTTAAAAAAACTCTTAAATTTTAAGTAAAATAAAATTACTAACTTAGCCTCATTTAAACTTAAAAGAAAATTAATGAATGAATTCAATTAGATTCTTAAAAATCAATTTAATAACAAAACCTTCCATAAGACACAATGTTTAAAAATGTCAAGTCCATACAAATTAAATTCCAACCTATAAGAAATGAAACAAATTATAAATTAAATAAAAATCTCCATAAAAATATTATTTGAATATTTTATCATATAACAAATATCTATACTATCTATAAAGCATCTACACCTTTTAAATCTCTTATTTTTAACCTTAACTTCAAAAATTATATTTGATAGTAATGCCATAATTAGAGTAGACATTAATTTGGAAACTATATAAAGAAAATTGAAAATATCATGGATTGTATATCGACATAAACTATAAATTATTCAATGTTAACATAGTATGTGAATATTATACCCCTACGTTATCGAAAACAGTCATGTTATCGACTAGGAATTATTCGCAGATATCGCATTGCGCAGGTACAGTACTAGTTTTATGTAACACCCTGAAATATGGCCTAGTTGTGTATAGTTGTACATTGTGCTTAAGTGGTTGTACGTTGACTTTAATCTAAGTTGTTTTATTGCTAATTGTTGTTATTTGTTGATAAATATGGTTATGTGGCTAACGTTGGAAAGTGCTGGAAATAGATAGAGTTGGTAAGTTCTTAAACGGTTTTCAAATAATGATTTCGAAAGTATCCCCGTTAGTCTAAACGGGTAAACCTAAGTCGTGCTGTAAGTTGAATAGGGGGAAAAAATACCCGTGTTTATTTATTAGACCAACTAAGTCGGTCTATTATCTTCCCTTATCTCCTGGAAGACACCAAAACACACACACAACCTACACATATACGTATTAACACACATAGACTCTTTGAAGTTTTTGAAAGGAGAATCAAGAAGAGAAGCAGTTGGTTTCTGATTTAATCTAGTTATCCAAGCCTTGAACCTGGTTTTGTGTTGTCTTCATGCTGATAAGTAAGTGTTCTTGTGTAAAAGTTTGATTTGGGGTTCATGGAAAAGGTAACCTAATTGGAAGGTGTAAATTGAGTCTAAGATGTGTTTTTGTGTCAAATACATATGGGTAATGTTGTGCTGATGTTAATTAACACGTAGGAACGTTAGAAGTATGATTTTAGTCGATTAAAGTGGGTAAAAGTCGAAGTGGTAGGTCTATTTTACGAATAGGGGATGAAAACTCGTCATTGGACCGTAACCAGTGCCCTTGCAGGAGTAAGGAAAAACCCTTACGTCCGTAATGAGTTATATTTAAGAAAAGCCCTTGCGGGCGTAAGGGAAAACCCTTACGGCCGTAAGGGGGTGTTTTTCAGGAACAGTTACCATTTTTGTTGTAATTCGAGTGTTGAGGCGTGAGATGTTCCTTGCGGCCGTAAGCAAAGGTGTTTGCGGGCGCAAGGCATGTACCTTGTTGATTACCGTCTACGGACGAAGGAAACACGCTTGCAGGCGTAGGCACATAGCTTACAACCGTAAGTAAGAAAAGGACACTGCTTGCGGGCGCAAGGAGGTACTCTTGCGGCCGTAAGCTATGGTGAATATGGAAGAACCCTTGCGGGCACAAGGGTATCCCTTGCTGTAACACCCTCTTACCCGGTCTAGATTAATTAAGGTAATTGATTTATTAATTTTGAGATTTAATTTGGTTTTAGGAATTATTGGTAATTATGTGTTAATTATTAATTGTTGTGATATTGTTATTTTGTGATATTATTTGTAGAACTCCGACTTGTTGGTTAGAAGCTGGGGAAAAGCAGTTTGCAGGGCCTGATATTGTGCAGATGACAGCTGATAAGGTAGCTATTGCTCGTGAGAAATTAAAGGCTGCAAGGGATAGACAGAAAATGTATGCTGATCCGCGACGTCGACCAGTATCATTTGTCGAAGGGGAAATGATCTATTTGAAAGTATCTCCTTGGAAGGGTGTAATCAGATTTGGAAAACGCGGGAAGTTGGCTCCTCGTTACATTGGTCCTTTTAGAATCAAAAGAGTGGTTATTGATCAGGCTATTGCTTTGGATCTTCCTAATGAACTAGCTGGTATTCATGACACTTTCAACGTATGTTATTTGAGGAAGTGCAATGTAGAGGACCAGACGCAGGTTCTTCCGATTCAAGATCTTCGTGTGGATTTGAATCAGAAACTTATTGAGAAACCAGTTGAACTTTTGGACCGTAAAGTGACAAAATTGAGAAAGAAACAGATACCGATGGTTTTGGTCAAGTGGAAGCACAGTTTAGGTTCAGACTTGACTTGGGAGACTGAAGCTGACATGAGAAGCCGGTATCCTTCTTTGTTTGAGAGCGATGAGATTCCGAAGACGGAATCTTCTTAAGGGGGGAAGATTTGTAACACCCTCTTACCCGGCCTAGATTAATTAAGGTAATTGATTTATTAATTTTGGGATTTAATTTGATTTTGGGAAATATTGGTAATTATGTGTTAATTATTAATTGTTGTGATATTGTTATTTTGTGATATTATTTGATTTAGATAAATAAATTTTAAATAGATATTTGAGTGAGTATGGGGGGGGGGGGGGTTGGGGCCGGTTTGGTGGGTATAACAACCCACACACACACCATACTTCATTACTTGTTAGAATATACAAGAGTGTGTGAGTGTGTTTTCTTTGGGTTGCTCTCGGCCGAGAAGAAAGGAAGAAAAGAAGAAAGAAAGAATCACATTTGGATTTTTTTAAGCTTGCATGCCATTAGATTTCTGAATTCATATCATCTTAAGGTTAGAACACTGATTTATAGTTGGTTGTTTGTTTATATATTCGGTTTTGATATATATATATATATATATGATTACCGATTGATTTGATGATATTAGGATGAATGTATGTTAGATTTTGATGATATATTATGTTCATTATATGTTTAGAATGATTTCTGGAAACATATATAACTTGTATGCATGAAATCAGTAAGATTTAAGTTAGAAATAGATTTTATGCATGAACTCGTGAATATGTCGGATTTGGGGTATGAATGTATCGGTATTGAGGAAATCCGATAGAATATTCTCGGGATGATGATGATACCGGGCAAATTGATAGGATTTTATTAAATACCGATATAAATGAACTGATATACTTAACATTATTTCGGATTTGATATTATAGGTATTGGATGTTTTCTCGTTATTGGACAATCACTCGGTATATAAACTATGCCCTAACACTTTTATCGGTATTGATTTTATCGGTATTGACTTTATCGGTATGTGCCTTTGCTCGGGATTTCCATTCTATCGGAATTGTATATTCTCGGATTTTGTGTTTTACCGGATTGTGCCTTTTCTCGGATTTGGAGTTAATCGGGATTCCCCATTCTCGGAATTGGATATTATCGGGATTTGCCAATCATTTGGAATTCGACTTTGATCAGAACTTGGTTTTATCAAAATTTGGGGTGTAGGAGTTATTCCTAAAGATCAAATTATGATTTGGTATACATGATAGTTATACATGAATATTTATCATGTAATGTATGAATGCATGTATTATGTATTTTAAATCAGTATTATGAATTGAATACTGACTTGGGTTATTTCAATCTCAGGAACTGAGAAGACTCGGTGAATTTAGTCATCTAAGTGTGCCAAGGTTTTGAATACTTTGGTGAGTGGATTTATATCTTCGGATATACAGGATATGATATCCTATTTGGAATGCTCTTGTTTGGATTGTATATATACATGTTAATTTGGAGATCAGTATGATGCTGGGCCTATTGCTTGGGGGATTACAGTATCTGATCTTGCAGTACCGTTGAGGTACTCAAGGGGGCTGGTACTGTTATCCATATTAGCAAGGCTATCGGTAAACCTTGGTTTTGGCCGACCTTGGTTGTAGGTGCTTGCAACACCGCCGGTTCTCCTGGGATTCATGAGCTATTTGGTTTAGGCATGTTTGCCTTGTGTATGTTTAGATATTTATTCCCTCACTTAGCTTTGTGCTAATTCCCCACTAGATTGTTTTGCAGATCCTCTGAGGTGATCTTGATGCTTTGGGCTAGGAATATGGACAGACCAAACTCTGATGTCAAAGTTTTTGTTTAGAGCCTGTTTTGGATTAACACTGTAAAAGTTTTGTTGTGTAAAACAAGTTAAATCTTCTGTATCTATTATGTAATTAAGATAATTATATGTAATTAGCTTCCGCATGCAGTAAATATTATGTTTAAAAAGTACAGTGTTACAAATTGGTATCAGAGCCCTGGTTTGAGGATTGGCATGAATGATTTGTGCAATACTCGAACCGAGGCTCTGGTCAGTCCAGTATTCCCAGGGTGGGTAATTAGTAGAGTAGCTTTGAGGTTGGTTAGTGTGTTTATACTAACGCATTATATCTAACAACTGGTGAGATGTTGTGAATAGAACATAAATGGCTGACAACGTGAACCAGACAACTACCCCTACGTCCCCCAGAAGAAACAATCAGTCCACCACTGCAGCTAATGAACAACACAACAGAACCGGTACTTCTCACAACGGTGAATCTGATCAACAAGAGTATGTGTTACAATTGGAAGACACTCTGCAAAGTTTGAGGGATCAGGTCCAGGAGTTGGAACAGCAGCAACATCAGAATCAGTCCTCTCGTCAAACTCAGACCATTCATATGCCTCGAGAATCAGCTGTGTTTACTCAATCGATACCACCTCCTGTTTACTCGGCTGCACCACTCAACATTGTGTCTACACCATTTGGAACCTTACCGTTTGTGTCCATGCCACCAGTGACTCAGTCTCATCAACCGCAACAGCAGAACTTTTTCATTCCTTGGTACCCAACTCAAGGAGGCTTTAAACCGAAAGGACAATACAAGGATTTCATGGGTTGTTAACCACCTGAGTATTCTGGAAGCTCAAACCCAAGTGACACTTTGAGCTGGTTAAGGGAGATGGTGAAGGCTTTAGATGCTTTCAATTGTGAGGAATCCGATAGGGTTATGTTTGCAACTCGGAGGTTGAAGGGTCAAGCTGCAACCTGGTGGGATTCTCTAACTGCTCATCTATCCAGGGAAGTTGTAAATTATGTTACTTGGGATCAATTTCAAACCAAGTTTTGTGAGCAATTCTGTAATACCTATGATTTAGCTAAGGTGAAGCGGGAGTTCATGGATCTAACTCAGAATGACAAGATGTCGATGGATGAATTGATTGCAAAGTTTAACGAAAAGCTGAGGTTTGCTAAGCAGTGGGTACCCGATGAATCATCCCAGATAGATCATTTTGTTCAAGCATTGTTGCCTGAGTATCGGGGTAATACCCGGATGGCAACATCGTTGGTACAGGCGTTTACGGTTGCACGAGCTGCTGAGGGAGACGTGAAAGCTCGGGAGAGAATGAATCGTGAGAAAGGGTCGTCTCACAAGTCCAGTGGAAATCAGGGTGGAAACAAAGGCAGGCGGCAGAATAACCAAAATCAGGGTGATCAGAAATCGAAGGGTTCAGGGTTATATCAGAACAATCCGTGGTGTAAACCCTGCAATGCTAGTCATACTGGTCCGTGCACATCACAGACGAAACGATGTTTGTGTTGTGGTGGATTCGGCCACGAACCATCAGCTTGTCGGTTTAATACAAATGTTTGCTGGAATTGTCATGAAGAAGGTCATAGAGCGGGAGTCTGCACTAAATCGAGATCAAAGGGGACGGGGCAGGGGGTAGCCAATGTCGGGGGATCGTCTTCTGCGGGTCAGAAGAGAAAGGTTGCACCTTCTGCGGAAGGGAGAGCCTTCAAGATGACTGTTACAGAGGCTGCTGATGACAGTGATGTGATCACGGGTATGTTTATTGTAAACTCTGTGCCTGCTCTTGTGTTATTTGATTCTGGTGCCAATAGATCTTTCATGTCTGTATCTTTATGTGGCAAACTGAAACTACCTGTTACTGTTATTGCTTCTCCTTTAGAAGTAGAGGTAGCAGATGGTAAGTTAGTGCTTGTAATTTCATCTGTGACTGGGGTGTATATAGATATTGATGGTACTAGTTTGCCTGTAGATTGCTTACTGATGCCTATTCCGGGGTTTGACTTAGTATTAGGCATGGATTGGTTAAGTCACCATAGAGCTAGTATTCAGTGCCATAAGAAACTGATTACTATTCCTTTGGCTGACGGGTCGCATGTCGTGGCTCGTGGGGATAGATCTCGATCTTCTTTTCCAATCATCTCGTATATGAAGGCTAGAAAATCTCTAGCCAAAGGGTGTGCGTCTTTTCTGGCTTACGCTATTGATGTGAAGAAAGAGAAGCGACCTGTTACCAATGTTCGTGTTGTCTCCGATTATCCAGAGGTATTTCCAGATGATCTGCCAGGGTTACCACTGGTACGGGATGTTGAGTATAAGATAGAATTGGTATCGGGTACTACACCGATTGCTAAAGCTCCGTATCGTTTGGGTCCATCTGAAATACGGGAGATGATGACTCAGATACAGGACTTGCTTGATAAGGGGTTTATCCGTCCGAGTTCTTCGCCGTGGGGTGCACCAGTACTGTTTGTGAAGAAGAAAGATGAAACTCTTCGTATGTGTATTGATTACAGGGATCTGAATAAGAGAACCATTAAGAACAAGTACCCGTTGCCAAGAATCGATGATTTATTTGATCAGTTACAAGGGGCTTCCTACTTTTCAAAGATTGATCTACGATCTGGTTATCATCAGGTCAGGGTAGCAGAGGAGGATATTCCTAAGACTGCTTTTTGTACTCGATATGGTCATTACGAATTTCTTGTAATGCCGTTTGGTTTGACGAATGCTCCTGCCATATTTATGGATGTGATGAATCGTGTGTGTAGACCTTTTCTAGATAAGTTTGTTATTGTGTTCATCGACGATATTCTGGTGTATTCGAAAACAGAGCATGAGCATGATCAACATTTGAGACAAGTATTGGAGATTTTGAAACAACACAAGCTGTATGCCAAATTTTCGAAGTGTGAATTTTGGTTGCGTGAAGTTCAGTTTCTGGGTCATGTGATTTGCCAAGAAGGTATCAAAGTGGATCCGTCTAAGATTGAAGCTGTAATGAACTGGAGTGCTCCTAAAACACCAACCGAGATAAAGAGTTTCCTTGGTTTGGCAGGTTATTACCGAAGGTTTATCAAAGATTTTTCTAAGATTGCTGGTCCGTTGACTAAGTTGACTCATAAAGATGTTCCTTTTCAGTGGGGTTCATCTCAGGAGAGTGCTTTTCAGACGTTGAAACAGTTATTGTGTCAAGCTCCTGTTCTTTCCTTACCCGAGGGTTCGGAAGATTTTGTTGTTTATTGTGATGCTTCGCATTCTGGGTTGGGTTGTGTTCTAATGCAGAGGGGTAAGGTAATTGCATATGCTTCGAGGCAGTTGAAACCGAATGAAAGAAATTACCCGACTCATGATTTGGAGTTGGCAGCCGTGGTATTTGCTTTGAAACTGTGGAGACACTACCTGTATGGAACCAAATGTATTATCTGCACTGATCACAAGAGTCTGCAGTATGTGTTCACTCAGAAGGAATTGAATATGAGACAACGTCGTTGGTTAGAATTGATCAAAGATTATGATTGTGATATTCAGTATCATCCTGGAAAGGCTAATGTAGTTGCAGATGCACTAAGTCGGAAGGGATCGTCAGAAACTGTGAAATTTATGCGATTGGAAATCAAGTCTGATTTAGTGGATCAACTTGTGGTTGCACAGCTTGAGGCTTTGAAAGATGAAAATTTGAAGGATGAACAAATGGTTAAGCGACAACATGAGCTAACTTCTGACTCACGTGGTTTGAAGGTTTATCATGCGCGCGTGTGGGTACCGAAATTTGGTAGCTTGAGGGAATTAATTCTTGATGAGGCTCATAAGTCTAGATTGTCGATACATCCGGGTAGTACAAAGATGTACCTTGATTTAAAGACTCGGTATTGGTGGCCAACTATGAAAACAGATATTGCAAAATTTGTTGGGATGTGTCACATTTGTGCTCAAGTTAAAGCTGAACACCAGAAACCTTACGGATCATTGAAACAATTGGATATACCTGAGTGGAAGTGGGATCACATTACGATGGATTTTGTAACTAAACTTCCACGAACTCAGAGAGGTCATGATATGATTTGGGTTATAGTCGATAGATTGACCAAGAGTGCACATTTTCTTGCTACTGCTGAAACTGCACCTTTAAGTAAACTGGCTCAATTGTACATTGATGAGATAGTATCTAGACATGGAGTTCCATTGTCCATTGTTTCGGATAGAGATTCGAGGTTTGTATCTAACTTCTGGAATAGACTGCAACAAGAATTGGGGTCCCGGGTGAATTTGAGTACAGCTTATCATCCACAGACAGATGGTCAATCAGAAAGAACTATTCAAACGCTAGAAGATATGCTTTGGGCATGTGTGTTAGAGTTTGGGGGTTCATGGGATTCACATTTGCCTTTGGTGGAGTTTGCTTACAACAATTTCTATCACTCCAGTATCGGTATGCCGCCGTATGAGATGTTATATGGTCGTCCTTGTAGAACTCCGACTTGTTGGTTAGAAGCTGGGGAAAAGCAGTTTGCAGGGCCTGATATTGTGCAGATGACAGCTGATAAGGTAGCTATTGCTCGTGAGAAATTAAAGGCTGCAAGGGATAGACAGAAAATGTATGCTGATCCGCGACGTCGACTAGTATCATTTGTCGAAGGGGAAATGGTCTATTTGAAAGTATCTCCTTGTAAGGGTGTAATCAGATTTGGAAAACGCGGGAAGTTGGCTCCCCGTTACATTGGTCCTTTTAGAATCAAAAGAGTGGTTAATGATCAGGCTGTTGCTTTGGATCTTCCTGATGAACTAGCTGGTATTCATGACACTTTCAACGTATGTTATTTGAGGAAGTGCAATGTAGAGGACCAGACGCAGGTTCTTCCGATTCAAGATCTTCGTGTGGATTTGAATCAGAAACTTATTGAGAAACCAGTTGAACTGCTGAAACTTATTGGCCTAGTTGTGTATAGTTGTACATTGTGCTTAAGTGGTTGTACGTTGACTTTAATCAAAGTTGTTTTATTGCTAATTGTTGTTATTTGTTGATAAATATGGTTATGTGGCTAACGTTGGAAAGTGTTGGAAATAGATAGAGTTGGTAACTTATTAAACGGTTTTCAAATAATGATTTCGAAAGTATCCCCGTTAGTCTAAACGGGTAAACCTAAGTCGTGCTGTAAGTTGAATAGGGGGAACAAAATACCCGTGTTTATTTACTAGACCAACTAAGTCGGTCTATTATATTCCCTTATCTCCTGGAAGACACCAAAACACACACACAACCTACACATATACGTATTAACACACATAGACTCTTTGAAGTTTTTGAAAGGAGAATCAAGAAGAGAAGCAGTTGGTTTCTGATTTAATCTAGTTATCCAAGCCTTGAACCTGGTTTTGTGTTGTCTTCATGCTGATAAGTAAGTGTTCTTGTGTAAAAGTTTGATTTGGGGTTCATGGAAAAGGTAATCTAATTGGAAGGTGTAAATTGAGTCTAAGATGTGTTTTTGTGTCAAATACATATGGGTAATGTTGTGCTGATGTTAATTAGCACGTAGGAACGTTAGAAGTATGATTTTAGTCGATTAAAGTGGGTAAAAGTCGAAGTTGTAGGTCTATTTTACGAATAGGGGATGAAAACTCGTCAGTGGACCGTAACCAGTGCCCTTGCAGGAGTAAGGAAAAACCCTTACGTCCGTAATGAGGTATATTTAAGAAAAGCCCTTGCGGGCGTAAGGGAAAACCCTTACGGCCGTAAGGGGGTGTTTTTCAGGAACAGTTACCATTTTTGTTGTAATTCGTGTGTTGAGGCGTGAGATGTTCCTTGCGGCCATAAGCAAAGGTGTTTGCGGGCGCAAGGCATGTACCTTGTTGATTACCGTCTACGGACGATGGAAACACGCTTGCAGGCGTAGGCACATAGCTTACAACCGTAAGTAAGAAAAGGACACTGCTTGCGGCCGTAAGCTATGGTGATTATGGAAGAACCCTTGCGGGCACAAGGGTATCCCTTGCTGTAACACCCTCTTACCCGGTCTAGATTAATTAAGGTAATTGATTTATTAATTTTGGGATTTAATTTGATTTTGGGAATTATTGGTAATTATGTGTTAATTATTAATTGTTGTGATATTGTTATTTTGTGGTATTATTTGTAGAACTCTGACTTGTTGGTTAGAAGCTGGGGAAAAGCAGTTTGCAGGGCCTGATGTTGTGCAAATGACAGCTGATAAGGTAGCTATTGCTCGTGAGAAATTAAAGGCTGCAAGGGATAGACAGAAAATGTATGCTGATCCGCGACGTTGACTAGTATCATTTGTCAAAGGGGAAATGGTCTATTTGAAAGTATCTCCTTGGAAGGGTGTAATCAGATTTGGAAAACACGGGAAGTTGGCTCCTCGTTACATTGGTCCTTTTAGAATCAAAAGAGTGGTTAATCATCAGGCTGTTGCTTTGGATCTTCCTGATGAACTAGCTGGTATTCATGACACTTTCAACGTATGTTATTTGAGGAAGTGCAATGTAGAGGACCAGACGCAGGTTCTTCCGATTCAAGATCTTCGTGTGGATTTGAATCAGAAACTTATTGAGAAACCAGTTGAACTGCTGGACCGTAAAGTGACAAAATTGAGAAAGAAACAGATACCGATGGTTTTGGTCAAGTGGAAGCACAGTTTAGGTTCAGACTTGACTTGGGAGACTGAAGCTGACATGAGAAGCCGGTATCCTTCTTTGTTTGAGAGCGATGAGATTCCGAAGACGGAATCTTCTTAAGGGGGGAAGATTTGTAACACCCTCTTACCCGGCCTAGATTAATTAAGGTAATTGATTTATTAATTTTGGGATTTAATTTGATTTTGGGAAATATTGGTAATTATGTGTTAATTATTAATTGTTGTGATATTGTTATTTTGTGATATTATTTGATTTAGATAAATAAATTTTAAATAGATATTTGAGTGAGTATGGGGGGGGGGGGGGTTGGGGCCGGTTTGGTGGGTATAACAACCCACACACACACCATACTTCATTACTTGTTAGAATATACAAGAGTGTGTGAGTGTGTTTTCTTTGGGTTGCTCTCGGCCGAGAAGAAAGGAAGAAAAGAAGAAAGAAAGAATCACATTTGGATTTTTTTAAGCTTGCATGCCATTAGATTTCTGAATTCATATCATCTTAAGGTTAGAACACTGATTTATAGTTGGTTGTTTGTTTATATATTCGGTTTTGATATATATATATATATATATGATTACCGATTGATTTGATGATATTAGGATGAATGTATGTTAGATTTTGATGATATATTATGTTCATTATATGTTTAGAATGATTTCTGGAAACATATATAACTTGTATGCATGAAATCAGTAAGATTTAAGTTAGAAATAGATTTTATGCATGAACTCGTGAATATGTCGGATTTGGGGTATGAATGTATCGGTATTGAGGAAATCCGATAGAATATTCTCGGGATGATGATGATACCGGGCAAATTGATAGGATTTTATTAAATACCGATATAAATGAACTGATATACTTAACATTATTTCGGATTTGATATTATAGGTATTGGATGTTTTCTCGTTATTGGACAATCACTCGGTATATAAACTATGCCCTAACACTTTTATCGGTATTGATTTTATCGGTATTGACTTTATCGGTATGTGCCTTTGCTCGGGATTTCCATTCTATCGGAATTGTATATTCTCGGATTTTGTGTTTTACCGGATTGTGCCTTTTCTCGGATTTGGAGTTAATCGGGATTCCCCATTCTCGGAATTGGATATTATCGGGATTTGCCAATCATTTGGAATTCGACTTTGATCAGAACTTGGTTTTATCAAAATTTGGGGTGTAGGAGTTATTCCTAAAGATCAAATTATGATTTGGTATACATGATAGTTATACATGAATATTTATCATGTAATGTATGAATGCATGTATTATGTATTTTAAATCAGTATTATGAATTGAATACTGACTTGGGTTATTTCAATCTCAGGAACTGAGAAGACTCGGTGAATTTAGTCATCTAAGTGTGCCAAGGTTTTGAATACTTTGGTGAGTGGATTTATATCTTCGGATATACAGGATATGATATCCTATTTGGAATGCTCTTGTTTGGATTGTATATATACATGTTAATTTGGAGATCAGTATGATGCTGGGCCTATTGCTTGGGGGATTACAGTATCTGATCTTGCAGTACCGTTGAGGTACTCAAGGGGGCTGGTACTGTTATCCATATTAGCAAGGCTATCGGTAAACCTTGGTTTTGGCCGACCTTGGTTGTAGGTGCTTGCAACACCGCCGGTTCTCCTGGGATTCATGAGCTATTTGGTTTAGGCATGTTTGCCTTGTGTATGTTTAGATATTTATTCCCTCACTTAGCTTTGTGCTAATTCCCCACTAGATTGTTTTGCAGATCCTCTGAGGTGATCTTAATGCTTTGGGCTGGGAATATGGACAGACCAAACTCTGATGTCAAAGTTTTTGTTTAGAGCCTGTTTTGGATTAACACTGTAAAAGTTTTGTTGTGTAAACCAAGTTAAATCTTCTGTATCTATTATGTAATTAAGATAATTATATGTAATTAGCTTCCGCATGCAGTAAATATTATGTTTAAAAAGTACAGTGTTACACTTGCGGGCGCAAGGGTATCCCTTGCGGCCATAAGGTGTGGTTGTTATGTGTCTTACGGGCGTAAGCAGTGGTATAATGATTGACAGTTTGTAGACATATGTTAGACCGGAAGATAGTTAACGTGAAGTGGTGATTGATGCTAAGCATGTTGTGTTAGGTGTGACTGAAGAACTAGAGGACTCCGGAGACTTTATCTGTCTTCTCTGATTGTGAGGTGAGTACCGGTTTCACATGAGGATCAGTAAGTAGCGCTAATTGTGGTTTGTTGTAACGTGTTATGATTTGTTATATTGATTATAAAATGCACGCGTATTGTGGGACCTGGTACGGGTCATTTGTTGCTTGTTGTGCTTGTTCGTTTCCATGTCCGTACTCGAGATATGCTATGCTATGATAGAACGTGATATGAATTGACATGTTGTGATATTCAATGAATGTGAAATGCACGCAAGTTGTTGGACCCGACGTGGTCATATGTGAAATGAAGTTGTATATGAAATGCGGTCATTTGTAAAATTGCAGTTAAATGTGAAGTGTGGTATCCGTCCAGACAAATAAGTGTGGCTTATTGAAAGTGTGGTATATTGAAAGTGCGGTTTAACGAAGAGTGGCAAGTTGAGGACCGTTGTTCCTTAGCGTGAGTTGTGGGGGTCTTAGCCTATGGCTGGATCTGCGTAGCTGTGTAACGCGCTGGGTGGACTGCTATTCGCTCCCCCACCAGTGCGGTTGGTCGTGGCTGATTACCCAGATAGTGTTGTTGAGCGGAACTTATAATCCCGCAAGACATGACCCTGTTGATATGTTGGCGCACCGCGATGTGGTAGGATAGCCTTATGTGCTGTTCCTGTGTTATGATGGCATGCTTGTTGATACTTATGTGTTACCTCTGCTCACTAGCTAGTTGTAGCCAACGGTGCATGATTTACCTTTTTCACAGGTACAGATTAGTAGGCCTAGTAAGGCGGTTACTTGTTCGCGGTTATGTATGTCTTTTGGGGAACACACTTTTGTTGTATATAACTATGACCCGATGGTCGGTATAGTTGGGTAACACCTGTTGGTTGGAACATGACCTACATTTTTGTTGTAAGTTAACTTCTAAGTCAATTAACAGTGTTTAATGTTTTACAAACGATAATTGCTTCCACTACGTGCTTTTGGTAAACACGCTTAAAAAAAGTTTAAATTCTCCCAAATTTTAAGCTCGTGAAAGCAAACGTTACATTTTAATTTAAGTATTAAAAAGTTAATAAAATTATTACTCATAAACCTAATAACATGTAACCCGAATTTATAAGCACTCATATAAGTAAATTAAAAAGTTTCATTGATCATATATTTAACATTTCTTTAATTGAACTCTTAAAATTTTTAAGCAATAGAAAATTATTAATAATCTTAAATATCCTTACATTTTTTTAATCACACCCCATTCAAATCAACACAATTCACAAAGTAATTGATATGTTTTCATTTTTTTTATAAGTAGAATTTTTTCTTATTTTATTATTTTTTCAAAAGTTATTTTAGAAATTAACAAAAAAGTTGATATATAATAAATAAATAAATAAAATGAAAAAAGTGGGAAAGAAAATGAACATGTTGCGAATGGAAGTGCGTGAATATCATACCTTACATTATCGAAAATAGACATATTATCGATTATATATTATTCATCATGGCCAAATTGAACGGGTAACATGCTAGTTACTTCATGAAACATATATCATTCTCTGCTCATCAATTAAGAGTTATTAATTTTTTATCATAATCATCCATCTTTTCTTGATTAAACATATTCATTTAATTATTAACCTTTCAAAAGAGATTAAAATTTTCTAAAATTGAAACTAATTTTCTATTTGGTATGGACATCTTTCTAAAAATAAATTAAATTTATTTTATATTAAATGTTATTAATTATAATCGCCATCTATTACACTGATACCCCATTAATAATTGTTTAATTATTTCTCATGTTTTAAAATAACAAATTATAATGATTTCTGCTTATCCTTTTTATTATTTAAATCTTTTCTTGATACAGCTATGTAAGAGGAATTATGGATGTTCAATTTAAAAGCTAGAAACAGCCTTTAACATACACATCTTTTTCTAATTTTTTTCCAATTTTTTGGGTACAGTATATATAAAGATATTAAACTAGAAAATATAGCTATACATATATGAGAATGTCAATCATAAAAATCTCTAAGCAAATTTTTTTATAAATTACATACCAATTATATAAAATCTTCACGAAAGTTCTAGACCTACTCAAATTTTAAATTCATACTTTAAGTAACTTCTATTATCCTATTATTTATTATAAATTATTATCTTATTTACTTATGAAGAATGATAAACATAATTTTTAGATTACATCTTATGACAATATATTTGTGATATTAACGTTACATTATTCTTCTTGTTTTCATCTCTTTAAACCTTCAAGTCCTTACTTCTCATATCCATTTTCTATTTTTTTATAAACCTTAAATAAAGATAGAGAAGAAGGAGAAAAAGGAGACAAAAAGAGGAGAGGAAAAAGAGATACTAGAGACATTGTGGGTAGTGTTTTCAGGCCATATGATATTTTCCGAACCGATTAGATTTAGATAGTCTTAAAGTTATGAATAAGAAAAAAACATATTTTTGTTAAATCATAATTACAGTTTTTATTTAAAGTTTACAAGTGATATGTTTATACTCATGATTTTAGTTTTTAAATACAATAGTCGGTTAAATTTCAACTTTCCGTGTCATTTCTATTATCATCATTGTAATTTTTAAACATTAAAATTACACAATTTTAATCTGATTAATAACATTTAAGATTGTGCTAATCATTATTATGTATTTATTTATATAATTTAGTATCTTTTCAAATAAATTTATCATGAACTAAATATTAGTTTAAAAAAAATCCTAATTTAAAAACTAAACCATATAAACCGTCTTTTTCTGCTTTCAATTTTTGTAGCGTTTTCAGTTATCCAATTTCGGATCAAATCATTCGGGTCGGGTTCCATAGTCTCTCTCTGTAAATAAATACAAGTAAAAGGTTTTTTACTAGCTATTTAAAAAACCCTATTTCGTCCTTCCTTCTTCCCCCTCTTTCTCTCTCTACAAAAATCAAACCTTTTTCTGAGGAGAGAGAGAGAAAGCAACCCCAACCCCTTTTCAAAGGGTTCATAGTAGTAGCAGTAGTAGTTCTGTTCATTGCCATGGATACCATCGAAGCAACTAAAATGGTGATGTCAAGGATTCAGAACATAGATCCAGAAAACGCTTCCAAAATCATGGGTTATATACTCATTCAAGACCAGGGTGAGAATGAGATGATAAGGTTAGCTTTTGGCCCTGAAAATCTTCTTGCTTCAGTCGTTAAACAGGCTAAAGCTTTCTTAGACATTTCGTCGAACAGTTCGTCTGCACCTTCGACTTCGCCGTCTCCTTTTGGTCACCAGTCGTCGCCGCGAATCGTTATTCCTAGTAATGGGTATCATCAGATGAACCCTTCTTCTATTTCGCCTCATTCCCCTTGGTCGTCTTCTGGGTCTTTTCCGGATCGTCGTAGTAGCCCTCGTGTAGCTTCTTACGCTTCTGTGGTTAACGGCGCCGGCGGTGGCAGTGGCGGTGGCGGTGGTGGTTCATCTGCTTCGTTCTATAATAGTTACAATGATGTGACAGAGGAGTATGGAAGTAATCCCGGGCTACAAGTGGTTACCGATCAGGTTTCGTTTCTTGACAACTCTAAGAATGCGGAGTTTTTTGATCCGATTGTGAGTCCTGGTGGCCGGAGTGACTCGATTCTGTTTCCGTATTCAAACGGAACTACTGATTGGAGTGCGGCAGACGGAGGTAACTGTGAGCATCATCATTTACACCGGCGAAGTTGCTCGGTTAATGATGTGTTTCTTGGCGGCGGCGGTGGTGTTAATGATGACGTGGGTGGCGGATTAGGTGGGTGGAGACCTTGCATGTACTTTGCAAGAGGGTTTTGCAAAAATGGAGGTTCTTGCAAGTTTGTTCATGGCAATGGAGGTTTTGGAGATGAAATGTGTTTGGGTTCATCTTCACCAACTGCAATTGTGGGCTCTCCTACAGCAAACATTGATGGAATTGAAGATTTTCTCAGAATTAAAGCAATTCAGCAGCAACAGAGAGTTGCAGCCATGGCTGCAGGAGGCCCTCATCATTTCCCTTTCAGCAGATGCATGAACTTTCTCAATGACAGCCCTAGGTATAAGCTTATCTTCATACCTTTTGCTACTTTACTTCTTAACCCCTAAAAACAAGATTTTTCTTAAAAGAGGAAAAGGGTTCTTTTACATCTGTCTGTTAGATTCCTTCTTCACTAGACATGAAGAAAATTACAGTTAAAAACCAGTCTGCAGATACTTGAACTTGCATGTTCTTAAAATGGAACTTAGAAATAAAAATAGAATAAATTTTCACTTGGGCTTTGTTGGTAAAAGAGTTATATACTTATATCAACATTTTGTTATGTTAGAACTTTATATATGTCAGAAAGAAATCATTTTTATGATTGATTAGAAATCTTTAATTGAAAATGAAAATGAAATTTCTGTGTTTGATGTTGGTACTATGTTGCATATTAGATCACCATCAGCAGCAGCATTGATGATGGGGGAGGACTTTCATAAGTTTGGTAGATTCCGGCCTGATAGGCATGATCTTGCAGCAATGGGATTTGGAAGTTCGAATTCAAGTGCTCGACAGATTTACTTAACGTTTCCTGCTGATAGTACTTTTAAAGAAGAAGACGTTTCAAATTACTTCAGGTATATGATATGATCTGTATATGTGTTTGTTCTCATATCCTGTTAATCTTTTATTAGTTTCTGATTGTTAAAGTTCTTTTTTTTCAATGTTTTGAAGTATGTTTGGACCGGTTCAAGATGTTAGAATCCCGTATCAACAGAAACGAATGTTTGGATTTGTTACATTTGTTCTCCCAGAAACAGTGAAAGCAATTTTGGCCAAAGGGAACCCTCATTTTGTATGCGATTCACGTGTTCTTGTTAAGCCGTATAAAGAGAAAGGAAAAATCGCAGACAAGTAGGCTTTTTTACTACAATTAGTGGTTTTTATGTCCTAATTTATTGATTTTAATAATTACCCTTATAAATAAATAAACTGAATTTGTAGGAAGCATCAGCATCAAATCGAGAGAGGCGATTTTTCTGCTCTTGAAGCTGCTGAGCCATTTGATCATATTCCTTTCGGTGAGCAGAGTGGCAACAACATACTTCTATTGTTCGGTTTTTCTTTGATTATATTTTGAGGGTTAAATAATTGAATTTAAATAAATAGGTGCTAGGATGTTTAATCATGAGATGATGTTAAGAAAAAAGCTCGAGGATCGGGCTGAATTGCAACAAGCAATTGATTTTCAAGAAAGAAAGTTGATGAATATGCAGTTAACGGATCTTAATAATCATCAAGTCCACCATATCAACCAAACACTCCTGCTTTCATCCGATGCCAACATTGAAAATGTGTCAGGAGGTACATTACCTTTCTATTATTTCGTGCTAGCGTCTCATTTTTCTTATTCGTATATCAATTATGAAGGAATTCAAGGAAAATCTCTGTGTACATCTGAGTTAAAGACTCGCCCTCCCGGGTAACCTGAAGAGTGAAAACCTCTCCATTTACCCTTTTTTTTATGGGTGATGATTCATACACAATAATTTCTGCGTTATCTACTTGTACCATGTGCTAGCATATGCTTGTACCTGTTGTGTATGGATAATTTTTGTTGTGTACAAATCACTTCCCTTTTTTATATCAATTATGAAAGAATGTGTGGATGGTTGGGTTGACATGAAAAGCTTTTTTACCAAACTTAGTAGCTTAGTTATTATAAGCTATATCGTGTCGAAAATGTTTATAGAAGTCGTGATATTTCGATATAACATGTAAAAATGAACATAAATGATTTAGTAGGTTACTTTGACCACATTCAACCTATTTGAAATGTTATGGTGATGGGTCGGGTTCACATGTTTTCCCTCGGGGTCCCCATTTATCTTAAGTGGTTAAACATACCTGTTGTCTTTCTCGTTACCTAAAATCGGCTTACTTTGAACATTTATCTTAATTTAGATTTTTTTGTGTTGACCTTCACCTACATAGTCCATGTACGTAAATTTTATATATTTTCTTCGTGTACTCGTTTAGTGTTCTTTTGAACTATCAAAGATTTGTTTAAACTAGGGAAATTTGTGCTTGTGGAAATTGGGAAATCTAGCATATTAAAGTTATAAAAATTAAATTATTATAATATATATGATTGATCATTCATTCATTCTAATTGACATTTGATATTTTATGTGTTACTAACAGAAGAGAATGGCAATGCTACTGCTCAAGAGCCTCTTACAGATTGTTCTGAACTCAAAGTGTCGCAAGAACTAAAAGATGATAACGGGAACAATGGCAGTGGGAAGGATGACATTTCTGATCTTAAGGAAACTCATAACAATGAAAGGTTCGAATTTAGTACATTTTTAATCTTTCTAATGATCTTTTATTGTTTATCGGGGTATAACTCTGTAGTGTGTGTGAACAGCAGCTTTGAGCATGTCCTTCCAGATAACTTGTTCGCCTCACCAACAAAATCCGCCGCAGCTGACCACCAGTCTATCTTCTCAACTACTAACATCCCAGAAGATATCTACCAGAATGGTGGAATTTTTACTTAGCTTATGGTAAGATCATCTCATCACTAATATACAGAAGCAGAAGAAGGTTCAATATAGTCCATACTTAATTCATAGTCTTAAGGAGCTAATTTTAGCCTTTGGATCAATGACATTAATAGCCCAGATTGAATTTTAAAGTTTTGGGTGGAGGGGCATTTTCGTAATTCACATGTGATTGCTTATTAAAATTTTTGAACTATGTTTCTTACACGTACTTTACTGAACATAAGTCAGTAACTATATTGACATTTCTTTTCATCTTTTTTTATAAAAAAATCATGTTTATGCCACTTTTTTCTTTTGTTTGGTGCAGAAAGTTGAAGAGAATTAGAAATGAGTCTGTAGCTGTACAGCAACACCAACTACAACATCAACCAAAAAAAAAGAAAAAAAAAGAAAGAAAGAAGTAAGAAAAAGATCTGTAAGGAAGATCAGATCCCACCAAGATTACTGTCACTTTCAATACCCCCCATACTACTTACTACCATACATAATATATATGCAATACAACAACAAAAACACTACCCAATCCTGCTATAACGGGGTATGGAGGAGGTAGAGATGTAGACAATTATACCCCTATCCGTATGTTGAGAAATATATATAATCAAACTGAGTAACTGATTTTAAGGGAAGTAGGGTGTTTTTCTTTGGTTAGTAGTAGTAAACTAGTAACTTATCTTTTATTTTTCTTCTAATTTTATATATACAATAGTTGTTGAAAGTAAATGTCAAATTTACCCTTTGAATGGTGTTTGTACTTGTGTGTACATATATTTTGCTGAATTAGTGGTGGTAAGTGCATGACTAATAGTTTATAATAGATATACATAGACCCTGAAAAGGGTAATTCTGTCATTTCTGTCACCTCTTTTTGTGTGTTAATGCTCTGTGGAATCATCTGCCTTGGATTTGTTTAGTCATCTTTTTGAGATGATGGGTATGTGAGGGAAAAAGTGTAGTTGTAATTGACCAAAATACCCTTGGTTCTGTATTCTTTATTGTTTGTGATGGAGAGATGAAAGGGAGTGAGGTAGGTGAATGAAAAGGGTATACCTTTATGTGAATAAAGGGGGGGATAGGGGTTAGGGTACTCTTTTGTCTTATTCCTGGTTTATTTAAAGGTGGACATGAAGGGGGAGGCCCACATTGTCACATGGGTGCTGACAACCCATTTGAATGGTATCTCAGGGAGTCAGGGTACCCAAACACACACACACACACTTCCTGGCTCCAATCACTTTTTTAAACACTTCATAACTTTTCCACCTCATTTAAAAAAATATAAAAAAGAAGAAAAACTACTTATTATAAGGTGATATGTGTGAAGATCGTAAGATGATATATGAAGTTTACTGATTTTCTTTTCTTGTTTATATTGATGTTAACATTTGTATTTATTTTGTTGTATTTGATAAGTAGGAATAAATAGTACGAGGATATATTTTCTTTTTGAATTTACATATGATAGTGTTGTGTGTGCATGTGGTTGTGGGGCCTAGTGTTGTCATAGATATTAGTGCTTTTCTGTTTTTTAGCATGTTTTTTACTCGATAACGGATGACTGTACAAATTGCTATGATATTTCGTATACTCACTCAAATTATTAGACTTTACTGTAAACTGAAAAGTACTTGACTGTACACATTAATATCCTCTGTATGTATATGATCATCTTGTTAATTTACAATCGTTGATTCGCATAGTTCAACTATGTGATGCGTCACTTATGAGTATGACAATGGTAGCTATAACTACTACTTTCGAATCTTAAGGCCATGTGTTATGGGCTCCTGGGGCTCGCTTATTTGGTTCTAGGGTGGAGTGGGATGGGGTTTAGGGGTGTAATCGAGGACGAGCCGAGCCGACACTCGAGTTCGAACTCGGCTCGAAACCCTACTCTAGTAGCTCGAGCTCGACTCGGTTCACCTCGAGTCGATTTCGGTTATTTTTCGATTTCACCCCTAGTGGGGCTGCCATGGCACTGGTTGGGACATCAGCCCGTTGCCCTTCTACCCTCACTGAAGGGGATCCCGCCATGCCATGACATATCTGCCAATGAAATATTAAGGCCGGCAATTGGTGGTTTGGGTTATCGGGTTTGTTTATTTTCATGTCATGTTTGAGTCATGTCATTGTTCGTGTGACTAGTATCAAAAGATGTCAGAAATGTCTGTCTGTAGAAGTCTTGAATTCTTTTGTAAATGTGTTATTTGGCTATATGGAAAAAGAATTTTTGTGTAAAACAACCGCGAACGACATTTTACATTTGTATGCCGCATATGGATCCAAATATGGATTCCCTAATTGTACACATTAAGCGTGAAGAAACTATCCAAAAGCATGGCAAGCTAGGTCAATACATGTGAGAGGATAATGCCAATGGGGTTTAGCCCATTTGGTAAGACGCCCCCCTTCCTCGTAAGAGGTTGAGGGATCAAATCCTGCTGCATGCAGTGGGTTGAGGGTTTTTCCCTTAGGGGTTTCCTCAATGGGGTGAAGGTGTAGTGCTCGAACCTTGTTAAAACCAAATAACGAGGGGTGGTTGAAAGCCCGCCACCAAGCAATTCGAACCTACACTGAAGAGGCGGGGAAGTGTCCCCATTAATTTGCCGGTTAAAAAAAATGTGAGAGGATAATTAATATCGGACAATTATTGCTAGAGACAGACTGAACGACGTTTTAAATGGAGTCGCATCTCAGAGTTTGTCTCATGTTAATGGAGTACCATACAAGTATGTGTATTATCTTGTTGGTGGATATACTCTAAGTTGTCTACTTTTGTGAAGGCACTTTTGTATACACAAGACGCTAAACAAACGAGATTCAAATCAATAATTAGCAAGAAAGGACGTGAAACGAGCTTTTGTTGTCTTCAAAGCTCGTTTGGCTAGTAAAAGACATTGCATAGACATGACATCCACTAAAATTTAAATATATATTATACACATGAACATAATCTTCCTCCCAATGAAGACAAGTTTCTCAAGAGCCATGTCATTAAGTCAAAATATTTTTAGGTAAATTCATAGATAGGAAACACATAACCACCTTAGATTAGAGCATCAGGAGTACTAGCGGTATACCCCTTTGTCATCCTAGTTGGAAGGGTGGTATTGAGGGGTACACCACCCCCTCCTTTTGTTACCGAAAATGTATGCAAGTTCTCGGTGGTTGAATACCGATGGAGTGAGGAGAGGGAGGAGAGAGAAAGAGAGAAAAAGAAGAGAAAGGAGAAAGGAAAGAGGAAAGAGAGTATTTTTAAAATAAAAAAACTTTGAAGCGGTGAAGCATGAGTAGTACGTGGGGTTTAAACATCGCTGAAGCATATGTGATGCGCCAGTGATGTGGTACGAAACATGGGATGTCCAAGCATGGGTACACCCCATGCTTTTAGATCTCATGAAGCATATTTTGAAGCCTACATATCCATCTAGTCTATTATTTTTATTTTCATGTTTTTATAAATTTTAACTAGTTATATTTATATGTAATTTTTGAAGAGTTTTGATCTGACCAAACCACCCTAAGACACAAACTAGTCTAACCATGGGTTTGATTCTACTAGTTCAATCCTAAAGTGGAAACAGATTGAACACAACCCTCTAAACCCCGAAAAGGTTAGGATCTTTTACTAATGATCATATCAGTTATTTATCAACAATCCATAATAGAGTTTTAGAGATTACCTCTTGGTCTTGGGATTGCTAAAGTCAGTCCACCACTACGCACCACCAACGAACTGCTGCTAGACCGCGACTGGAATAAACCGACCAACACGCAAAACGTGCGTGTGTGTGTATTGCTTGAATCGCAAAAGCCGAAAGGCTTTTGTCTTTTCTTGATGTCGACGCAAAAGAGAGAGAGAGAGAGAAGGAGAGTGGCTAGGGTTCCTTTTTGATTCAATTAAATCACTTAAGGATAAATGAGCCTTTTTCTAGGTTTTAATACTTAAACCTTATCCAGACCCAAGCCCGTTCAATTAAAGCCTATGACTTTAATTGAAGTTTCATTCCTTGCACTTTGACCCCTGGACTTTACTGGTTAATTAATTAACTATTAATTAACTGGTCCGTTAAATATTAAAACTTAATATTTAATTTCTCTTTAAATAATAATTAACTATTTATTATTTATTTCTCTCTCAAATAATTAATTCAACTAGTTAATTTTTTTCACACAGATATTGGTAAATTCCAAACTGTTCTAATTGGGTGTGTAGCAGTGTGACCCTTTAGTCTCTTATAACATTGGACGCAATGTACCCATTAATTATCTCTGCACATAATCCAACAGGCTCCCACTTGTGCAAGATAAGTAATAGTTACTATACATTGCTGGCCTAAGGAGGTCCCTAGCCAGACACTTAGGATAACCAGGTCATAAGAACTCTTATACGCCAAAGTAACGTGTGATAAAGTAAACTCTCATAAGTCAACTGCTTATAAGTAATCTATCATAAACTATCTGTTCATGAATTAACTATCATAAACTACCTGTTTATGAATGGGTATGGCTTTTTAGGTTTGTCCCTTGCAACACGATATTTCAATTTTGAGCATGAGCATGGAGAGTGTCAACTCAAAATCTCCAGAATTATTTCATGACATACTTGATTTCAAAAACTGCGTGATAAACGACAAAGAATAGATCAGTTCATTTGGGCACGGCCGTGCACTTACCAGTTTTTCTAATCAGTCAAGGGTCTAAATATATCTCTCCTAAAAAAGAGGTGCAAATACCTTCTTACATATTTGCATTTGGCAACACGGCTTCCACTGAATCTAGACACGCCTCTTATGACCACCCTGTTACGGTGTGGCGTTAGAACGCACTAAGTAGACAACAGTTACCGCATCCCAAATCAAATACCTCAGGTTTGAGGATAACCTATGTGATATTTACTTTTGACACGAATCCACGAAGTATTTTTCACGGTGGGTCAATCCAATATTCGTAACCCTAACGAATATCCGTCAATTTTGGTCTGCAAAATCCTTTTGCAGCTATATTCGATATACCTTCGAATCTACCCCAAAATTACGATGACTTTACAACCCTATCAAGGTTCCCACCAAGATAAGTAGTCACGGATAATGTTTTGAATAAACCAAGTTTATTCCTGGATGAACTAAAAGATACAAAATGGTGAAGAACAATGAAACTAATTTCTGAACCCTCCATATTCCACCCTGGAATAAAGATGCATAATTTCTACCATTTCATTGACTCGATTCACAGCGTTTATCTGAAAATTACTTATTATTTTACATTGCAACTTATCACGGATTACAAAGAAAATAATATAATTATAAACCTAAAAACTCAAGACTAGTACCATGAAGTACTCTTTTTTGGTTTTGCTAGAAATTGTTCTCGCAACCTAAAAACAATTCTAGACTTACTTATTTTATAAATTCCTTAAACTTGGAGAACCGAAAATAACTCCAAAGTTTCTGAGTTTATAAAATAATCCCCTTGTAATTAAAACTTTAATTACACTTGTAGATGTGTTGAATCTTACTAGATTCATACCCTTTTGAAACAATAAATCCATTTACACATACTTGTGAATTTGAGATTAGATTCATAGTGTATACTAACACTTATCTAATTTCATTACTAAGGATATCGAAAAACATCCTATTTTATCATCTCTAACGTTAATCAACTAACAACATTAATTATTCTGACTCTTAAACCCTTTTAAACATATACAATTTTATTCAAGTCATAACTTAACTCAAAATTTTGCAGAGACATCTTTATTGAGAACCTCTCAATAAGTCATGCGTTCCTCGGATTAGTTCTTTTTCAAGAACTTACCATTTTAGAAAACTTCTAAAATAATCCGATAATAATTATATAATTTAAAAGTTCATTCTTGTATTGATCAATTATCATACTAGTTAGATCAACCTTGATAACTTGATAAATACACTAGTCAGACGCTCCCACTATCTTTTTATGAAAAAGTGCATTACTTTAAAACACCTTTTTAGACTTAGTCAATCCTTGACTAATATGCCTAAAACTTGTGTTTTAAAAACTTGCTCTTAAACTTAGTTTTTGTAAGAAATTCAATTGTTTCATGAAACCAAAACTTGGATTTCTCATATATCCATCCTTCCAACTATGGAAAATGGTTTCATTAAACCCAAAACACGATTACAAGTATGAAACACTTGTAAAGGTATTTTAAATTCTTTACTTAAAACATTTAGTACAAAAGAGCCTTGATCATAATAACTATCATGATCATTTTTATACTTTCTTAAATATTTTATCCAAAAACTTTTACCTAGAAATAATAACTATTATTTCTCGTTTTTACTTATTCAAGGCTTTGAACATAATTTTTCATAAAATCTTTAAATACTTGTAAATTAGAAAGGCTTTCTAATCCCATAAACACAACTTGTTTATCCAAGTATTTATATAGTGAGATTTAAGTAACTACAACAATTACCGTATAAGATCACTATGAATCACTTCTTAAGTCAAAATTTGACTTATTAATACCCTTTAGTCATAACTTGACTAATCTGATTCATAAAACAACATACGTGCACAGATATAAGCTAAATAATTAAAATTTAAAATTAAACCATAATGTCAAACCAAGAGTTTTGAAAAACATGCCAATCAAAACCAAAAACTTTAAATAAGTTTAATAGCTAAAAACATGAATTATTAAATATCCGAAAAAGCACGTGAGATCTCAAAATGCTGGGCTGCTTCACTTTCCATCACCTCCTACAATAAACAATTGCAAGATTTTAGAATACTCGTAAGACCTTTACAAGTGGAAAGTAACAAAGTAGCTAATCACACGATACTTGAGGAGCCAGACTTGCCTCCTGCTTCGTGAGCCTTCGGACAATCTCTCTTCCAGTGTCCGGTCTCGCCGCACTTAAAGCACCAATTCTCGGTTCTTGCTTTGTTTGGTTTTGGCTTTTTGCCCTTGTTGTTGTCACTAGCCCTGGGTGCATTCTGCCTAGGTTGGGTTTTACCCTTTCCCTTTCCGTTGCGCCCCTTCCTCTTCTTATTTCCACCATGAGAATGTCCTTAGACTTAATCTCGATACTCTGCTCCGCAGTCTTAAGCATAGAATGCATCTCCGCCACGGATTTCTCATTGTTGTTCATGTTGTAGTTGACTATGAAAGGCTTATAGTCATTCGACAACGAGTTGAGTATCGTATCCGTTGCTAGCTGCAATGGTACTGGGTGCCCAAGTCTCTCTAGGTGGTCCATATACCCTTTCATTTTCATGACATGGGCACTGACCGACGTCCCCTTTACCATCTTGCACGAGTTAAACGCTCTAGTAGCATCATAACGATCTGTGCGGGCTTGCTCCTGGAACATATCCCTCAGCCGGCGGATCATGTCATAAGCAGGAGTCTCCATCATGCTTGTCTGCAACTCTGGACTCATCGTTGCAAGCATGAGGCAACTAACATCAAGGGCGTCGTTGGAGCGCTTATGATAAGCCTCCCTGACATCTGCCCTAACGTTGTTGGCAGGGGGATTTCCTAGAGGTTGTTTTAGGACGTACCACTTTCTCTCGTGCCTCAGCACAATCAAGAGATTTCGCTCCCATGTGAGAAAGTTTGGTCCGGTGAGCTTATCCTTCTCTAGGATAGAGCGAAGTGAGAGGTTGTTAGTGTTGGTAACGTTGGTTGCCATCTACAAATTAAAACTCGGTTTAATTAGTAATTGCAAATAAACTTTTCTAACATATATCATCAAACCCTTAAATAATATATATCAGACCTAGGACCCATATTTCACATACTTGACGCAAGGTTTGGGCACTTCCAGCCAAGTCATGCTATTTCTGGTAGGTAACACCCTGTACCAATCGTACCTAACTGATACGACTCCTAGAACCTCGTAGAGTACTTAGACTAAGTCTAGTATGTTTAACTCTACTCTAGTGCATTTTGGGCCGGGGCTCCCGATTATCACCAAAATAGATCGCACCACCTAAGACAGTATGAATTCTGGCCGGGACTCCCGATTATCGCAGAATATTTCATACCCTTTGCCGCAATGATTTGAACCCGGATGCCCAAGGTTTGGGCACTTCCGACACCCGAGTACCGTTTAACAGCAAAGGTGTACCATTAGGTGGGTAGCACACCGATCTAAGATTTTTCTTGGGTTTTACAATTAAGTTTACAAAAAAAAACTTAATTTTCCAGTTTTTGAAAAACTATTTTAAAACCATCTGTTTTAAAAATATGATTTATATGTGTACCTCTACTAGGTGCACAAAACGGCTTTATAAGTTTAAAACTTATAACATTGACAAAACTTTAAATTTATAAAAAATTTAACTAATACGACTAACAAACTGAAGTCGTATTCTAGTTTGTCATAAACCGTGGTTTTTCTCTGTTTAATAATTGACTATTATTAAACTTGTTTATTTAGCATCACACACATACATGAGTAAGCATTAAAATAAACACAACCACGCAGATAAAAACCTATAGTTTTGCCAACTAGTCCTAAGGTCAATCCTAAGGATCGAAGGAACTCGGATTCGCTTTCTGATGCTTTGCTCCCACTCGCCTTGACATCTCCTCCGAAATACCCGAGCACTGTGCAAGCCATCATCTTGAACATCTCCTTGAACTCCATTTTGATAATGGGACAAAACTACAACTACTACTATTAAAATTACAATAATAAAAATGGGCTGTAAGTGACACGCAGGTCTTCCCGAGCCAGTACAGTATTACAAATGAAAAAGGGATTGTAATTGGCACGCAGTCCTTCCCAAAACCAAAAATAAAAGAAGAAAGGAAAAACGAATCCTACGTTGGCAAAACTACAGTTACATATCACAACCATGCAATATATATAAACAACATATATATATATATATATATATATATATATATATATATATATATATATATATATATATATGTAACAACCACGCAGTTGTAAATATATAAACAATAAAAACGAGGAACACAAAAACTGATTCGTTTTACTATTCTCATCTACCCCTTTTGACTAATAACTATTAATCAAAAAAGAGAATTATGATCTTCTAAGTTATTTAAATTAACTTGACCAAAAACAGTTTTTCAATAAAACTTTGAAAAACCAATTAATTTAAAAACTTGAATAAATCTTATGTCGAGTTTTTTTACTAGTTTTTCCAAAAAACTAAAACACGACTAAAACTTGATCATTATTTAAATAACAACATCTCATTTCGTTTTCTTTTTATATAAACTCTACCTTTTAGAGTTTATTTATAACGTCTCAGCTAGCCGTAATAAATAAACATCCAAAAACTATATATTTTAATTAAAATTAATTAAAATATATAAAATACTAGTTTATATATAAAACGCTTATTAATTTTAAAACTTAAAATTAATAACTTTAACCGGAAAAATTCTTTGGGCCAACAACCTTTTGGCAAGGACCCTCCTGGGCCAAAAGTCACTTGGGCCGAAGACCAACTGGGCCGAACACCCACCTGGGCCGTAGACCACCTGGGCCGAAACCCACCTGGGTCGTAGACCACCTGTGCCGAAACTCACCTGGGCCGTAGACCATCTGGGCCGAAACCCCTGCGGGGCCGATCATGCTGCCAGTATGGTTGGGCCGTGGTTTCTGGGCTAAAGCCTTGCCACGTCACCGCCGCCGACTGACCACCGCCGACCAACCGCCCCACCTGGGTTGCCGTCGATTTGCCACCGGCGATGGTGGTGGTGGTCTCGGTTTTTACCGATTAAAAAAAAAACATAAAGAAACCTTTTAAATCCTAATCCTTTTTAATGTATCAAAAACTAACTAGTTTTTAATATTCTGATTAAAAACCGGATTTAATCAAAAACCAAAACTTTTAATTATTAATGTGACCAAGACTTTGTTCCACTAATTATTAATAATCATAATACCAGATTTTAACCATTAAACAAAACTTGTTTAATTCCTTGGTCAAGGTCAGGTTTTAATAAAGGATTATATTTTTAACCATTTAAACAGAAACTTGTTTAAACTTATCTGATTAAAATAAAACCTTTTATATTCTAGATGAAAAACAAAAACTTGTTTTGATCATCTCTTTGGTTTTCGATTTTTATATAGAGAAACAAGATGAAGTAGAAGATAATATAATATAAACGAATCAACTAACTGGTTTAACTAGGTTTTTATCAACTAAACAAACTGTTCAATTTTCTTGATCAAAAACTTGTTTCATAAAAAATTGCAATCCTTTTAACCGTTCAAACTTACTGTTTAAACTTTCTGATCAATAGGATTAAAACTTTTGATAACTGGATAACCAAAAACAAACTGTTTTGACATCCCTTTGTGATTTTCGAAAAATACATGAAACAAGTAAGAGATCAAGAACAAACCTTAAAACTAAAACAGGATAAACTAGAAACTATAGATCATAGAGCCGAGTCTCTGATACCACTGAAGGGTTTTGATCTGACCAAACCCCCCTAAGACACAAACTGGTCTAACCCTGGGTTTGATTCTACTAGTTCAATCCTAAAGCGAAAACAGATTGAACACAACCCTCTAAACCCTGAAAGGGTTAGGATCTTTTAATAATGATCATATCAGTTTCTTATCAACAGTCCATAACAGAGTTTTAGAGATTACCTCTTGGTCTTGGGATTGCTAAAGTCAGTCCACCACTACTGCACCACCAACGAACTGCTGCTAGACCGCGACTGGAATAAACCGACCAACACGCAAAACGTGCGTGTGTGTGTATTGCGTGAATCGCAAAAGCCGAAAGGCTTTTGCCTTTTCTTGATGTCGACGCAAAAGAGAGAGAGAGAAAGAGGGAGAGTGGCTAGGGTTCCTTTTTGATTCAATTAAATTACTTAAGGATAAATGGGCCTTTTTCTATGTAACACCGGTTTTCACGCGCTTAAAATTAGGGAAAATTTAAGCTTTTCAACTTATATTATAAAAGCCAACAGCAGAAGTAACCAACATTTTTAACAAAAGATAATATTGTTTAACTGACTTGGCAATGTATAAAGGACAACACCATAACCAAGTTCCAAAAATACCACCGCGTGTTACCCAACTAAACTGACAACTACCGACCATCGGATCACAAATATTTACAACGAGCAGTGTTCCGCAAAAGATATATATACAACAGCTACCAACAAGTCCTGCCTCACATAGGCCAACTACCTCGCATATGCAAAAAGGGAAATCAGGCACCGTTAGCTACAACTAGCTAGTGAGCACAGATTTACACATGAGCAACAATAAGCAGGTTATCCCAACTACGGGACAGCACATAAGGCTATCCTAACACATAGCGTCGCGCCAACGAGTCAGTAGGAATCATATCTCGCAGGGGAAAAAGCCCCGCTCAACGATTCAAACTGGGGAGCATCAGCAACAACTATCCGCAATGGTGGGGGAGCGAAGAGCAGTCCACCAAACGCATTACAAAGCTCGAAGCTCATCAACGGATCTCAACGAAAGCTAAGATCCCAACTCACGTTAAGGAGCGGCGTTTTGCAAGACCACCCCGGCATGCTGCACACCGAGTACCGTTGATCCCCATTATTCCATCAAAGGGATCCAGCCTTCGGGAAAAAACCTGACCTTAACCATGCCATCAACAGTCCGGACCAATACAACACACAACTACAACCCATTACGGGTTCAACTATACGCATGCGATTCATAACCAATGTGTAAAGAAAAGTAGCATGGCAACAATATATAACAACATGTTATAACATACCTCATATACGCACGTGTGCGACATCAACAACATAGTTTAACAAACAACAGACAACGCTACTTACCGAGACTCATGGGAAAACCGTTACTCACCTCGAGATTACATGAGGCAGATATGAATTCGGGAATCCCAGGAGCACACGGAGTCGTCCGAATCACCTAACACATTAGGTTTAGGCTTAAACACCAACGACGACAATTGACGAAGCTTAAAACACAAGACAACAAAGCTGCCAGCATAACAACACACCATGCGACCGCAAGGCAACACCATGCGATCGCAAGGAACATCCATGCGATCGCAAGGCATATCCATGCGATCGCAAAGTCCCTGCCCGAACCACCCCAGCTTACGATCGCATGGCATAACCATACGACCGCAAGGGTGGTACCTTGGGGGCTTACGATCGCAAGTTATGTACCTATGATTGCAAGTTACATTTCCTTCGTCCGTAGACGGTAAACCATGACAACGACACCCTTACGATCGCATGACCCATGCATGCGACCGCAAGTAACACAACAACACCCATGTGATCGCAAAGGGACACCATGCGATCGCAAGGCTTATGGAACCTGCTTGCGATCGCAAGGCCCATCCATGCGATCGCAAGGACCCCCGATACAGTGGGTTCTTGCTCTGTTCTAACACAGCAGCTGGAAATCACGTTTTTACATCCAAATTCAACTTGAATCCGTATTCAAGTGTTTTTTGTTGGGAAATTGGCTAAGTCATTGAAACTGTTATACATGCAAAAATCAAAACTGTTAAGACTGTTAATGGATGTTGGGAAGACAGTTCGAAACTGTTAGAAGAATTGTTGAAGAAACAGTTTAGAACTGTTAGTGAAGATTGTGAAGACAGTTGTAACCAACAGTTGCTGTGAACTTCAAAGCTGTTATATAGAGTTCAGAACTGTTAGTACAAACTACTACAACTGTTTGAAGACCTTGAAGCCGAAGACTGTTAGAAGAACCAAAACTGTTGCATTCATTGAACAGTTTTGGTTGAGCTAAATGTGGAAACAACTATCTTTGAAGATATCTCGAAATATTTGGAAGATCATCAAGATTATCTCACAAGATAGAAGATTGCCTAACTGTCAACAAATCAAGGAAGATCAAGGAGTATATAAATACTAGATTAGAATTTATAATACGTACGTACTCATTGTTTAAGTTTTGCATTCATTCTTCAAGTTGTAATTTGCTTTCAGAATAGTGCTAAGCCTCTAAGTTTCTCTTTGAAACCCAAGAACAATCTGTGTTCTTCGTCTAACATAATAAGTTAGATTGGGGGTGAAGTTTGCTATTGTAATCATTCTGGTTGATCAATAAAACTACTGTTTGATTGAATTGCTTTGTGTTCAAAACCTTCTTTAATCAATTAAGTGTGATTCCGCAACTTCTTAGTTGATTGTGATCATAGTTAAAGATTAACTTTTATTCAACTCTGATTTGTTATTCAAAAGTTAGTTCTTGTTATTTGATATAATCTATATCCGATCCTGACAAGTGGTATCAGAGCCTTATCATTAAGGTTCCATTGATCACCAGTTGAAGGTTTTGCACCTATCTGCTGTGTTTCTTTATTTAGAGTTTTTCTAAAGTTTAACTGTGTTTTTCTGTCACTATACTGCAATGGAGTCCGGTGGATCTTCTGACAACACTGGATCTGGGTCAAACATTCGTTTTCCCATGCTCAAACCATCTGATTTTGAGATGTGGAAACTAAGAATCAAGCAGCATGTCCAATTAATGGACTATGCTATTTGGGAAATCATAGAAAAGGACCCCATTACTACTGTTGATTTAGATGAAACAGGAAAACCTAAGAAGAAACCACCACCAAAAACTGATGCTGAAAAGAAAGAAAGGATGATGGAGATGAAAGCACTCAGCATCCTCCAGATTGCAATTCCCAATGAGTATCAACATCAATTCAAGAAATTTGATGATGCTCATGAACTTTGGAATGCTCTGGAAAAGAGGTTTGCTGGGAATGCTAGCTCTAAGAGAAACCAAAGAGATCTCCATAAACAAGCCTATGAGAACTTCACCAGTGGAAAGAATGAGAGCATCACCCAAATCTTTGATAGGTTTTACAAGCTGGTAAGCCAACTAGAGAGTGCTAAGGTTAGGCTTGATCAAGATGAGATAAATAGAAAATTTCGTAGGTCTCTAGGTGATGAATGGACTGTGTTTGCTGCACAATGGAGGACTACGGATTCCCTTGAAGACATAGAGTTAGATGACCTCTATAATAGTTTGATAGTGTTTGAGGGAGAGATAGAGGGAAAAAGAAAAACTGTTGTTCCTAGCCACAATGCTGCTCTCCTGTCATCCTCAGGTATGGAATCAAACCATTCATTAACTAACTCTATTGATAGTTCTGCAGGTACGAGTTCTGCTGTTGGACTAGATGTGAACACTCCAGATGCTGTGCTTGAAGCTTTTCTTGCCAGCCATGCACATTCTGTAGGACCGGGGGCGGGGGTCTATTACTAAACACACCCTGATGCTAGGACTGATCTAGGACGTGAAATATCGCGGAATTATATTTCACGAACCTCCTAAGGATCTATGATCTGCTTAGGTGTCCGGCACACAGAAGTGACACAAAGAAAGAGTAGAAAAACTGACACACAGTACCACACAGAGATGCTTTGGCTGCCTTGGAATTCGAGAATTATCACTTAGTTCGCGAGTTTCAAGGGTATATGTACGATTACGAAGGCTCACGAAGTGTCCTGGACGATTGTTTTTCGTTAATGAGGGGTTAATCACTATTTATAGTGAGTTTTACGCGTTTTCGAATGACACAGTTCACTTCGCGCGAACTGACATTCACTTCGCGCGAAGTGACATCCACTTCTTGCGAAGTGACTTTCACTTCTTGCGAAGTGACTTTCCTTATGACTAAACTTCCAAATACAAACCAAACCATGATTAAATACTTGTAAGCTTTTCATAAACACATAGAATCACTAAGAATATATAAACATGCAAACCATTAATCAAATCACATTTAATTAACACCACATGAATACACTTTATTGATACGAACTAGGGATTCATAAAATATGCACCAACATACTCCCCCTAAGACCTAGTTCTATCAATAACCATTGCACTAAGCAAAAGTTCCACAAAGTAAAATGCACAAAGCAAAATGCACTAAGCAAAAATTTGCACACAGCAAAATTCATACAGCAGAATTTTAAACGAATACCTTTCGTCATGCCCTTACCTGCACTACGCACGATGTGAGCTGTAACTCGTGCTTAGTGGGGTTCCATCTCACATGTAATGAGTTTCTCATCTTTGAACCTTAATTACTGTTAGTACTGCATTCAGCAATAAACTGTCAGTAACTTCAAGATCACTTATAGACATTTAAGCAAAACACATCAAAGTAAGATGAAGGAAATGTAAACAGAACAAACTCCCCCTAATCAAAACACTAAGAATGATTAAGAACATACTAGAACTCTTTTTGTATTTTTCTAAACAGAAACAGGATAAAAATGCAAACATAAGAAATTATAAATAAAGAAAATAGACATACCAAAAGAAATAAGAAACACACCAAAAATCTTTTTGTATTTTTCTGATTATAAAGAAAATAAAAATGCAGAAGTAAACTATTAACAAATTAAATCCTAAAGAACAGAAATTAAAATACTAAGAAAATTACAGGAATAAAATTACTGAAATTAAATCTTTTTGTGAGAAGGTTCCAAGATGGAATCAGTACCAGCTCATCGATACTCAGTAGTCATTCATTTCAGAACCTTGGGTATAAACATATTCTCTTAAACTCTGTCTGTCAACCTATCTTTCTTCAGATAATAACAGATTTTGTTTCAACATTTTCAGATTGTCTAGACTGGATACATGATTAAGACTATCTCTTTTAAAATCTCACAATGTTTTGACTTACTCAGTAGAATGCACAACTTGATTACCCAACCACCATGCTTATGTGCTTTGTGATTTTGTCAACGCATTTTATGCTCTTTGACATAGAGGTCAATTTTTCACCTCTCTAGACATTTTTCTTGCTGAGCTTTTGTCAATGCATTTTATGCTCTTTGACAATTTAACACTAATTGATCAATGTAGCTTTTGTCACTGCATTTTATGCTCTTTGACAATTTAACATTGATAGATCAATGTATCTATTTCTTTTGACATCTTAGATTGGGGTCAATTTTTCACCCTCTTTTACATTTTGCTCATTGTCATCTAAGCACATTTGGCATGGTAACAGGTGTGTGCACCAGACTAAGTTAGTCTCAACTGTTATTGATTTGTAGACTTGGAATGTCTCGATAGTTTGAATCTATGATTGATTTTCACATGCATAACCATTTATCAGTCTAGACTTCCCTTATATGTCTTACACACTATCTGTTTCTTATCTGATTCAATTAGATTTTCAGACAGTTTTCTCAAGAATATGTACATGCCTTCAGTCCTAATTTTACTAGACGTACTTTGTATTGAAAGCCAGTGTACCATCATTTTCCATTTGAGTTGGATCAACTTCTCATTTTTGTTTTTCTGATTTTTTTTTGTATTTTCTAAGTTTTCTGATTTTTTTGTATTTTCTAAGTTTTCTGATTTTTTTTTTATTTTCTAAGTTTTCTGATTTTTTTGTATTTTCTAAGTTTTCTGATTTTTTTTTTTGTATTTTCTAAGTTTTCTGATTTTTTTGTATTTTCTAAGTTTTCTGATTTTTTTTGTATTTTCTAAGTTTTCTGATTTTTTTGTATTTTCTAAGTTTTCTGATTTTTTTTGTATTTTCTAAGTTTTCTGAACTATCTCCCCCTAAAATACTAAAGAAACTAAAAACTAAGAAAATAGAGATGCAACGACACAGAAAATAAGCACAAAGAAAATAAAATGATAAAGACACACAGTCAAAGAAACCTTAACCTGGACTATTTCGGTTGACACCCTTCACTTAGAAGAATGAGTTAGACAACATTAGGAACCCAAGCCCGGATGGTCATGGGTTTCCCGTCTTCTCCAACCACTGGAAGTTTCATCCATGTTCCAGTCTTGATGATCCTGTCACTTGATTCCTTGGACATTTGAACACACAGTTTGTTAGTCCACTTAGGAATCCTTTGATGCTGAACAGGAAGAGTTGAGTTTTGATGATTTTTAAGAAACGTTTTATTTTCTTGCAAAATCTCAACTTTCTTGTTACAACTTTGATGTGCCTTCTTATCACACTTGTAACTAAGGTGACCAGGTCTCCTGCACACATAGCAGACCCTTTCTGGGTATTGCTTCACAGAGCCTTTCGTTACCTTTTGAGGCTGATATCCTAACCCTTGATGTTTGGATAGTTGTTTGACCTCTTGGTATGGACAGGTATCAGGAGACTTTACACCCTCCTTTTCAAATTTCCGAAGTGCATTATGGATACGATGCATCAACGGTCCTTGCACATAGGAACTGTCCAACAGTTCTCTAATGCCTGGTTCAGCCTTTTTGGTAACCTCTTGCTGAACCTCATTCTTCTGAGGCTTACCCACATCCTCATGTAACGTTAAATCCTCATTTGAGGTTGATGCAGAAGATTCATCAACCTTTGTGAGTAGTGGGTCAGCTTCAGAATGGACATCATCGTTCACCAGTTGATTTAACACTGGTGGTGGACATTTTGAATATACGTTTTTGTCCTTTTCTGAATCGGTACCTTGACCTCTCTGATCGATTATGTACCAAAAAAGATAAGAAGACGTGGAATAGCTTTTGAGTTTTTGACTCAGAGTCTCATAATCGACCTTTGAGGTAGCAAGGTCCCGTTTCAGCTTATCGATTTCGTTTATGTAAAACACGATAGCATCTTGTTTATTTAACAGAGCCACACCTAGTTCATTAACCTGTTTACCTAGACTTTCATTCTTTTCTTTTAATTGATTTTCTCTTCCTTTGATCAACAGGTTATTATCTAACTTAGATGTGAGATCTGAAATAGTAGACTTTAAGAACACTATCTGTTTTACATATTCATCACACGAACCACAAGGTAATCCAAAGGTACATACCTGATCCGCAGAAGGTTGACCACAGCTGCACACCTTTTGATTTGACTCTTTGGCACGGACATTCACTGGTGTCTCTTCTGCAGCTGGTGTCGAGGCTGGTTCATCATCATTGCTGGCACTTGATTCTTCTTCACTTGAATAGCTTTCGGTCTCGGATGAAGAATCTTCGTTCAACACATGAACGTTCGCCAAGTTGATGTCAGCATCAGCATTCCCAAACTGTACAGACCAATCCACTCCCTCATCTTTTTGAACAACCGCCATAGCCTTAGTCGGTGTTGGAGTTGCTTCAGATTTTATGGTTGTGGAGGTAGATGATCTGCTGCCAGAACCAGTTTTGAATGGATACCTCGGTCCCGAATTCTTCGGCTTTTCACATTCACGCGCGAAGTGACCCTTTTCACCACAGTTATAGCAGGTCACAGCAGATTTATCAAAGCCGAGTTTGGTATCCTTGGTTGCTGATATTGACTTTCCCGTTCTTCGCTCATAAGCTTTTGCCCTTCTCACTAAGTTGGCATACGACCAGAGGATATCTTGTCTCTCCATCTCATCCTCGTCGATCTGGTCATAGTCCTCTTGAGTCATATGAGCATTACCAATCTTCCCCTTCAGTAGATCATCATAAGAGGAGACTAGTGCACTTAGCATGCTCATATGTGTCTTAACCTCATCTGTACTTCCATACTTGAAGTGTTCGACATTAAGTCTGGAGGAAGATGCAGTATAAGATGGCCCAGAGGATGAAGCATCAGAGGTAGATCTGCCCGATTCATTCACGTTGGTCACATAGGCAGACTGTAGGGGGGCATGTGAAGAGGTAGATGACGAGACAGGTGTTCCGGAGTAGTAGAGTGAGGGGTTCTGTTGATAACTAGACATAGAATCCAGATTTAGTTCCTCCTGCTCCTGCTCCTTTAACTTGGTGATGAAATCATTAAGGTCCATCCCGTCAAAACCGTTACCATTCTTGAGTATCATGATGAATGGCCGCCAGCTCTTGGGCAAAGCATTCGCCAAGATCTCTACTTGCTGCTTCTCTGGAACAGTAACACCCAGACTGTCCAGTTCACTTAGAAGGTGGTTGTATCTTGTAATAAGGGAAGGAATCTTCTCATCTCTTGTAGCCGTGAAATGGTCTAATTCCTTCCTTAATTGACTTGCTTTAAGTTCTTTCAGAGCAGCGTTTCCCTCATTCCTCTTCTCAAGAGCTCTCCATAGACTGTAGGAAGTTCGATACCTCCTAAACTGGTGGAAGATGTCGTTGGGGATGGCCTGAATCAGTTAAGCATAGGCCTTCTTTTCAGCATTGTAACTGGTCTGCTGTTCGACCGTCATTTTATCGTAAGGGGTTTCGATATTTCCCTCCCCTTTTGGAACCATATACTCAACATTCATGGCTCTCCGCAATCTACAATCGACCCCATCTAGAAAAATTTCGAATCTGGGCTTCCACATAGGATAGTCCTCCATGGTTAGCAATTTCGGCACTTTGCTGATACTGCCCATTTCTGTTTCTAGTAGAAGGTTGTTTAAGGCAGTGGTTTGTTTAGAGGCCATTTGAATTGATGTAATGAACCAAGGCAGCAAGCATACAGATTCGGATTGGATTTGAAAAGCACACAGGAAAACACGGAGTAAAATTTGATAGAAAAAGGCCACACAGAACTGCACAGAAAAGCACAGCGCACGAAGACGGAAATAAAATGGGTTTACCACGCACCATTTTTTTTTTTTTGTTCACAGTACAGTACGTGCGAACTGGCTTTACCACGCACGTACTGGAGAACACACCACGCACGGACAGACGGACTGACAAACTACGCGCGGACTGACTCACTACGCGCGGACTGATTCACCACGCGCGAACTGACGGACCACTACGCGCGAGGCAGAAACTAACAAACGAAGGATCTAGAACACACAGGCACAGTTCGTGCGAACTGAGGTCAGTACGCACGAGGTGGGGTTTCACTACGCACGGTCGAAACTCAAAGAGCCTAAACGTAAAAACTTGACCTTTTTAACGCAAAAGGACCTATTTTCCGACCTATTTTCGGTAAAAAGTGACGCAAGGGGGCACACACAGGCCTAAAGGAACACCTAGATCGACTTAATCCTAAGGAAAAGTGATCAATCAAAGCACAAGGCTCTGATACCACTTTGTAGGACCGGGGGCGGGGGTCTATTACTAAACACACCCTGATGCTAGGACTGATCTAGGACGTGAAATATCGCGGAATTATATTTCACGAACCTCCTAAGGATCTATGATCTGCTTAGGTGTCCGGCACACAGAAGTGACACAAAGAAAGAGTAGAAAAACTGACACACAGTACCACACAGAGATGCTTTGGCTGCCTTGGAATTCGAGAATTATCACTTAGTTCGCGAGTTTCAAGGGTATATGTACGATTACGAAGGCTCACGAAGTGTCCTGGACGATTGTTTTTCGTTAATGAGGGGTTAATCACTATTTATAGTGAGTTTTACGCGTTTTCGAATGACACAGTTCACTTCGCGCGAACTGACATTCACTTCGCGCGAAGTGACATCCACTTCTTGCGAAGTGACTTTCACTTCTTGCGAAGTGACTTTCACTTCTTGCGAAGTGAATTTCCTTATGACTAAACTTCCAAATACAAACCAAACCATGATTAAATACTTGTAAGCTTTTCATAAACACATAGAATCACTAAGAATATATAAAATTCAAACCATTAATCAAATCACATTTAATTAACACCACATGAATACACTTTATTGATACGAACTAGGGATTCATAAAATATGCACCAACACATTCAACCCTCACCAATGAGGATCTTGAACAAGTGCACCCTGATGATCTTGAGGAGATGGATCTCAAATGGCAGATGGCCATGCTTACTGTTAGAGCCAAGAGGTTCATCAAAAGGACTGGAAGGCAAAACATGAATTTCAGAGCTGATGGCAAGGCTGGATTTGACAAGTCAAAGGTGAGATGCTTCAAATGTCAACAGCTTGGCCACTTTGCAAGAGAGTGCAGATCTGGTGGACAAGTCCAGAATCAAGGTCAGAGGCCAACTCAGAATCAAACCTCCTCAGCATTGGTATCACAAGAAGGACATGGGTTTGATTGGAGTGATCAAGCAGATGAAGCCACTAACAACAAGGCATTGATGGCATTGACTGATTCCTCCATCAAACTGGATTCACCAGAATCAGAAGACATTCAGGTATCTTCTAAACTCTGTCCTGGTGAATGTAGAGCCATTGTTAAAAGGTTTAGAGAGCACAACAAAAAAATATGTGCAACTCTAAGTAGAATGGAGGAAAGAAGGTATGAAACTAGTGCTGTTATTGAAAGCTTTGAAAAGAAAATCAAAGATTATCAAGCTAATGAACTGCAAATGGATTATGATAGAAAGTATCATAAGTGGGAGAAGGAGCAGCTTCAAGAAGAGATTGATAGTTTAAAGAAAAAGCTAAGTGAAAAGGAAAGTAAGGTTGATGAGTTAACCAAGAAGTTGGAGGGTGTTGATATTGATCTGAGCATGTTCAAGGCAACAAATCTTAAACTTGAAACCTTGTTACAATCACAAATCAGAGACAAGGTGAAAACTGGTTTAGGATATAAGCAGACCCCACCTCCATACAATCACAATTACATAACTCCCATGTCTGATGTAGCTGATAGGTATGTTAATGAATCATTACCAGAGGAACTGAAGTCAGCTGATCCAAAGTTTGAGAGTTATGAAGATGGAGTTCTGTCAGAAGTAAGTGATGAAGATAATGAGGGAGTTGTGAAGAAGGATGAAGTTATTCCATATGAAAATCACATCTGTTGTGAGCCCATTCCCACAAAATCTTCTTTACAACCTGTGGTGTTTGTAAAAGCATCCACTGAACCCCTCACCAATGAGCCAAAACTCTCAAAAGCTGTTAACTCCATAAAAAGTTTCACAACTGTTGCCAACAGTTCCCATCTCTACACTAACAGTTCCAAAAAGAACCCAAACAGCTCAACTGTTAGTACTAAGACCAAAGGAAAGGAGAAAGTTGGTGAAGTTGTAGTTGGAAAGCCCAAGAAGGAGGCTGCAAAAGCACAGACTAAACCCAGATATGTAAAAAGGCATACTGAAATTCCTGCATGCACATGCCAAAAGCATGGTGTACAAAAGTTTCCTCAGTCAGCACCTGTTAGAGGAAATCAAAGAAATAGGAACCAGTTCTGGTCACAAAGAACTGGTTTGCCTATTGTGAAAGATAAAAAGTGCTATATATGTGGGAGATCCAATCACTTGGCTCAAGACTGTTATTATAACCCACAGCTGTATAGCACCAAAAAACCAAGTTTCAAAAGGCAAAATAACAGTTCTAAAACTGTTAAGTCAAAGCAGATTAACAGTTCTAAAACTGCTAAGCCAAAACAGGCTAACAGTTCTACAACTGTTACATCCAAACCAACTAACAGTTCCACAACTATTTTATCAAAACCAAAAACTGTTGGTCTGGCTTGGGTGAAACTGCAGAAACAAACAGTTTCTGAAGAGGGTAAAACTGGTACTCAAATTGTAAAACAGAATAAGTCACATGATGACTCAAATTACAACAACTGTTTGTTCAAAGGTCTCAACTGTTAATCACAACAGTTGGGAACCACATGTTCTTACAAAGTATTCATCACACAAATTAGAGAAATCTAATTTGGATGAAATAAAAAAGAACCAAACTCTGTTTAAGTATTATGACTTGAATGGTGTACCCAAGACCTGCATGGCCTGGGTACTTCCTGCTACTAACTGATTTTATTTGTGCAGAGCATTCATAGGGCCAATCATGGATCTATCTGGCATGTGGATAGTGGATGCTCAAGGCACATGACTGGAAATCCACATTGTTTGAAGGATTTCAGAAGCATCAATGGTGGATTTGTAGCATTTGGAGGAAATGCTAAGGGAGGAAAAATCACAGGTAAAGGAGCTGTTGAAGCAGGTACACTTACATTTAATGATGTTTTCTTTGTTGAACAACTTAAGTACAATCTGTTAAGTGTATCTCAAATCTGTGACAATGGAAACAAAGTTTTGTTTACAGATTCAGAATGCATTATCCTATCAAAAGATTTTGAACTAAATGAGAAGGATATTCTTTTGAGAACACCTAGAAAGGATAATGTATACTGTCTAGATACACAAAAGATTGCTAAATAAAATGTGTTAAGTTGTTTACTCTCAAAGGCATCTCATGATGAGTCTGCCATATGGCATAGAAGGATGTGTCACATGAATTTTAAAACCATGAACTTGTTAGCTAAAAACAGTTTGGTAAGAGGTTTGCCCCAAAAAGAATTCTCATGTGATGATCATTGTGTGGCTTGTCTCAAAGGCAAGCAACACAAAACTTCTTATAAGACCAAAGAAGTTTCTTCCATTACTGCACCTTTACAATTGTTACACATGGATCTTTTTGGTCCTACATCTGTGGTGAGTATAGGGAAGAAAGCCTATTGTTTAGTCATAGTTGATGATTTCACCAGGTTCACATGGGTTCAATTTCTTAGAACTAAGGATGAAACTGCTGAGTTAGTTAAGTCACTTATTCTTAAAATTGAAAATCAATCTGATTTAAAGGTGAAAGTCATTAGATCTGACAATGGTTCTGAATTTAAGAACTATGAGCTAAACAGTTTTTGTGAAAGTAAAGGTATTGAAAGACAGTTTAGTGCTCCTAGGACTCCTCAACAGAATGGAGTGGCTGAGAGAAGGAATAGGACTTTGATTGAGGCTGCTAGATCCATGTTAGCTGATTCTAGGCTCCCAATGACATTCTGGGCAGAAGCAGTGAACACTGCCTGCTATGTTCAGAATAGAGTACAAGTAGTCAAGTCCAAAGGGAAAACTCCTTATGAGTTGTTCCTCAAGAGAAAACCTTTAATCAACTTCTTTAAACCATTTGGCTGTCCTTGCACTATCCTTAATACCAAATCATAATTAGGCAAGTTTGAGAGTAAGGCTGAAGAAGGTTTCTTTGTAGGATACTCCACTCAAAGTAAAGCTTATAGAGTATTTAACAATGTCACTAGAATCATAGAAGAGAGTATGAATGTCTCTTTCAATGAGAATAGGTTCAATATTGCAGGTAATGGGCCTGATTGGTTATTTGATATTGATGCATTGTCTAAATCTCTTTCTTTTGAGTATTCTACTGAAACAGCTGCAGGTACCTCCACAACTGTTGGTGAAAATCAACAAACAGTCTCCAACAGCCCAAACAGTTTTGAAACTGTTAGTTCAAACAGTTTTGAAACTGTTAGCTCAAGACCAACAACTGTTGGTTCAAACAAAGTTACTGAAGAATTTGTTGTGATTCCTATGCTTCAACAAGAGTTCTCCAATGCTGTTGATCCATTGATTGATGCTGAATCTTCAAAGGACATGGAATCTCATGATCCTCAACAACACACTGAATCTGCACCCCAAACAGTTGCTGATCAAGTGTGTGATACTGCTGGAAATTCAAGTGAATGTGAGATTGATCTGTCTAATCTAGGGAATGAACTGACTGAAGAAAACATTCCTACATCAAGAGTTCACAAGAATCATCCAATATCACAAATAATTGGTGATCCAACCACTCCTATCAGAACAAGGAGCATGTTGCAAAATGAAACCAGTGGTGTGGATCTTGCCCAATTTGATGTGAATGCTTGCTTTCTATCTCAAATAGAACCAAAGAAAGCAGTTGAAGCATTGAAAGACCCTTCATGCGTGGAAGCAATGCAAAAGGAGCTCTTACAATTTCAAATTCAGCAAGTTTGGAAGTTGGTTGAGCTTCCAAGAGGCAAAAGAGCAATTGGCACCAAGTGGGTGTTCAGAAACAAGAAAGATGAAAGAGGGATTGTAATCAAGAACAAGGCAAGACTGGTTGCACAGGGCTATACACAAGAGGAAGGAATAGACTATGATGATGTCTTTGCACCTGTTGCAAGAATTGAAGCCATTAGACTATTTCTTGCCTTTGCAAGCTATAAAGGATTTAAGGTGTATCAAATGGATGTCAAGTCAGCTTTTCTCTATGGAACTATTGATGAGGAGGTATATATGTGTCAACCCCCTGGCTTTGAAGACTCAAAGTATCCTGACAGGGTATATAGGTTGGATAAAGCTCTATATGTACTACATCAAGCTCCTAGAGCTTGGTATGAGACATTATCATCCTACCTTCTTGAGAATGGTTTTAAGAGAGGCACTATTGATAAGACACTATTTACAAAGATTGTTAAAACAGAGATTTTGCTTGTGCAAATCTATGTTGATGATATAATCTTTGGATCCACTTATGACAGACTGTGCAAAGAATTTGAAGTCATTATGCACAAAAGATTTCAGATGAGTTCCATGGGTGAACTCACATTTTTCTTGGGATTACAAGTGAAACAGAAGCCCTCTGGTATTTTTCTAAGTCAATCTAAGTATGTCAAAGACATATTGGACAAGTTTGGCTATCAAGATGTGAAACTGGCAAGCACTCCTATGGAAACACATAAACAGTTGGGAGCAGACTCTGAGGGGGAGGATGTAGACATACATCTATATAGGTCAATGATAGGTTCATTAATGTATTTAACTGCTTCTCGACCTGATATAATGTTTGCTGTGTGTGTTTGTGCCATATTTCAATGCAGTCCGAAGATGCCACACTTGTTTGCTGTGAAGAGGATCTTTAGATACCTCAAAGGCCAACCAAAATTAGGACTTTGGTATCCTAAAGATTCACCTTTTGATTTGGTGGCATATTCTGATAGTGACTATGGTGGAGCCAATGTGGACAGAAAATCAACTTCTGGAGGATGTCAATTCTTTGGCTCAAGATTAGTCTCATGGCAGTGTAAGAAACAAACAACAGTTTCAACTTCAACAGCTGAGGCTGAATATATTGCTGCATCAAGCTGCTGTTCACAAGTGTTGTGGATTTAGAATCAGCTTCTGGATTATGGTTTGTCTTTCTTGCATACACCAATTTATGTTGATAACACAAGTGCTATTAGCATTTTCAATAATCCAGTGAAGCATTCTAAAACCAAGCACATTGAAATCAGATTTCACTTCATAAGAGACTGCAATGAAAAGAAATTAGTCCAAGTTATGAAAGTCCATACTGATGATCAATTAGCTGATCTGTTCACTAAAGCATTTGATGTGAGCAGATTCAACTTTTTGATCTCAAACATTGGAATGATTAACTTGGACTAACAGTTGTTCATTACTCAATGTTTTTCACACTAACAGTTTGAAACTGTTAGTATTGTTATCTAACAACTGTTGATTTTAAGTGTTCAGGGAAGAGTAGAAGTGCAAATCCCAAATCAGTTTTGGACATATCTGGTTGCCTGTCCCACAAACAGTTTTCAAACCCATGAATGTCCTTGATATGTGGTAAAGGTAAAATACTTTATTGAGAACAGTTCCAGTCTCATAAAAGTAAGTCACTTTATTTTGTAGTGTTGTGAATGGACATGACAAGTCACTGCATGCTAAATTATTGAACAATTCACCACCACAAGTTTGTCTATAAATTAGCTTGCATGCATTCTTTACAAATCACACCTACATTTGCATTCCAAAGAGCAAAATTTTCTTTGCAAATGGCTACTAACTTCTTTCTCACAACCTTCAAAGAAATTAATGTTAAACAAAGTTATGTAACCATCTCTGCCCCATTTGTTAGAATGCATGAGCTTTCGCAATACTCATCTTGTGTTCTTGAGATGCATGATGATCGAGATGTGTTCACCTTGACACAGCACCCAGACCCACGTATGCCAAATAAAATGACTGATCATATTCGTATAAGAGGTGATTCTGAAAACTTCACTCTCTTCCACGAGTTGCCTACCAACTGCTGTTTAAGGTTCGACTTGAACCTGGAAGGCACTACAGGCTCAGTAGTGTGGTTCAATGTTCGAAGAAATGATGCTAATGATGTCCTTCTAGCCTCAGATGATGATGCAGTGGAGGTCATTGTAATCGATGACTAGTTCCAATGCACGTCATGGTCTTAGCTGATGATGAATTGGCAGTCATCATCATTATCATCCGAGTCTAATGGAAGCCATAACCATTAGAGACAGACAACCGTTAGAGAAAGAGATGGGTGTAGAAATCGAAGTCAGAAAAGACTGAATTTCGTTGACCCTTGCACAATTAGATAAACAGTACCAACAATGGCTTGTGAAAATGCATGTACTTTGTAGTTCATCTGTGTTAAACATGAATAAAATGCATATTTTGTTGATGTCTGTGTTGACTAATGGTTTGTTTATGATGAATCAACTTATGATGGGTGTATGAGCTAAGTTTTGTTGACAGTTGCACATTTTTTTAACAGCTGTTTGAAATACTACTAACAGTTTTCAACTGTTAGCATATGGCCTGCACAACCGTTAGGCAACATCCATGTGCATCTAAGGGGGAGAAACTCGTCCAATAACAGTTGTACTTTCTAACAAAAACAGTCTTCAACTGTTAGTGTGTAGAATGCACAACTGTTAGTCCAAAATCATGATCTTCGAAAAGGGAGTTATTTCTAAATAACAGTTGTTACATCTTATGAAAACAGTTCTTCAACTGTTAGCTTTATTTTTGTTCGTCAACTGTTAAGTTAATAAAGGGTGTTTTGGTCTTTGTAGAATTTTGAGGATGTTTGAATTGCATTTAATATTCGAAACATATATAAGGCAATTCCCTCCTTACCAGTTCGTTCATTCGTTCTAAACTTAAATCACACGCAAACCCTAAATCCTAACTCTCGAACTCGAAATGGCTCCCCTTCCATTCGTCAAAGAGCACAACATGATCGCCTTCCTTGCCAAACCCGATAATCTGCATGTCTTTCATGACATGATCGATTATCTCTCAATGTCCAACATTCACAATGCTCTTACCATTAATCCCACCATATATATCTCGCATGTTGACCAGTTTTGGAAAAATGCAACTGTGCGAGAAGAAAATGGAGTTCAATGGATTGACTCCAAGATAGACAACACTGAGGTCGCTATCTCTGAAAACATCATTCGTCAATCTCTGCAACTGAATGATGTCAATGGTGAGTATTTTGACTCGGTTTCACTTAACTATTTATACACTGAGTTAGTAAAACTTGGATATGAGGGCCCTAGGGGAAAGGGCACCTTCTACAAAGGGCAGTTTTGCGCACACTGGAAGTTCATTATCCATACTCTCCAGCAGTGCATAAGCTCTAAGAGAACGGGCTGGAATGAGTTTGGGAGCAACATTGCTCTCGCACTCATCTGTCTAGCAAACAATAGATGCTTTACCTTTTCTAAACTGATATTTAATGGTATGGTAAAGCATCTTGGGACCAAATATGGTCTCTTTTTGATGTACCCCAGGTTTGTGAAAAATTTCTTAAACTTTTTGATGCCAAACCTTAAAATACACAAGAGGGTCATTATTCCCTCTGCTCATGTGGCTTCCACATTGAGCAAATTGTTGGTTAATGGCAAGAATTTTTCTGGTGCCGTAACTCCACCACTCTCTGCAATGGTGGAGTTCTTGTCAAGAAACAAGGCTGCTAGTGTTGAGCATGAAGCCCAACATATTGCTACACCACCAACACTAGAACCAACAGCCCATGATACTCAAAACTCCCTCTTTGCTACTTTTGAAATAGATACAACACAAGCCCCCACACTTAAAACATTTCAAAAGAAGAGGAAAAGAACTGTTGGTGCTCCTTCCACCACAGTTCATGAAACTGAAACTGTTAACCCTGCACAGGTGCAATTACCTGTGCAGAATATCCAAAGGGAACCCCTTGTGCTGTCTCCCAGGCATAATGAGGAGGTGATCACTCCATCTGAGGGTGATCATATGGTTTTTGAGGCTGACACTACTGTTTTATCTGCAAGGGATGAACAGGACAGTGTTAACATAACTAAGACCTCAACCATGGCAACAGAAGCTGATCAAACAGCTTCTGGAAATCCCCAGTACCAAGAAAAGAGGGGTACTGGTGTGGAATCTCAATTGAGTGAACCACCAGTTTTATCTGTCAATGACATGTTAACAGTGGCAACACTGTCTGACATTGAGGCTAGAATTCAACACCAAGCATTGACGAATTCCAACTTTGCACCTTTCTTTGCTGCATACATGCAAGTCAAGAAGAAGATTTCCTTACAAAACAAAAGGATTCTTCACCAAGACCAGCAAATCAAGGCTTTAACCAACAGCCTGAAACAAGCCAATGAAATCATCAAGATGCATGATCAAGTGCTCCAACAGTTGACAGCTGCTGTTAGATCTCCTTCAACTGTTCCAATCAAAAAGGGGGAGAGTTCAACACCAACAGCTGCTCAAGTAACACAAACAGTTGTTCAAGCTGCACCAACAGTTGCAACTCAACAACCAACAGTTGCAACTTTAAATCAACAAACAGCTGCAAGTGTCCAAACTGTTGATGAAGAAGAAGAAGAACAACTCTCAAGTGTTGATAGGGTACTAATCAACAGGATGGTGTCGACTTTAAATGTTCCAAGCACTGAGATTTTCAAATCTTGGTCAAAAGTTAAGCAGAACTACTTGGTTGACATTAGTGCTCAATATCTGGGAATAAGTTCTTCTAGAATGGCACAGAAAATACATGATGGATGGCTTGATGGAAAGGTTGCTAAGTTAGAATCTTTACCACCTAAGAAAGGGTTTAAAGGCATAGTCATCTTGGAAGGAAAGAAAGAATCCAAGTTGCCCCCTGTTCTAGGCAAAGGTAAAGAAGTTGTTGTTTATCCTAAGCTCAAACTTTCAAAACAACAACAAGAAGAGCGTGATCATGAATTTGCATTAAGGCTAGCAGCTGAGCAAAGGGATCAAGAATTGAAAGATTTTGAAGTTGCTCAAAAGCTGGCTGATGAGATCACAGCTCAGATTGATGAGGAGGAAAAACAAGAAAAAGCTGCAAAGGGAGTTAAGAGAAAAAGAATTGTGAAAAAGAAACAACCTCAACCCCCTAAGCCAGCAACTGAGAAGAAGTCTAAACCTCAACAATCCAAATCCCAAATATCCAAATTCCAAAAGTCCAAAGCTGTCCAACCAACCCAAACAGTTCAAACCACCAAAGCTAAAATAGTTAAAACTATCATTCAAGATAGGCTCTTGGTCGATGTTGAAGAAGGTGTTAACAAGCTTGTAGCAGAACATTTAGGCCAGAAGTCTCACATCAAAGAATGGAAGTTTGATGTTATTCGGTTTGATATTGGGAAGGAAGGGGTAATCATTGTAAGGGAGAATGATCAGATTGAACAATTTTCAGGCTACTTACAAATGATGGATATCATTACTAGGCGGGACATACAAGAATTGTATGAGTATGGAACAAGGCACTATGGAGGATCTGAGCATCCTACAATTAAGATGTTGATGAGACATTTAACAAGTATTTGCAACCCAAAGAAAGTGATGTCAATACTGATGGCTGATGAAACCTTTCCAGTTCAATCTGTTAGGGTGTATGCTAAGCCAAGGGTATACTACATGGTAATGGGTAATGCACTTACAGAATGGTTTGACATGGATTTCATCGAACACAGCCAGATCAAGCTCCAATACCTATTGAAAGCCAAGTTCTATGGTCCAGCCAAAGTAAGGGATGAGCCCTGAGATCAAAGAAAATGTAATTTTTCTATCTTTTGAATTTTTTATTGTAACAGTTTGATTTTGCATTCAATGATAAATATGTTCTTTACTTATGTTAATTTGTCTATGATCGAACCCTTAAAACAAACAACTTAATTGTATTGTTCAATACTTTAAGTTAGGGGGAGATTGTTGGGAAATTGGCTAAGTCATTAAAACTGTTATACTTGCAAAAATCAAAACTGTTAAGACTGTTAATGGATGTTGGGAAGACAGTTCGAAACTGTTAGAAGAATTGTTGAAGAAACAGTTTAGAACTGTTAGTGAAGATTGTGAAGACAGTTGTAACCAACAGTTGCTGTGAACTTCAAAGCTGTTATATAGAGTTCAGAACTGTTAGTACAAACTACTACAACTGTTTGAAGACCTTGAAGCCGAAGACTGTTAGAAGAACCAAAACTGTTGCATTCATTGAACAATTTCGGTTGAGCTAAATGTGGAAACAACTATCTTTGAAGATATCTCGAAATATTTGGAAGATCATCAAGATTATCTCACAAGATAGAAGATTGCCTAACTGTCAACAAATCAAGGAAGATCAAGGAGTATATAAATACTAGATTAGAATTTATAATACGTACGTACTCATTGTTTAAGTTTTGCATTCATTCTTCAAGTTGTAATTTGCTTTCAGAATAGTGCTAAGGCTCTAAGTTTCTCTTTGAAACCCAAGAACAATCTGTGTTCTTCGTCTAACATAATAAGTTAGATTGGGGGTGAAGTTTGCTATTGTAATCATTCTGGTTGATCAATAAAACTACTGTTTGATTGAATTGCTTTGTGTTCAAAACCTTTGTTAGAAATATTAAAGTGAGGGGTGTAATATGTAAATACACCAAAGTTGGGAAATGCTATAAAAGGCATTTCCCAACTCATTATCTATTAAGCTTTGCATATTTCTCAACTCTTGTGTGTGTTTTCTCTCTTAGCTCTCGGCTCTCTTTCTCTCTACCGATTACACATACAAACACACATTAACTCTCAAGCATTGCTTCATCCGTATAATACGGGACCAACAATTGGTATCAGAGCCAAACTTGTTTTTGGCTCTTGATTGTTCGAAAGAAAACAACCAAATCTCGAAGATTTCAAGCTTTCAAGTAGAAGAAGCTCACGGGTTTACAAAGATTCAAGAACTTCATCTTTCTTCAAGAAAAACTCAAGCTCAAACGATTCTTAAAGGTACAAACTACATCTTTTTTAGTTTAATTTTGCTTTGAGTTGTTTCGAGTGTCTTACAAGATGTTCTAAACATTCTCTTTGAGGAAAAACACAAACCGTGGGTATCTTTATATACATTAAAGCAAAAAGGGTCATTAAATACTCACTTTTTTCAATATTAAATTTTCTGGGTATTAAGGCATTTATGGTGTTCTTGGTCTGAAAGTACAACTTGAAGAAGAAGAAATCATATTTTGTAATTTATTTAATTATAAATTCTTTATAGTTTAATTGTTGTACAAGGAAAATCAAGTACTTGTCATACCAATCAAGTACAAGTGGGTAGACACTATACAGGGTATGGCAATCTGATTTGGAAAGGACACCTCAGACTGCGGCTTATAGAACTGTTGATATTCTATCAGCCGGTTTGTTGAAGCAATCGCACGCGATTCATAATTGAACAATTATCAGCCAATCCTCTAATCGCATGCGATTGAAGCAAGATTGGTTGATTCGAATGCGATTAACATAAACCAAGAATCGCACTTGATTGAATCTTTTTATATCAGCTATCCTACCACATTGTTTGATTCGCATGCGATTAGGTTACCTGTTCTTTTAGGAATCGCATTTGATTGCCAGAACTAACCGTTTAAATTCCAAGTGTTTGAAGCTACAGGTTTGAATCGCATTCGATTGGTTACCTATTCAATCAATACTAAGCTAATTGCTCATTTGCTTTAAAGGATTTCACTCATTCGCACACGATTGGATCAATCGCATTCGATTAGAAAACAGTGATTCCCAAGACTTGGACAAGTGATTAACTCTTTGGACTTGACCAAAAGAACTTGAACATTTGAACTTAATCAAACTATATAATTCACAATTGAATTTAATTTAAATCAGATCTAATTCAAAGGTGAATTACATTACTTAAAGTCTATTTAGTTCAAAATTGAATTTAACCTTTACAAGATCTAATTCAAAGTTGAATTTCAAAAGACTTTGTTCTTTCATCACTTTTGGGAAAGCTTTCGAACAATCAAACCATCTAACAAGCAAACGATCTTTATCAACTAAAAATCATTAAGCATGTCAAGTACAAACGAGATGATGTCTATAGGTACCGATACAAAACCTCCTGTTTTGTTTCGAGGGGAGTACAATGTTTGGAAAGGAAGGTTCATGGACTTCCTAGAGCACAACGAAATTTGTGGAGACAAAATGATTGAATGTATCCACAAGGGAAACAAGAAATTCACAAGGATCGTTGAAGCTGACCCGACCAACAATCCCCCCATTCTCCGACATGAACGCGAGAAGACAAATGACGAACTAACTGCTGAAGAGAAGGAGATCAAGAAAGCTGAAAGGCTTGCAAAATACTACCTCAAACAAGGTCTCTCATCGGAAATCTATCTCAAGATAGACAGCCTGGGAACTGCCAAGGAGATATGGGATGAGATCAAGAGACAGCTGCAAGGGACATCACATGGAGAGTATATCAAAAGAACTCAACTGGTGAATAGCTACCATGAGTTCAAAGCTCGTGAGAATGAACTCCTGTCCGAAACATATGGGAGATTCTGCAAGCTGCAAAACGAGATGAGATCCAACCAGATAGTTCGAACTGACCTTGATTTGAACTGTGTTTTTTAAATTCCCTAGGTACAGAGTGGAAGGGATATGGCAGACTATACAAACAGATCAACAAAGATCTCAATTCTGTCACCTTCCACAACATCTTTGAAGATCTCAATCAGTACCAGGATGGGATACTACAGTCCACTCCAAAACAGCCTGCTGCAGATCCTCTTGCTTTGGTGGTGGCTGAAAGAACCCCTAGGGAAAGCACATCAAGACCAATGAAACTCAAACAGGTGGTCATCAGTGATTCTGACCAAGATGATGATGAGGACGATTCGATCGAAGCAGCTTTTCAGGCTCTTACAACAGCTAGCAAAAATTTCAAGAGCCGCTTCAGCAAGACTAACAATCGACAGCGGTTCACATCCGGATCAAGAAGATCTGAAAGAGCAGCTCCAGTAGACAAACCCAGATATCAAAGAGATGAGAGGAAGGAAGAAAAGAAGGTTGAGTCTAAATGTTACAACTGTGGAAGGTCGGGCCACATGATCAGGAACTGCTCGATGAAAAAGGTAAAAGATGCAGAATACTATCGGCAGAAGTACCGCCTGTCTAAACAAAAACAGGCTGGGAACGTGCTGTTAGTTGAGGAGGATCGGTTTCTTGATGACACAGGCTCAGACAGTGATCTAGATGGTGAAGATCACGCACAATTTTGTCTAATGGCTCACAACAGTGAAGGAGGCAGAGAGGATGATGACGGAGATGAGCTCTCCGAGTCAGATGAGGAAAGCCTGGAAAATGGAAAGGTATCTTCTAGCTCTAACTTTAATATGAGTCATAAACATGAACACATTCAGATCATATTAAATCGCATAAAAGAGTTAGAATGTCAGGCACTAGACTTAACCAAAAGAAATCAAGTTCTAGAAGATAGTTCACACACTCAAAAATTGGAGGCACAAACAAAAATTAAGAAGTTAGATAACAACTTAATCAGCCTTCGGAACCAATTAGCTGCTAAAGAAACTGAGCTCTTAGAGTTAACCAGTAGGACTAATAACACTATATTAGACCTTAAAGCAGAATGTGCATGTGCAGAAAAAGATTCTGAGATTCTCAAACATGAACTTAGAGATGAACTAAGTATCCTTTACTCTAGAATCTATGAACTTGAGTATCTTCTGTCCAAACGTGATCAAAGTGAACAGACCATCTCTCAATACAAAGAAAAGGAATGTCCTTTCTCCAGATGGAATTTCGATGGGTTGGGCTTCAAATTGAGAAAGATTACATCCAAACAATTATATAATGTTGATCTGTTTGGCGAAGGCCTTACCCAACGGATGGTTTTTATTGGTTAAGAAGAGGAACGTATTGAAGAAGATGTCAAACGAACCCTTAATCTCAGAACTGCAATTTCATTTGACTACTCTGATCTCAATGACTCATACCTCACCTGTCTCACGTCATCATCTGATACTGATGTTTCATCTTCTGTCTATTCTGATGAAGAACTCTCCTCTCCTGTTTCACCAAAGCCCACTTTTGAATACATTCCCCACAAGGAATTACAGCAAAGGTTTCAAACCTTACAGGAGTTTTGCTTCACTCATCTAGTTCAAAATGACCTTACCAAAACCTTCCAATCAGAAACCACATCTGAACCCTCTCCACTAGTTCAAGAAAACGCCATCCTCCACAAGCGTCTCCAAACAGTATTCAATCTTGATGGAAAGATCATTGACGACTTGTGCAAAGAAAATTTTGAATTACTTGAACGAATCAAAGAGGTCGAAACTGCACTGGAACCACCCACTCCATTTACCTTCTCATCACAGGGAACCATTTTAGATGAACGAATTGAAGGTTCCAAACATGTGTCTACATCTTCTCAAAATGTCAAACTAGTAAAATCTGTTAATCATACTGCGGTAACAACTCTTAAACTTAAACAGATTTACAAACCAACCCAACTATCCACTTCTAATCACAGTTCTCGTGTGCACTTAGACGTACCTGAATCATCACGAGCTGCAGCCAGTCGACCACGACTTCATTCTAATCTTTTACCCACTGCTGCAGATGTGAAGAAGACTGGAAACAAGAAGTGTGAAATAAATACATCATGGAAAAGAGCTATTCCTAGGTCCACTAGGCGATGTTCAAATTTGAAACCTGTCTGTGAAAACATTTTGATGTTTGATTCTGTTTGTAATCATTCCTGTTCACAAGACAATACTGCTTCTACCATGTTTTGTATGAGTGATGGCTGTACTCATGGACACTGTGAATTTAATTGTTGTTATGATCAATTGAGAAAGTCTTTAGGTATTAAACCATGTGCTGACTGGACTGATTTTTATGCTAATCTAGTCTGTGTTCCATTTGTAAATTCCAAAGGTTACATCATTAATCAATGGATCACCACTCGTCAATCACATGCACTTAAACGTCTAAACAAATCCAAACGATTGCTCACGATCAAGGAACTAGAAGTCTACCGACGGCAGGGCTATGAAGCATTTAAATGGGCTTGGATTGCACAAGAAAAACACTTGCATTCTCAAAAGCGTTGTCGCAATTCCCCTTCCAAAATCTCCAAACCTTCAAAACCCAAGCCATCATCCATCCAACGAATAGCAAAACCTACTAATCGCAGTGCTCAAGTTCAGCAAAAGCAAGTTGATGCACCGAGGCCACAGAGAATTCTTAAGAATTCCTCGCAACCATGGATTCGCAAACATAACGCTTCCGCAACTCTACCGAATCCAAAACCTCTGATTCCATCAACTGTCAAACCAACAGTAGTACAGAAACTTTCTTCTCAACCAATTTCTCCCAAATCTATTCATTCTCGACAAAAGATTCGACCCACATGGGTAATTAAGAATAGATCATCTCAAGTTTCACCACAACCAGTAGACACAATCACTACTCAACCACCTTTAGGAACTAACAATCAAGGACCCATTCATATATGGGGACCTGAACTTGCTTTATTCTCTTATTGCAGGTGCCTCACTTGTGGTACCTTGACTCCGGCTGCACCAAACATATGACTGGCAACAAAAGCCTTCTCAAGAACTATGTTCCTAAGTACTCCGGGAATGTACGTTTTGGGAATGACAATGTTGCACCAATAATGGGGTACGGAGACATTGAGAAAAAGCACATCAAAATCAAGAAAGTCTCATATGTTGAAGGGTTGGGTCATAACTTATTTAGCATTGGACAGTTCTGTGATAAAGACCTAGAGGTCGTGTTCAAAAAGAATAAATGTTCAGTTTTAACTGAAAATAGAGATGAGTTGCTCGCAGGTTCCAGAAATTCTAACATGTATTCCATTGACTTGGAAAAATATGACTCTCCTACCTCTGTGTGTCTACTGTCCGAAGCATCTACGGATCTGACTTGGCAATGGCACAGAAAACTCTCTCACCTGAACTTTCAAAATATTAACAAATTAGTCACTGGTGACTTGATGAGAGGCATTCCGAAGGTAAGGTTCAAGAAGGATCATCTGTGTGCAGATTGTGAAAAAGGAAAAATGAAGAAGGCTTCTCATCAATCTAAACAAGTATTTAGCACTACGAAGCCTTTGGAACTCCTGCACATGGATCTGTGTGGTCCTATGAGAATCCAGTCCAAGAATGGGAAGAAGTATATTTTAGTCATGGTGGATGACTACTCTAGATATACTTGGGTCAAATTTCTGCGCTCAAAAGATGAAGCCACTCCAACAATCATTTCCTTCATCAAACAACAGCAGAACAAGCATAGTCAGAGTGTTATCTCTATCCGGACAGACAATGGAACGGAATTCAAAAACAGTACTCTGAAGAGCTTCTGTGACATTGTGGGAATCAGCCACCAGTTCTCTGCTGCATACACTCCACAACAAAATGGTATAGTGGAACGAAGAAATAGAACTTTGGTTGAAGCTGCCCGTATAATGCTTTCATATTCCGGGCTCCCACCTTCTTTCTGGGCTGAAGCAATTAGCACTGCCTGCTACACGCAGAACCGCTCTTTCATTAACAAACGCTTTAATAAAACTCCATATGAACTGACCAATGGCATAGTGCCTAATATCAAATACTTCAATGTATTTGGTAATAGGTGCTTTGTACTAAATGACAAGGATACTCTAGGAAAATTTTCTCCCTAAGCGGATGATGTTGTTTTCCTAGGTTATTCTACTGCGTCCAAAGCCTACAGAGTTTTTAACAAACGTACAAAGAGCATTGTTGAAAGTATCAACGTAACATTTGATGATACATTGAATGTTACAGATTTTCCACCTAAATCAACAGTTAATGCTACTGAACATACCTGTTCAGAACCTGCACTACAAAATAAAGAATCAGACAATCCATCCAGTTCAAATATACATCTTGATTTTTTGTATGATTTCTTTAGTCCTGAATCTTCTCCTGTTTTAACTGACAACAGGAACGACACAGCTGTTCAAACAAGTGTTACTCTAACGGCTCCTACGGTCACTGAGACGAATCCATTTGCAGATCTATACTCTGAGGATTCAACTTCTGTTTCTGTCACTTGACCCCCTGTGACTTCTCAGATTCCTGACCCAGAGAGCCCTCCTGTGTATGATTCAGACCCACATTTCTCTCCAGAAGATGAAGAAGAAGCACACCACTTACAAGATCTCATTCCTTCATCTTCCACTTCACATGCAATTAAGTGGACCAGACATCACTCGGAAGGGAACATCATTGGAGATCCTTCAGTTGGTATTCAAACAAGATCCGCAACAGCAAACGAATGCCAATTCTCGGGTTTCTTAAGCATCATTGAACCCACCAAGACTTATGACGCATTAGATGATCCAGATTGGGTAATTGCCATGCAGGAAGAATTACACCAATTTGTTCGTCTTAACGTCTGGAGATTAGTTCCTCTTCCCTATGGCAAATCTGTTGTTGGAACTAAATGGGTGTTCAAGAACAAACGGGATTCGTATGGAGTGGTCATACGTAACAAAGCTAGGTTGGTTGCTAAGGGATACAATCAATAGGAGGGCATTGACTATGATGAAACTTTTGCCCCTGTTGCTCGAATTGAAGCTATACGCTTATTTCTTGCATATGCAGCCTCCCGGAGTTTTCAAGTCTTCCAAATGGATGTACAAACAGCCTTTCTCAATGGGGTACTCAAAGAAGAAGTCTACGTTTCACAACCTGAGGGCTTCATCAATTCTTCATACCCTAATCATGTTTACATTTTAGATAAGGCACTGTACGGTTTAAAACAAGCTCCACGTGCATGGTACGATGTCTTATCTGAATATCTGATAGGTGAAGGCTACTCCAAAGGAAAGACAGACACCACTCTCTTCACAAAGACAAAAGGTAGGGACAAAATCCTTGTCCAAATTTATGTGGATGACATCATCTTTGGATCTACAAATCCAAAGTACAGTGAAGAGTTTGCACAAACCATGTCAAACAGGTTCCAAATGAGTATGATGGGAGAGATGTCATTCTTTCTCGATCTTCAGGTTAAACAGTTGAGTCATGGCACGTTTATTTGCCAATCTAAGTATATTAAAGATCTTCTCACGAAGTACGATATGCTCAATTGCAACCATATCTCAACTCCCATGGCGGCCAAATCACAACTATCGGCAGATCCTGATGGTTCTCTGGTGGATCTCAAGACATACCGTGGGATGATTGGATCATTACTATATCTCACTGCAAGTCGTCCGGACATCATGTTCTCTACCTGTCTCTATGCAAGGTTTCAGGCAAATCCCAAGGAGTCACATCTGCTGGCTGTTAAGCGAATTTTCAGATATCTCAAAGGATCCATGGATCTAGGATTGTGGTATCCCAAGGACTCTAATCTGGACCTTCATGCTTATTCGGATGCTGACTATGCCGGTTGAAAGATTGACAGGAAAAGCACCTCTGGTAGTGCACACTTTCTGGGAGATCGTTTAGTCTGCTGGGCTTCAAAGAAACAAAATGGTGTATCCACTTCTACAGCAGAAGCTGAATATGTTGCTGCTGCAATGTGTTGTTCCCAAAGCCTATGGATACGTACACAACTCTCAGACTTTGGACTCAGGTATGACAAAATACCATTGTTATGCGACTCTCAATCTGCTATTGCCATCTCCTGCAATCCGGTACACCACTCTAAAACCAAAAATATCGACATTCGTTATCACTTCATAAAAGATAACGTTGAGAAAGGATTAATTGAGCTACAGTATGTACCTACTGAAAATCAGCTGGCTGACCTGTTTACCAAACCATTAGACGAAAGTCGATTCACTGAGTTGGTATCCAAGTTAGGCATGCTCAATCTGCAAATCTAACATACTGTTCCCTCCGTTAATTTTCTTTCCTTTTATTTTTAGAGTAGGTGTTACACTGTTTGTTCTCTGTGCAGATGTCTGATACACATACAAAGGGGGAGCTAAGGATTTGTACACATGTGCAAATGTGTCGAGGGAGAAAGTGAATACACATCGTGCACATGTGTAGGGGGAGAAATTCACATGTGACACACTTTCCAAAATCAAAGGCAACAATCGAGGGGGAGTGTGTCAACATAAACAATTTCAAACATATGATCTTGGAATATAAATTTTTTAAACTCAACATTCTAGATACTTTGAAGATGATAAGAAAATTTTCAAGTGTTAAGGACTATTAAAGCCAATCAGATTCTATGCACCAATCGCATGGGATTAATTTATGTCATATCACTAATAATTTTCTAAGTCAAGGGTCAATCGTATGGGAAAACAAAGTCTATTACTCAATCGCATGGGATTACCAAAGAAAAAATGAAATACCCTTCAATCGCATACAAGGTTGAATAGCATGCGATTCGGATTAAGTTAGTGTGAATCGCACGCTATATAGGTTGAATCGCACGCGATTGAATCAGCTAGTGTTAATCGCACGCGATTCAGATGCACATAATTTCAACACCCAAGCTGAATCGCATGCGATTAACACACCACAGTGTGAATCGCATGCGATTGAAAACACTTATCAGACGCATCCAAACTTCTATCAGCCGCGTTTTTAACCGCTTTAACAACCAATCAGGGCTTGACACGTGTCTTTTTACACTACTACAAGTTACCCCAACAGTTACCATTCTTCATTCACGCGATTCAAATTTCACAAGTGTTCTCTCGATTTCTTGGTTACGTTAACATACAACTCATCTCGTTACTCTGCCAAAATTTGAAATTTTAGTGTTAAAATACTCGAAATCACAAAGGTAACAACTTGTATGGGTTACTTTTTGAAGTTTTTGAGTTAAAAGGATACTTTTTGGCCTTAGAACACTGTTTTGCGTATGAGGGTTTCGAGACTTTGAGTGGATTTTTGGTACACGAAACAAACTTGTTTGATGAAACAAAGTTTGCGATGGGTTTTTTTAACATATGAGGAACACTTTGGTGCAAAAATCTTTCAAAAATCTTAACAAGTGTTCTTCGTGTTCTTGGGGAGTATAAACATACTCAAATGATTCGGTTTTTGGCCTAAAAGGAAGTGTTAGGGTGGTTTTTGGGGCATGCTTCAGTACTACAAATGTGTTTATCATTGTTCACTTAATGAAATAAGATATCAACAATAACTTTTCAACACATCAATTTGGTATCTTCACACTGAAGCCCTCCAGTGTTAGATAATTTTTCTGTCTAACACTTCATACTTGAGATTTTTGGTTCAATACAAACTCCATTATATAAATCATACATTGGATCCAAGCTCAAAAGAAATGTTGTTCTCCAATCTTATCATTGTCACTATGCCTTAACGTTTTTATCTATCTGTACATATAAGATGGCCCAAGCAATTCGTGACCCAGAGGAGATCATGCCTCAAGCTGAGTTCCTTAGCACCAGGACTCACCCAAATAACCACTATATTGACCTTACCAAATTCACGACCCCCACTGACCCCATTGTACCCGAAATTCTTAAAGTCCACCCTCTGAACCACCTTCTAACCTACAACCCTGCAACAACCGGCACACATGTTCCTGAACTTTATGTTCAACAATTCTGGCAGACATGTGACGTACGAATCAATGAAAGAGGTCAAGAGGTTATCCATACTGAGGTGGATGAGTTTACTGTAGACATACCTGTCAACCGTTTACGTTCAATTTTCAGGCTACCAAAAGCTAACAGTAGACCGCCAGCATCAGATTTTGAGGAAATCCCAGATGAGGAAGCGTGTCTTGCAGCCATCAGAAATATGGGCTATGCTGGGGAGCTCACCCACAAAGGTCAATTCAAATGCACCAGCTTGCATCCAAAGTATAACACTTTCATGATGGTGCTTCAGAGGTATCTCACTCCAAAGCATTCTGGCTACGAATTCCCAACGGAATATCAACTCAAAATATTTGTAGCAGCTGCAACTCACATGCATGTAGATTATGCATTCCTTCTCTTCCAAGACATCAAAGCATCTATGCAAAGGAAGAATTCCAAAAAGAAGAAGGATGCTAACCTGCTGCCATACCATCGCTTCCTTCCGATGATAATACAATATGTGATGGACAGGAATGCTGACATTCCCCGCCGAGCAGGTCTACCCTCTATAACTCCTAAACTCTTTCAATACATTAAACCTGCCACTCCTGCCAACCTACCAGCTCCAAAACCTTTCCCTGAATCTCTTCTAGATATATGTGAGCAGAATGATGTTGTGAGAACTTATAGGGAGAGTGTAGGAGCACCCTCTATGGTTGAGCCAGAACCGGCCATACCTACCCAAGGGGGAGTAGCATCAGGTGAGAATGTACCCCCTCTTTCATGAAACTTACTGATCCACATACTACCTCTCCCGACTGGACTCACCCCGTTCAACCTACTCAGGTCATTTCACAACCTGGTGGACTGGTCATTCCTTTGACTTCAACTGCTCCAACAACCACCATTCCTATCATTTGCAGGGCCATTATAGCCCCAGAGCATGACATTCCAGTCACTTCTCCATCTCTTAGCCTGTCTGTTGAAACTAGTTCTGTCACCCCTGACTCTCTCATTCAACCTGATCAATATGCGGGGTATGGTGCTGGTAGTAGTGATGATGAAGGTAGTTTAGTTGTTAGGAGTGTGAGTGATAGAGAGGAGGTGAGAAAAGAAAAAGTGAGTGATGAGGGTTCACCAAACCCAGAAAGCCGGGAAGTCACATTTGCTATGGGGCCTAGCACTGCTGGGCCTCATATTGAACAAGTCGCGGTGATCCCACCCGTGCAAGTTTCTGCCCCACCAAGCCACTACGGTGTCTCTCAACAGACTCCGTCTTTATTGCACAGGGTTATAGCACATACACTGGGTCAACCCCAATTGGGTGTTGGACCTATTGAACAAAGAGGACCGTCTCCCTCGTCCTCGACTCCTTTTCGTGCATAATTTGATATGCCGCGGATCTCCGCTTATCTTGAACAACACAAAGTCACCATTGATGCACTGAGCTTGTTGACTCAACAAGTCTCCTCAACTTCCATAGGTGGTACCTCTCAAGGTGCCATTCGAGGATTAGAAGGAAATCCTGCTGGAGCCTACATCCATGCTGCTCCAGTAGGTGGTTCTGCCTCTGTGGCAGGTACCTCAACCGGTAATCTGAGTGATTCCGGGTTTGTTACACGTGCAGAACTTCAACATCATATTCAACAAGCCGTGTCACCAATCCACCAACAACTGCAGATGACAAATCAAAAGTTGGATCGGATAGAGCAAGCTTCCAAGGCCCAAGCTGAGCAGCTAAACCGAATTGAAACACTTTTTGCTACCCGTCCTCTAGTTCCAGAGCCTCAATCACAACATGATCCTGCCACAATGTCTGTAGATGCTTTAAAAAGCATGCTGTATGTTAGACTTCTGGAGCAAAGGCCAGAATCTGCACATGATCAAGACCTTCTGACTACTCTTCGCAACGAACAGCGTCCATCGGGAATCTCCATGGATGACTTTCAAGAGTTTCATGAAGATGTAAACAGAAAGATTGATGGGATCACCAAAGGTTTCTACACCTCCCTATCAAAAGTCACAGACCGGCTGACTAGCCTAGAAACAACCTGTCAGGCTCAGGCTCAGGGGAGTAAGCGGAGACGGGATGATCAGGTTCCGGATGATCAACCCGAGGGGGAGAAAAGGAGAAAATACATGGCTGCTCCCTCAGTTGTTACTACTGTGCCTGTCGCACTCGTTACTTCATACTTATATGCATGTACAAGTTCAACTGGGTCTGGAAGTCAACACAAACAACAACAAATGGCCGATGAAGTTTATGAACGACAGCAAAAGGAAAATGCTGACAAACAAATTGTACTTTACGTACCTCAGCAACAATCTGAACCGAGGCCAAGTGATTTTGAAGAAGGTGAAATACCTTATGAGCAGCCCCATGCTGAGATGTCTGACTGGTCTAGTGACTCAGAGGAACAAGTGGAAGATTTATATGAGTTTATTCACACATCACTTGCAAGGCATGTGGGGGAAGGTAGTTCTGCTCTGCCAGAGGAGGAAGTTGAGGATCCTGAGATGGAAAGTCTATTCAAGGGTATTGATGATTACGTCGAGGTTGCTATACGTCCAGATTCTCCTAGAATTGTTGACAGATTTGATGATATCCCTAGTGAAAGGGAGCTTGCTCTCAGAAGAAAAGAAAGGGAAGCAATTTCTAGAAGGGAAGCTAGGAGAAAGCCTAAACAAAAGAAACCTATCTTCGACGTGTCCAGGGTTCTCAGTGGGATTAATGTTGAAGTTCATGAAACTTTCCCTCCTCCTCCTGGTCGGTTTCAAGAATCAGCTGCCGATGTACTTGAAAGAAACAAACAAAGAGAGGCAGCTGAGAAAACAAGACAAGAATCTGAATGGCCCTTGCCAAGGAGCTTCATTGTGCCGCCTGCTCCTCCAGTGTATCGTAGGGATCCAGGACTTGATGCAGGCAACATGTTCAGAAGAAGTGCTGCCCAACAACCTATATGGAAACCTTATTTTGTCAATGCTGCTAATCTTGAAGAAAGAATTCCAGACATAATCAGCAATGAGCTAATACAGGTTATTTCCCCTGAGTTGCGGAACATGGACGATAAACAGAGAAGAAGATATGAACACGTCCTCTCTCAGTCCATGACAAAACCCGAAGAGATCAAATCAGAGTATCCAATAGTTGAACTTATCAATATCTATACTCAGACAACCTTCAGAATAAAGTATGCCATCTTTCATGTCAGAAGAGCAAACAATCTGTCATTCTTCCTCAACGAAGCAGACTTAAGGTTTGTAAGTATTGAAGACATCAGCTTCATCTTTGACACCCTCTCTCAGAAAAGAGGAAAGTGGCCAGAAGAAGAGTTCGGAAGGGTTGCTCTAATGAAATACATGAGAAATCTAATGGAATACTTTGAGGAACATGATCTGCAACTCGGAGCTGAAAACAACTATCCGAAAGTCAACCTCTTAAATCCTAACAAGAGCCATCCAAATCTAGAAAAGCTTGAAGAATTGACAGTTATCTATGATGGGCATCCAAACTTCAAAGGTGATCGAGGAGTCGTCTCAAAGAATACAAAAGGCGAAAAGATCTTCATCAGACTTGATGAACTCATGGCATATTCAGACGGCACCTTGAAAATTCTCCATCATAAGATACATCAGAAAGTTTGGGAAAACCGGGCAGCCTATTCTGATGAAGAACATGCTGAAGCCTATCGTGCTATAGAAAGGATGAGAACGACACTTGCAAGCAGAAGACAAATACGCAAGTGTCAAGTGGCATTCGGGATTCGCAACAAATCAGCCTATGAATAGATTAATGTATTTATTTGTTGTAAATGATTACACACCTCACTTAGGGGGAGATTGTTAGAAATATTAAAGTGAGGGGTGTAATATGTAAATACACCAAAGTTGGGAAATGCTATAAAAGGCATTTCCCAACTCATTATCAATTAAGCTTTGCATATTTCTCAACTCTTGTGTGTGTTTTCTCTCTTAGCTCTCGGCTCTCTTTCTCTCTACCGATTACACATACAAACACACATTAACTCTCAAGCATTGCTTCATCCGTATAATACGGGACCAACAACCTTCTTTAATCAATTAAGTGTGATTCCGCAACTTCTTAGTTGATTGTGATCATAGTTAAAGATTAACTTTTATTCAACTCTGATTTGTTATTCAAAAGTTAGTTCTTGTTATTTGATATAATCTATATCCGATCCTGGAATTTTTACTTCATCTCTAACATATATATGAACTTACTAACATATATTTGACACAAAATCAATACCAAAACACATTTAGACCTATCAATTAGGTCTTTTTCAACCAAAACCCACAAACTAAGCTCAAGGCTTAAAACACTTACAAGGATGATGACTATTGATAGTTTGCTTCTGAAAATCAGCTAAGGAAACCTCAATTCACAACTTGCTTCTTGATTTCTATCTCCAAAGGATCATAGGTTTGGTGTGTATGTATTGAAACGTACGTATGTATGAGTTGTGTGTGTTTTTAGTGTGGTCAGGGGATAAGAACTCCCAAATGACCGACCCTGGTTGGTTTAATACCCCTCACGGGTATTTTGTTCTCCTATTCAACTTAAAACACAACTTAGGTTTACCCGTTTCAACTAACAGAGATATTTTCGGAATCATTATCTGAAACCGTTCAATTATTAACCAACTCTATCTATTAACGACACATCTACAACTTTAGCTACATAATCACGTGTACCAACAAATAACAACAATTAGTCAACAAAACAACTTAAACAACTTGGTTAAAATCAACGTACAACTTAACAAATACAAGGTACAACTATTTACAACTAGGCCCTAAATCAGGGTGTTACATTCTAGGTTTAAATACTTAAACCTTATCCAAGCCCAAGCCCGTTCAATTAAAGCCCATGACTTTAATTGAAGTTTCATTCCTTGCACTTTGACCCCCTGGACTTTACTGGTTAATTAGTTAACTATTAATTAACTGGTCCGTTAAATATTAAAACTTAATACTTAATTTCTCTTTAAATAATAAATAACTATTTATTATTTATTTCTCTTTCAAATAATTAATTCAACTGATTAATTTTTTCCACACAGATATTGGTAAATTCCAAACTGTTCTAATTGGGTTTGTAGCAGTGTGACCCTTTAGTCTCTTATAACATTGGACGCAATGTACCTATTAATTATCTCTGCACATAATCCAACAATTTTTAGTAGTAAATTATTAATATATGTCTAATATTGTAATTTTAATTAATTAATTGTTTAGATGTTTTAATTTAATTAGCTAAACACCCCGTGTATAAACACGGGAATGATTAAATTCACTTTTAAGTTTTTTATCTTTACTTTAGATTACTAATATGTATAGAAAATAAAACTGTAAAACTTACATAGAATATATAATGTATATAAAAATTAGAAAATCTAAAAAATTTTGGAAATTCGTATATAACATCGTCATCATATTTTTTGTGGAATTTCTTTATAAACAACATTCATGGTTTTATTTGTAGGATTTCTCAACTGTGATTTCTTTCTAGCGATTGAAGATTGTCTCAATAAAGATCTCTTAGAAGATGATTATTTATTGATTTTATTCTCGATTGTTAATATCTATCAAAATAAAGAAGAATCACAACAACATATGACATGCCGAAGTCTGAAAATGCAGCACTACACTTTTATGCAATTGAATCTAGAATTATTTTTAAACTTCAATATAAACCGTTTGTGGTCATCAATATCGCCATTAGAGTATAATATAATCAAGATTTTGTATGACTTGTTAGTATAAGATTAAGTTACTGAAATACGAAATGACGGCATTATTTAAAATTTATTTGCATTTTGTTGAAATTCTTTCAACTTTATCTTACCGAATTAAATTTGAATATTTTTAAATATGTTTTAACTAACCTAAAGGATTATGTTCAAATTTGTTATGATTATATTCTTTAGTTTTTAAATTACGTTTTAAAATTTAAATTTGAATGTTTTCAAATTAGTTTTAACTAATCTAACATGATTGTTTTTAGATTCGTAATAACTAATATTCAAATTTAAATTATGTATATAATAAATTAACTAATCTCTAAATTCAATTCAATTTAAATTAGATATTATGTAGAAAATTATTAATATATATCTAATATTGTAATTTTAATTAATTAATTGTTTAGATTTTTAATTTAATTGTTTTTATCTTTTGCCTTCTTTAATGAAAATATATTAATTTGGTGTAGAGATGGAAAATTATCGTAATGAATTTTATTAGGATAGAAAAATGGAATGAATAGATAGTAAAATTGATGTGACATTAATCTAACTATTGTGATGGTGGTAGAGAATGATGGGCATTAGCTTTACCATAATCTAATATTTCAATAGTTATAATCAAGGTTGTTAATATCAAGATTTTATAAATAATTATATTTATTTTGACAAATTGAGATTATAAGTTAAGATCCTACTAGAATGTTATATTGTGTGTGCAAATACTATATAATAATACTACGTAGAAGGTTTAAGATTCAAACATGATACTTATAGTGCAATCATATTCATAGGTTCATACAAACATTTTAAAATTTCAAAACCAAAAGTTAAAACTTGTTTTTAAGGGTCAAACGTATAAGTTTAAGCTTGTTCGCAAGATTAGACTGTCAAACGATCTTTGATCCTACGATTATATCCTATTCAAGAGTCAAAACCTAATACGATTGGATCAACGAGCCATCCTATGATCCCAATGAGTGATTCTACAATATTACTCCAACCCTATTAAAAACAGTCCCATTTTGAGTTGCCAAATTCCGGCTACTAGGATCGTAAGATCTTACGATCTTATGATTAGTATTGCGATTTTAACGACCTTGGTTAAAACGATTTTGATCTACTTTGACTTAGATTAGAAAATATTTAATGTGCAATGTACTTAAGCTTTACATTGGATTATTGGTTTTTTCTTTTGGTTTTGGTTAGTAACCTAGACTAATATGGATGTGGTAGATCGTGTAACTCATGACTAACTACGGGTAAACATATGAGTTTTATTTATGAAAATTGTTTGGTACTAAGAATAATGTGTTTGGGCTTTACATAAAATAGTATAAAAATTCCAACAATGTGGAATGTATGTTCTTCAAATCCTCGTTTTCATCGAGTCTATTCACCATTGCAAATGGTTTACATGAAGTGTGGGATTGTGGGGCTAACAAAATATCTTTTCTAGTACTCCATTTTAATAGTTTAATTTTTTTTTGTCATTTTCAATAATTATATGTTTGTATGATGACATCCCCCCTTTCTTTCTTGTGCTCTAACGAGGTGTTTTAGCCCATGTTTTGTGATGGGGTTTAAAAACATATTTAAAAACGTGTTTTTTCATAAGTAAACTAAAAAGAGAAAGCAATCCAATTATCTATGATATTTTCTACATATTAATTTAGTTGATAAGAAAATAAAAAACGTATGGCATAAGTAAAGTCGTTCTAGTTTTACCCTTTTTAGTTTTCTTTAATACATATATATTAAAATTATTGACTTAAAGTTTACAATACATATTTTATAGTCTAAACAATTACAAATAATATAGAAAAGTCATAAACAAATTTTAATCTTGTTACAAACTAGATACATTTTTTAGAACTAAACCCTAAAAAATTATATTATAAAGCCATTTTAATTTCATCCTTTGTAGATTTTATAAATATATAAAAAGTCAATGCCATTCTATTTCATCCTCTGTAGATTTCATAAATGTATTAAAATCATTGACTTAAAATTTACAATTAACATTTCATAATCTAAAGAATTATAAATAATACAGAAAACCTTGTAAAAGGTGTTATTTAAAAAAATATATTCTTGTTATAAAAAACAAAAAAATAAAACAAATAAACTGGTGCGAGTCGGAGTATAAAAGGGGGACAAAATATTAAATAATAGTATTATAAAAACAATACAAAGTAAATAATTTAACATAACAATATACAATTATGACAATATGTAGTAAAAATTAATATTCCATAATAGTAGTAATGATAAAACATAATTATAAATAAATTAGTAATTTCTTTCCATTAAAAAACCTCATGTGTTAGAAAAGTAAAATAAAAACAGAAAACAAAATGAAGCATGGTTTGAACATAGGACTTTGGTGCTACAGGGAATATGCCTTACCACCCCTTCCAAATTACATTTCAAAACTTTAGTGGACTATTAGGTATATAATAGATTTACTTGTGTATATACAAAACGACAATAATTTTTCCCGGCAATTGTATGTTATTATAATTATAGAAAACGGATATTACATGAAATTATAATAAACTTTGTCATAGTTACTTTTGTATATAAATAATTTTAAGATTTAAAAAATGATATAATCAACTTTTATAATCCTCATATTGTATGCAAGTCATTGTATACTACAAAAATTATGACAAAGTTTATTGTCTATAATTGTAACTAAATACCAGACATTGAAAAAATTTGTTTGCATACAATGAGAGGATTATAAAAGTTGATTATATTGTTTCTAAAAAATAAAAGTTGGTTGTATACAATGGTAACTAAGACAACGTTCATTGTATTTTCATGCAATTTGCCCTTATAAAAAATTATGGCTAAAATATTATCAAGTTTTATTTAAAAGAGGTGTTCATACAATAGGAGGATAATAAAAATTGATTATATTATTTAAAAAAAATTAAAGTTAGCTATATACAAAGGTGATATGTGTTTTTGTTGGGGTTTTATGTTTTGGATTAGTAATAGATTTTTGGATTTGGTTGCTAAAAGTTTTTTCTCAGAACCATGTGGGAGGTATTAGGTGATTGGATAGTAGTATAATACTCATATTTACTCATGGTGTTGTTAAGTTTATATATGTTGTGTTCTTCCACCTTCATACTTTCTCTACTCCCTTGGCTTGTTTAAACCTCAAAATTCTCTCTTGGATGGGTTATACAGGTTGTTTTGATCTGTTTGGCATTATTAGGGTAGTGTTTCCTTATTCTGTGTGGTTGAAAGTTTAAGTCATGTCATAAACATATGTATATAGATGAGATGGGTGTTGGGAAGATGATCTCATCAGTTGAGATTTGATGAGACAAAGTTAATTTTGTTAGATATGTTCTAGATATAACTTAAACAGAATTATGAGGCTTGATCAGACTGAACACTTATAGTGTTTTAGACTGAGTATAAGCTGAATATAAGCTAATCATATGTTCGACCAGCTTATACTATATCTTAGTAAGACTATCACTATGTGTGATAAGCTGTGTATGTCACCTAAGATATATATTGAGCTTTCGGCCTGATGTGTTTCAAGCTGAGTGACTCAGCGTATATACTGAGTCAGCTCAACAGAGTTGCTAAATAAGTTCTAGCTAACTCTTAGGAGTTCTAAGGATGAGTTTATTAATATACGTGTTAGTTCATGTTGGTTTTCGAGTTTGTCATCGAAGAACTCAGCTTGATGAGTTTCAAGCTAAGTAACTCAGTCCGAGTAAGAAGTCAGCCTAAAGAGAATTTAAATATGTTTTAAATTCATCTTTTAACTCTCTATATCTACGGGAAGGATAAGAAGACTCCAGAATCAAGATTGAAGATTGAAGACTCAAGATAAGAAGATTCAAGATTTAAGATTCCGAGTTATCCGGTAGTTAGTTAGCAAATTAGGATTAGTCCAGTTTGTTAGGAACCTTAGGAATAGGATTATAAATACTTATCATCCTGATAAGTTTTGAGGTACGACTACAACGACGATTACAACTAAGTGTTGCAGGGCCAAATACCTCACCACAACCGTATGTGTTACGATTCTTGAATCACTGTTTGTCAGTTCAACGTGATCAAGATATTCACAGATTGCCAAGGTATTCGTGTGTTCGAATATTCACATTAGTTGTGAGATTGGTAAGTTTTCAATCTGTGATTAAATCGTGTTTAGAGAGTCGTCCAGTATCTATAATCATAAGTTGATTATAGATAGCTAAATTTGAAAGATTGAGAGATTTATATTAGGTGTTTACATATCAAGAGTTGCTTACTTGATAGAGTCTGTAATCATCTTCTTATTAATGAAAAGGAAAGCATTCGACTGTGGTTTGATTTACTATGTGTAACACTTTATTTTGATTTGTTCAATTTCCGTAGAAAGTGTATTCAGCCCCCCTTCTACGGGAAGGAAAGCATTTGTTGCTTGTTGTTATTCTCACAAAAGGGACCAACAACTGGTATCAGAGCAGGTTGAACAAGTTCATAAATTTAAAGTTCAAGATTCTTAGAAAGTTCAAGATGTCTACAAGCAACAATTCTTCAAACTTTCCTCAGATGTATGCCAAGGGTTGTCCCATCTTTGATGGATCTAATTATCCTATGTGGAAATTCAGAGCCATGTTATTCCTCAAGTCCATTGACAATCGTATGTACGATGTCATTACCAAAGGACCAATTATCCCCAAGATTTCTGCTGTTGTCAGTGATACGTCCGCTGATAAAACAGACATAAGTGAAAAAGAAGTAATGAAGCCTGTTGCATCCTGGACAGATGAAGACTGGAAACTGTTCAATCTGGATGATAAGGCAAAGTGCGTTTTGGCAAATGCCCTGACCAACGAGATCTTGCATACAGTGACTGGGTGTCAAACTGCAAAAGAGATCTGGGATACATTAAGTATTACATATGAGGGCACTGATCTGGTCAAGCAGCAAAAGAAGAGTCATCTGAACAGATCCTATGAAAACTTCTTTTCGAAGAAGAATGAAACCTTTCCTGATTTGTTCACAAGGTTTCACTGCTTGATAAATGACCTGTTAAGTGTAGGTGTGAAGAAAGATGAGGCTGAACTTGTGCTGAAGTTTCTGGATGTGTTACCAGAAAGGTTCAATGAGTAACCACAGCATTGAGGGCTGGAGGAACACTACATGTGTACAACCTACAGTCCATCTATGGGTTCTTTCTCAATCATGAACATATCACAGAGCACAAGAGAATTTCTCAACAATAACTTAAGGAGTCCTTGGATAAAGCAGATTTTGCATTAGTTGCACAGAAAAAGAAGAGAAATTCCAAGGCATTAGTTATTGAATCTGAGACTGAGTCAAAATATCAAGCTGACCACTCAGACTCAGACTCAGGTGATACTGATGATGTTCAGACTATCACTAAGTAAATGGAAATGTTAGCCAGACGATTGAGAAGAGCTCAAAGGGGAAGAGGAAGATCTGACAGGGGCAAAAGGAAGAGTTCTTTTGATCCTAAGAAAGTTGTGTGCTTCAACTGTCAGAAGAAGGGACACATAGCTGCTGAGTGCAGATTAAAGAAGGAAGAATCAGCATCAGTTGCTGATAAGAATGCTTACAGAGCTGATAAATACAAGAAGAAATATACTCAGCTCAAGAAAGGAAAGCCAGAAGACAAACCCAGTGCAAAAGGATTATATGCTGAAACCTGGGATACTGAATCATCTACCTCAGATGATGATCTATGTCTAATGGCTCAAGAAGATGAAGAGTTTGAAATTGATGAAGTTGATTATGGTTTGTCTGAGTCAACTTTTGAAGCTGACATGAATGAAGCTGAGGAAAACAGCAAACTTAGTGATTGAGATCCTGCTTCCATGTACAAGGTTAGTAATTTCAACTCTTACACCGATGAAGAAAAGGGTCTTGCCTTCGATTATTTGTTAAATGATTTCAAGACCATCCTTAAGTCTCAAAAAGATCTCAAAGCTGAGATAGCTAAACTGAAGAATGAGATCAAGGAAAATCAATCTCTCATTGATGTTGGTAAGAAAGCACAATGTGATCTTGAATGTCAAAGACACATTAATAAACTTCTAACTGAAAAACTTCAGGAAGCCAAAGTCAAAACTGGCCAACTTCAAAGGGTCACTGAGTCTTGGTGTAAGTCATCAAAGCTTGCTGAAAAGTGCATAAACCATCAAATTCCTAAACAGGTACAAGCTGTACTTGGAGGTGACTATCAAACTGCAGCTTATGTAGCTGATGATGAGATAGCAAGTACAGACTCTGAGGAGGATAGACAACTAATTGAGTCTCAGAAGTTAGCCTCAGAGAAGAAACATGGTCAAAACCTTAAATACAATATGTTTGTAAAGGCTAAAGATCATGGAAATGAGTGCTCAACATCCAAACAGCATGGTAAGTGTGTGCTGGACAGATTAGGCACTCAGCCTATTCAAAGAACAGTCATAGAAAGGCTTAATCCAAATCCTTTCAAAAGACAAAACTCTCTATCTGGCTCAGAGAGAAGTTACAAGAATAGGAAGACCACTGTAAGTCATAGGTCAACAATGGTAAGTCCAAAGTTGTGGATCTTGGTAATTCCAAGAAGATCAACAGTGGTAAGTCCAAACCTGTCGAAACTGGTGAGTCCAGTAAGCATGACAAAGGTAAGTCCAAGGTCATGGAAAAGAAGTTTGTTGGTCAAGCTTCTAATCAAAAGGATAACAAACAAAGATCTGATAAAGGTAAGTCCAAAGTCAGTGAGCATCAAGTGAATCAACTTGCAAAGAAAGTTGAAAAGTTATCCACTACATATAATCCCAAGACTGAGAGCAAGTTCTCACAAGGATTATTAGACACTCTACCTCCTGTAATCATTGGAAGAAGGAGATGCTACAAGTGCAGAAGTAGAGGTCATGAGGCTAAGGATTGTGACGTTGAAATCTCAAGGCCTGAACAAGAACAGGCTGATCAGCCTACACAGGACTCAGCTCCTGCTCAAGATGAACAGTCAGTTCAACAAGATGGAGATGCTAAGTGCTCCTCATCTGAACCCACCAAGAAGTGGGTTCCCAAAAAATTTATATCATGTGCAGGGTTCAAGTAAATGGTACTTGGATAGTGGATGCTCAAGGCACATGACCGGGTGGAAAGGACTTCTTAGTGATTTCCAGGAAGACGAAGGTCCTAAAGTAATATTTGGAGACAATTCCTATGGAATAACTAAAAGCTATGGGAAGATGCATGCTGGCAAAGTTACTTTCCAGAAGGTTGCATATGTCAAGGGTCTTAAGCACAATCTGATTAGTATCAGCCAATTGTGTGATGAAGACAACATTGTTACTTTTAGGAAGAAAGCAGGAACAATATGTAATGCTAAGGGAAAGATTGTATTAATAGCTAAAAGAGAAAGATATATGTATCTACTTGATCTTAATTATGCTGATCCCTATACTGAAACCTGCTTGTATTCCCAATCTGTTCCTAAGCTGAGTTGGTTGTGGCATAAACATTTATCACATTTAAATTTTAAAAACATAAATATGCTATCCAATAAAGAGTTAGTCTCTGGATTACCAAAGATCACATTTGTCAAGGACAAATTGTGTTCAGCTTGTGAACAAGGGAAACACCATAAAGGATCCTTTAAATCAAAGCAAAATTTTTCAATAACAGACCCACTGCATATGTTGCATATGGTTCTGTTTGGACCCATAAGTACTCCAAGCCTAAGTGGCAAGAAGTACACACTGGTGATAGTAGATGAGTTCTCACGATTCACCTGGGTAATATTCCTTAAAGCCAAAAGTGAGGCTGCCCTGGAGATAATAAGTTTTATCAAACAGGAAGAGTTGCAGAAAGGTAAGTCTGTAAAGCAACTCAGAAGTGATCATGGGACTGAGTTTAGAAACTCTATCCTTGAAAGCTTCTGTGAACAAAAAGGAATATTACAAAATTTCTCATCTGTCAGGACTCCCCAACAAAATGGAGTTGCTGAGAGGAGAAATAGAACCCTAATTGAGGCTGCCAGAACAATGCTGTGTGAGGCAGGATTGAAACTTTATTTTTGGGATGAAGCTGTCAGTACATCCTGTTATACCCAAAATAGATCAATCATTGTCAAAAGGCATGGTAAAACATCATATGAGATGTATAAATCTAGAAAGCCCAATATAGGTTATTTCTATGTCTTTGGTTCAAAATGCTATGTGCCGAATCAAAGAGATCAGCTCCATAAGTTGGAACCCAAAGCTGATCCTGGAATATTCGTTGGTTATTCCTCAATCTCCAAATCATACAGAGTATATAACACTAGGAGAAAGGCTATAGAAGAATCAATTCATGTCTCATTCGATGAAGACAGTCTTGATCAAGCTGAGAAAAGGCAAGCTGGCTTGGTTAGTCTGAGTGAGCTTGAAAAGCCTGAGGAAACCAATATGTCAAATCCTATGTATGTCATGGGAGATGATAGTGATGATGATGTGTGTCCATCAAAGAAATCATCACAAGCTCCAAGGGACTCTCAAGCTGAGAAAGATGATGAGTTCGTTAATCCTTTTGGAGCTGAAGTCACTCAAGATCTCAGTGATCATCAGTTTGTTGACAATGCTGCTATTGAGACTGAGGATGTGTGTTCACCTCAGAGATCTCAACATCACTCAGACCCAGAACCAGATTCTCCAACTACAACATTCAAATTCCTCAAAGATCATCCTCAAGATCAAATCATTGGAAATGTCCAAGAAAGGGTTATGACCAGATCTAAGGCTACAGCTAACTACGCTGCTCACTTTGGTTTCCTATCCCAAATGGAACCAAAGAGGACTGAAGAAGCCTTAGAGGATGAGGATTGGATTGAAGCTATGCAAGAGGAATTAAATGAGTTTGAGAGAAATAAGGTCTGAAACCTTGTCCATGCCCCCAAAGATCATTCAATTATAGGCACTAAGTGGGTCTATAAGAATAAAATGGACAAGGATGGAGTGATAGTTTAGAACAAAGCCAGGCTTGTAGCACAAGGGTATAAGCAAGAATAAGGAATCGATTATGATGAGACTTTTGCCCCTGTTGCTAGAATTGAAGCCATAAGGCTGTTCCTAGCTTATGCAGCATATAAAGACTTCAAAGTCTATCAAATGGATGTGAAGAGTGCTTTCCTAAATGGAAAACTTAAGGAGGAAGTCTATGTGAAACAACCTCCTGGCTTTGTTAGTTCAAAGTTTCCACATCATGTCTATAAGTTAGACAAGGCTTTGTATGGTCTTAAACAAGCTCCAAGAGCTTGGTATGATACACTGTCCAACTATCTACTATCAATGGATTTCACTAGAGGTAGTATAGATAAAACACTCTTTATTAAAAAGAGTAACGGACAGGTGATTCTTGTACAAATCTATGTGGATGAAATTATCTTTGGTTCTACAAATGAATCTTTGTGTGAATGGTTCTCCAAAATAATGTCACAAAAGTACAAGATGAGCATGATGGGTGAGATGACATACTTCCTGGGTTTACAAATTCAACAGAAGCCTGATGGAATATTCATCAATCAAAGCAAGTATGTTCTTGATTTGATAAAAAAATATGGTTTTGATTCTAGTTCAACCATGAAAACACCCATGTCACCAGCTGTCAAGCTGAGTAAAGACTCAGATGGTAAGTCTGTGTATCAGTCTACCTATAGAGGAATGATAGGTTCATTACTCAATTTGACAGCTAGCAGACCTGATATCATGTTTGCTACATGTGTTTGTGCAAGATATCAGGCAGATCCTAAGGAATCACATCTTTAAGCTGTGAAAAGGATCTTTAGGTACCTTAAAGGTACACCAAATCTAGGCCTTTGGTACCCAAAGGACTTTGGATTTGAGTTAGTTGGTTTTTCAGATGCTGACTATGCTGGGTGAGAGTTAGATAGAAAATCAACGACTGGAGGATGTCAACTGCTTGGAGGGAAGTTAGTAAGCTGGACTAGTAAGAAACAGAACTTAGTGGCTACATCAACTGCCGAAGCTGAATATGTTGCAGCAGGAAGCTGTTGTGCTCAAATCCTATGGATGCAGCATCAGCTTCAAGACTTTGGTATGAGTTTCAAGAAAAAACTCCTATCTTCTGTGATAATCAAAGTGCTATAGCCATAACATACAATCCAGTCTTCCACTCACGAACCAAGCACATCGATATTAGACATCACTTCATCAGGGACATCGTGGAAAAAGGTAAAGTTGACATTAAATTTATCTCCACTGATGACCAATTAGCAGATATCTTTACTAAACCCCTTGATGAAAAGAGGTTTATGTATCTGCTAAGTGAATTGGGTAGGCTCAACCCCTAGCTAAGTGTGTAGAATCTGAGTTTTCAGTTTGACAAAGACTAAGTGTCTTAAGCTGAGTGCACAGTTTATAAATGAGTTTTCATAAACTGAATAACCTGTCAAGCTGAATGATGAGTTTACACGTTTGGTGAGTTCCAAACATATTTTAATTGCTAAGTGTAGTTAAGATATATAGTTTGAGTCAGTCTCAAACAAAATGACTAAGTGTCATTGAGTCTGAGCTATGTGCTTAACTCAAGTTGTGTGATTGGTTCACATGTTTGGTAAGTTCCAAACATACTTTAACTACTCAGTGTAGTTAAACTGTAAGTTTGAGTCAGTCTCAAACAAAAATGACTAAGTGTCATTGATTCTGAGTTGTGTGCTCCACTCAAGCTGAGTTTCAATCTCAAGCTGAGTGCTCATTTCAAGCTGAGTGCTTGACTTAGGCTGAGTGATTAGTTTACTCAGTTTGGTGTGTCCAAACTATGATTTAATTACTAAGTGTCATTACTTCATATGTCAATGTGTATTGAGTCAGTCTCAAATCGCATCGTATATCAATTGTGTATTGGTATAACTTAACAGTGTTTATAATCTTATTATGAGTTAATAATATTATTTTACACTTGTATCCGTTGGAAGATGATGTGTTTCTACCCTCTCACTGTTACAGCAAGCCGTAATTTTTCCGGCGTAACTAATAAAAAGGGATTCCAACGGTAACTTTTCTCTCTCCTCAGAAAGGTATATATACCGATCATAACCTGTTTAGAGAAGTTTACGCCTAAAAAAATCCGACTTCTCACCTTCTAAAATACCTTTCGCAAACACCTCTGTTTCTTAGTGCATTCTTCCGTTCAAAACCCTAATTTGCTAAGTGCAGTTTTCAAACCGCTCAGTGCGAACTCTACATTGCTAAGTGCTGCTTCAACAAATTACTTTGTGTGATTATAAAATGGACGGAATCACATTAATTCTCGGTGATTGAATGGTTAGAGGTGTTCAGTTTAAGAACAATGGAGTGCCGGTGATCAAAATTAACAATCAACGGGCCTGTCTTGCAATTTCTCCAAGGAAACAAGGCAGAGGTTATGAAATATGGGTGGATTACTTTCGTAAATGCCCCCTGGTATTCGCCTTCTGTGGCGCACCACTCCATCTTGTTCCTCAACACCTTTTGGAGTTCTGATACACTTGTACTTATAACCAGAACAGGGGAGATATTACAGGGACTGTTCTCAATGGCGATAGAACGGTTGTCCTTTCTGTGCAGCGGCTAAGGGAAGTTCTTCAACTCCCTCAATCTGATGTGTTCGAGCCGGCTGTCACGAGGCAAGTGGCTAGGTCTGTCCTACCTAGAATGGGTCACCCGCAGACAGAGGGTGTTATAAAAAATGCCACCTTTCCAACCAGTTGGGGTTTTATGGTGTCAACAGTTATTCGTTCGCTGGGAACCAAGGTTGGAGGACTGGACCAAGTAAACGAGTTCGAGATGCAGCTGCTGTACAACATGTACTTTGCAAGGAATTTAGACTATGCTCATCTCATCTTCAACGAACTCCGGGTCCAAGTGATGAAGACCACAAGGGATCTTCATGTACCCTTCATAAGGTACCTGTCCTTGGCATTTGAAGCCGAGCTGGGGATAGCACTCTACGAAGCTGATCAGGATGTGTTCCTGTTTCCTACACTCAGCTCTAAGATGTTCAATAATGACATCTTCCCCGAGCAAGAGGGTCTAAGTGATCCCATGCGGTTGATAGTTGAGGCAGCTTCTTCAGAAAGTGAAGTAGAGGGATCCAATCAAGGGGGAGCTTCCCAAGCTGATCCAGAGGTTCAAGCTGAGCACTCTGCTCAGGCTGAGCCAGCCAACATTGAAGCTACCACTGGTAAGGTCTCTCCACTTTCTTCTTCTTCTCACTATTCTCCATCCACTTTTGGAGACAGGACTGTAGTAAACCCAACTCAGTCTAACCCATCTCCTTCACCTTTTATCCATCTTAAATCCCACTCTGAAGGCACCCCTAGTATGCCCACTGCTACTAGGGAGAAAATCCAAACCTATACTAGAAAAACTACCAAAGGTGGTGCCACTCCTATAGGCATCACTGGAGCTGAGATCACACCGATCCCTCCGGCAGGAGTTGAGGGGGAGACGCCTACTCTTAAGGTGTCAACCTCGAGGCTCATTTCAACCTAACAGCCTAAACCGGGTGTGGTGTCTACTCAGCCCACACTCTCCAGTGCCATGGGAGAGCCCGTTACTGTGCCTAAGCAGACACACTTAGGTAACATTGAAGAACTGACCGATCCCCAGGGTCAATCGGTCCAAACCAATAAGCCAATCACCTACCCATACACTTCACGTCTCTAGCCCTATTATTTATCTTCACTTCTCACACCCCCTTGCACGACCTGTCAATGTTTTATCTCAACACCAAAATGAATCACAGGGTCCAAACTCTGGTGCAAATGAGTTTGAGGGTATACACCAACCCTTAGATGATGCACCCAAGTTCCAACCCTCTCAAGCTGACCTGGATGAGTTAATGAAATTCTTTAAAGTCAGTTTTATACCATGCACCTCAAGAGAAAGAAGACAATATGTAGTAAAAATTAATATTCCATAATAGTAGTAATGATAAAACATAATTATAAATAAATTAGTAATTTCTTTCCATTAAAAAACCTCATGCGTTAGAAAAGTAAAATAAAAACAGAAAACAAAATGAAGCATGGTTCGAACATAGGACTTTCGTGCTACAGGGAATATGCCTTACCACCCCTTCCAAATTACATTTCAAAACTTTAGTGGACTATTAGGTATATAATAGATTTACTTGTGTATATACAAAACGACAATAATTTTCCCCGGCAATTGTATGTTATTATAATTATAGAAAACGGATATTACATGAAATTATAATAAACTTTGTCATAGTTACTTTTGTATATAAATAATTTTAAGATTTAAAAAATGATATAATCAACTTTTATAATCCTCATATTGTATGCAAGTCTTTGTATACTACAAAAATTATGACAAAGTTTATTGTCTATAATTGTAACTAAATACCAGACATTGAAAAAATTTGTTTGCATACAATGAGAGGATTATATTGTTTCTAAAAAATAAAAGTTGGTTGTATACAATGGTAACTAAGACAACGTTCATTGTATTTTCATGCAATTTGCCCTTATAAAAAATTATGGCTAAAATATTATCAAGTTTTATTTAAATGAGGTGTTCATACAATAGGAGGATAATAAAAATTGATTATATTATTTAAAAAAAATTAAAGTTAGCTATATACAAAGGTGATATGTGTTTTTGTTGGGGTTTTATGTTTTGGATTAGTAATAGAATTTTGGTTTTGGTTGCGAAAAGTTTTTTCTCAGAACCATGTGGGAGTTATTAGGTGATTGGATAGTAGTATAATACTCATATTTACTCATGGTGTTGTTAAGTTTATATATATTGTGTTCTTCCACCTTCATACTTTCTCTACTCCCTTGGCTTGTTTAAACCTCAAAATTCTCTCTTGGATGGGTTATACAGGTTGTTTTGATCTGTTTGACATTATTAGGGTAGTGTTTCCTTATTCTGTGTGGTTGAAAGTTTAAGTCCTGTCATAAACATATGTATATAGATGAGATGGGTGTTGGGAAGATGATCTCATCAGTTGAGATTTGATGAGACAAAGTTAAGTTTATTAGATATGTTTTAGATATAACTTAAAGAGGCTTGATCAGACTAAACACTTATAGTGTTTCAGACTGAGTATAAGCTGAATATAAGCTGAGCATATGTTCGACCAGCTTATACTATATCTTAGTAAGAATATTACTATGTGTGATAAGCTGTGTATGTCACCTAAGATATATATTGAGCTTTCAGCCTGATGTGTTTCAAGCTGAGTGACTCAGCATATATATTGAGTCAGCTCAACAGAGTTGCTAAATAAGTTCTAGCTAAATCTTAGGAGTTCTAAGGATGAGTTTATTAATATACGTGTTAGTTCATGTTGGTTTTCGAGTTTTTCCTCGAAAAACTCAGCTTGATGAGTTTCAAGCTGAGTAACTCAGTCCGAGTAAGAAGTCAGCCTAAAGAGAATTTAAATATGTTTAAATTCATCTTTTAACTCTCTATATCTACGGGAAGGATAAGAAGACTCCAGAATCAAGATTGAAGATTGAAGATTGAAGACTCAAGATAAGAAGATTCAAGATTCAAGATTCCGAGTTATCCGGTAGTTAGTTACCAAATTAGGATTAGTCCAGTTTGTTAGGAACCGTAGGAACATGATTATAAATACTTATCATCCTGATAAGTTTTGAGGTACGACTACAACGACGATTACAACTAAGTGTTGCAGAGCCAAATACCTCACATCAACCGTATGTGTTACGATTCTTGAATCACTGTTTGTCAGTTCAACGTGATCAAGATATTCACAGATTTCCAAGCTATTCGTGTGTTCGAATACTCACATTAGTTGTGAGATTGGTAAGTTTTCGATCTGTGATTAAATCCTGTTTAGAGAGTCGTCCAATATCTATAATCATAAGTTGATTATAGATAGTCAAGTTTGAAAGATTGAGAGATTTATATTAGGTGTTTACATATCAAGAGTTACTTACTTGATAGAGTCTGTAATCATCTTCTTATTAATGAAAAGCAAAGCATTCGACTGTGGTTTGATTTACTATGTGTAACACTTTATTTTGATTTGTTCAATTTCCGCAGAAAGTGTATTTAACCCTCCTTCTACACATCTGTTGTTTGTTGTTATTCTCACCAAAGAGACCAACAATGGGTGTGTATGTTTGCCGTTAAAAAATAAAATAAAATATGGTGGCTTGGTTTTGATCTTTTCGGAAACCTTCACCTATGGATAGTTAATGGTGTTAGGGCTACTAATAAAAATGTGATTAGAAAGGCCGAGTTATGTTCAATATAGTCCATTTAAAAAATAGAGTCCTGAAATTTTAATATTTAATCATATGTGATTTAATATACAATCCTATGTGATTGTAAAAACATCACACGTGAATTACAAAAATGTCATTCCGCCCAAAATTTTAAAATTCAATCTTGGATCATTGATGGGAGCGATTCAAAAGCTAAAATTAGTCCCTTAGAACTATGGATTAAGTATAAACTATATTGACCACATTTCTTTAGAAGGGCTAAATATTAACTAAAAAACATGGACTTAATGAAAAAGATCCACTGAAAACAGGCCTGAGGCCCAAAAAAGTAACGGTAAATTTCTCAAGTTTCATAATGAACTTGATGATTACATGACCTTAATACAACATTTTGGTAAATAATTTAAACATGTTACTTGCTTTGCAGTATATTATCATTGTTTTGTAGACCCATAATACAAATATCTGTTGAACCTCTTCATTGGCTACTTTAAGATCAAATAACACAAACAAAAAGTGATTGTTTATTATATGTGATCCTGGGTTTTTACTTGCTCAGAAGCTTAACTTCGCTTTCTTTAGGGTCGCCAAAAATATTGTCGATATGATGGTAGGCACGAAGGTGAAAGATTTAATGGGCTTTAAAAGTTCCAAGTGACAATCTACGAAGTCGAAACGACTTTGAAGGGCATGAGTTATTAGAGTGAAATATGATGTTGGAAGTCGGCACCATGAAAGTCTGAACAACCATTCATCTTCTAAGTTTTTTTTTAACAGCAAACGCACACACTTTCTAGGTGTGGTGTCCATTATTAGGTGTGATGTCCTTGTCAGGAAGGTGCGGTGCACTCATCAGTGTGGTTAGACGTCATTATCCTCTTTTAGAAAAGCTTGTGAATTATTATGGTGTGTCGGCCATTATAGGCCTTAGTTTGTAAGTCTGTAAGTTTGTTTTGCCTATATAAAGGCTTGTAAGTTTGCATTTAGAGAGCACGACAAACTCTCCCCCTTTGTACAATATTCCAAGTAATAAGAGGTGTGTTTCTAAATCTTCTCTCAAGTTCTTTCATATAAGTATGTGATGTCCTACTCTTATTGGTGTGCTGTCTTTGTCAAAGAGGTGTGGTGTCCATTATTAGGTGTGCTGTCCTTGTCAGCAAGGTGCAGTGCACTCATCAGTGTGGTTAGACGTCATTATCCTCTTTTAGAAAAACTTGTGAATTATTATGGTGTGTCGGCCATTATAGGCCTTAGTTTGTAAGTCTGTAAGTTTGTTTTGCCTATATAAAGGCTTGTAAGTTTGCATTTGGAGAGCACGACAAACTCTCCCCCTTTGTACAATATTCCAAGTAATAAGAGGTGTGTTTCTAAATCTTCTCTCAAGTTCTTTCATATAAGTATTTTCTTTTGTATTTCAGTTTATAAACCTACTCCTAAATTTACTCCACTGTCCATGCCGGACTTGAACCCACAACCTATTGAAAGATAACACCACCTCAAAGTACCAATGCTGCTGGGCTACAAGACGTTTGGTTCTTCTAACTTAATGACCCTAGTATAGTAATAACCGGACTGATAATTTGATGTCCTTGGACCCAATGATACACTATGATGAAGGCCTAGGTTGTCCACCTTGTAGTGATCACTACTCACAACACCAATATTTTAAGACCCAATCAATCAATTTAAAATTTTAAAAAAGTAATAAAAGAGAAAGAGGTTGACTGCAACAAAAAGAAAAGACTAAACCTGCATCCCTGCACCCACCACCACCCCCAGCAGCCCAGCCCACTATTCACAGCACGGCGACATGGTTGTTCTTTGACCATGGCGCAGAACCCGCCACATCATAACCACCTCCCTTTTCACTCTATTGTGGTACATGAGAGGTTGCTAGACTAATGCTACTAGTATACCACCCATGTGGCACGTCCGTACCTAAATGTCATCAAGTGTTCACATTGTATCTTCCGTTACGTGAAGTTAAGAGTTGAGTTAGTTAATATACCATCACTGCATGATATGGGTCGGGTAACATAGAAACCGGCTTCAGACTCGTTAATATGACCATAATCAACATTGAGATGACATGTTGTACATGAGGGGTAGCCCAGACAACCTACACCAGTTTGATCCATTCCCATGTAATCTGATTTTTAAATATTGCTCAGTTGACCATTTACAAAAGAAACACAAAACTCAAATCAACCCAGTCACAAGTTATAAGCCACGAAAACGACTACTGAATCATCATCTCATGATCCCACTACAACGATACTGATCGATATACAGTTGAAGTGGAAAGGGGAGAAGAGCAAGAAGAAGCAAGAAGAAGCAAACAAGATCAACTTTTTTTTTTAATTTTTTTGTTTAAAGTTACAAGTGCATCTGAGATTCGTAAACTGAGATTCGCCACATGGGTTTGGTTAGGGAACATGAGTAGAAACTATGCACCATCTTTAGTAAGAACTTTTAGCAACAACCATTAACAAGTGTTTCCTGCTCCTCTGGTTTCTGCATAAGTACAATGCTCTTTACTATTGTAGATCCCTCTTCGACAAGACTAGGAACCTTCATTATCTATAAGTAAAAAAAAACAAGAAAATCGAATAGCTATCTAATCTCATTATCTAAACTGATATATTAAATTCTCATTACCCGAGTACATGGTGTTTATTACTGAAGTGTGTTGATAAGCAGGTCACACAAGTTTCAAATAAAATGTTCTTTCACGTGTATAGACGATATAGACAAACTTGAGCCAGACGAATAGGATTCAAGAACTTTGAAATGTTAATCAAGAAAGTGTGTTGGATACAAATCAAAATACTAATCTAGTTTTTTTTTTGTTTTTTTGTGTGAATAAGAATTTAAAAAGATCATAATAAATACGCCTCAGCTAACTTTCAGCCCGTTTGATCCATTCCATTTTTAACAAAGTTTTCTAATTTGGCCGTTTGACGAATTAGAGGTGAAAGATGACTGCAGATTAATGGGTACATTTGAGTCCTATTCAAAATGTATATATGACTGCAGATTTAGTTTTACCTTCATTGCGAGCATTTCGAAACATTGATGTACATTTTCTAGAGTTCTAGCACTGCACTCAAGAAATAAGTATCCAAGTTCTTTTGCAAGAGCAACGCCTTCTTCCTTTCTTACAAACCTTTCTGAATCCTGAAATAGCAACAAAACTTATCAAAGATCAAGATGGAGTACACAACCTACAGTTTCTATTTTCCTCTCTGTGTTCAAAAGTTAACTGTGTTCTAGTAAAATACATGATATGCTAAGATTCCATGTACAAAGAAACTGAAGAAGGTTCAGGCTAGAGAAGAGGTTGAAATTTTGACACATTTAGTTATGAGTGGGTCAATCTGGTTTATGCTTTATCTAAAAAGATTCAAATACACATTTAGCTATTAAGAAGAATGGGTCAAACAGATTAAAAATTGGTCTAAAGTCTTTTGGACCCATACTCAAGAATAACTCATTTTGACTCGTTACCTAACCCTCTAGACTCTAGTCAATAGTCATAATCCATAGCTACTAAATTACAAGATTCAAAAGTAACTATATCAACATAATGATATAATCTTTTGAATAAAGTAGAAACACGCCCCGGGGGGGGGGGGGGGGGGGGGGGGGGGGGGGGGGGGGATATAAAAAAACAATTTTTGTACGAGCAAATACAGGTTGTGTCTGGTTGACATTCGATTTTACACCTTTGCTTAGTAGGTAACTGTTAATTTAGTTTACACCCATTACTCATTAAAAAACAAAAGATATCCCAAATCAATATATCCTGCCGCTAAAGTCTCTATTACAAATCTTTAATTAGAATCTTATATTTGTGTCTTGACCAATAAACTAAAAGAGACATGTCAATAGATAGGCAACAAAAGTTTTACTCTACATCTAAGTATTTTGAAGAAAATAGATACATATTTAGTATGAACAGCTTACTTTGTCAACTTTATTTCCAATAAGCATCTTCACACACTCCTGATTAGTGGAGTATCGCTCGACTTCTTTAGCCCATACTTCTGTTAAACCTGTAAATGTATCTCTCCTTGTAACATCATACACTATAAGCAAATGGTATTAGTTTTCTTATAAATGTATAAGATAAAAAGACATATTTATAATATAATAACAAAGCTAATATTATTCAAGCAGCACATAATGGGGTGGCTGCTTATTTAATTTATACAAGAGAAGTAATTGAACCACTAAAAGTTTTGTCTTTTCATTAATAATAGGTGCTAGATTAGTAAGCTACACAAACATTCTTCAATATTTACAAATATGTATGTGTGTCTTTGTCTTATTTATCTCTGGATGTGTGTGTGTGTGTGTGTGTATGTGTGTCAAGTTTTAGGATGCAAGTATGCAACATTATGAATTAATCATGCTTACCAAGAATAATGCCTTGGGCACCTCTATAGTAAGAGCTTGTCAAAGTCCTAAATCTCTCCTGTCCAGCTGCAATACACATCATCAAACCACAGACAAATGGCAGTTGATTTTTGAAAGGAATTTCAGTGGAAGTATATTTCTACAACATGTAAAACTATAAACTTGACTTCAGAAAGTACAAAAATTATTACATGAAGACAAGTAAATGATTACTTTATTTATAAGAGAGAACCTATTAATTATTTATAAATGATCGAAACTCAAAGCTCATTGGTTATCCGAGATATAAGGCAGATTGTGAAGTAGCAACACTGCATAGATCACTTCTTTGAAACATGTTTTGTAGATCCTATTCTATATCATGTATCGTCAATACGTACCGGTGTCCCAAATTGTAAGCTTTAACTTCTTTCCACCAACTGTAAGCTGCTTGATTTTGAAATCAACACCTACTCAACAATACGGTGAACATTAAGTTAAAGCTAAAACAGCATGGGAATGAAGCAACAACTGAATTATCCTACTGGAAACATAAACAATGAAGTAAGAAGATTTTACTTATTTATTTGCTTGAGAGAAAAAAGTTATAGATGATTGATATATTGAAACTAGGCCATTCAGTTGGTGACTCGACTATGTTAGCATATGAACACAAACTAAATGAATAGAGAGAAAAAAATCAACAAGAGACACGAACTTTCAAATCTATCGCGCTTCACAAAATGAGCTCATTTGAGTGCCCCACAATATCATCTTTTTGCAAGATAAAGTCAATAGAACAAAAACAAAATTAGCTCGCAGTAGCTACTATACACAATATCGTCTTGCGTTGAAACAATTAGCAAATGCATTCGGATAATACTATGTGAGAATATTGAAGCGGTCAATGTGCTTCAAACCAGGTATGAATCTTTAAGTTAAAATCTTCACTCACCCACAAACTTAACCAGCATAGCTTCTAGTGTAGAATTAACTGATAAAACATAATGCCAGGTAGAAAAGCAAATAATAAGAGCCATGATTTAACAAAGTAGTTCACTAGTCTCATTAAAATTGCAACAAATACCATTTTGGCTATATTTTCATTTCCTACAAGTATCAGGCTCTCCAGGTGAAGTTACCAATCTCCATTGCTATCATATTTGGCTCTTTGCCACATCCTACTGTGTGCTAGTGATTGTTATGAGTTCTTTATATCCTGGTTATTGGAGAACATATATAACATTTGATGGTCAACTTTACAACAAATTACAGATCAGCTATTCATATAATATAAGTATTACTGCGAATTTTTTTCAAAAGTAATTTAACTTTTTAAAAAATTAGCAAAAATAGGTGTGTTTTTTTTTATTTTCATAAGTAAGGTATTTGGGAATCCTATTCCCGGTTTCTTCCCATTTATCTAGTCAAGTCAAATCAGTCATAAGAAGTTAAATGCTTTTGCAGGAAACCGAGGTTCCCATTCTCGGTTCCTTTGTCACATTCAAACACCACCATTCACTTTTATCAGCGCTGATGTCGATGGCATAAAGTAACCGAGATTCCCATTCCCGGTTCCTTTAATACCTGCCACCTGCCACCTAACCCTAGACAACTTTAATTCTTGCTCATTACTCTCCACCCAACCTCCGAGAGTTTTCTATTTAACACCCAGCCACTTCTTCTTCTTTTCCTCATCATTCACCATAAATTTTTTTTTCAGTTTCTTTCTTCTTCTCTACATTTAGTTAAGCTTTGATTTTTATTTTGTTAGAATGGCGAGTATCAGACTGTGGTCAACTACCATTTTAACAAAATAAAAATCAAAGCTTAACTAAATGTAGAGAAGAAGAAAGAAACTGAATTTTTTTTTTATGGTGAATGATGAGGAAAAGAAGAAGAAGTGGCTGGGTGTTAAATAGAAAACTCTCGGAGGTTGGGTGGAGAGTAATGAGCAAGAATTAAAGTTGTTTAGGGTTAGGTGGCAGGTATTAAAGGAACCGGGAATGGGAATCTCGGTTACTTTCTGCCATCGACATCAGCGGACAAAAGTGAATGGTGGTGTTTGAATGTGACAAAGGAACCGAGAATGGGAACCTCGGTTTCCTGCAAAAGCATTTAACTTCTTATGACTGATTTGACTTGACTAGATAAATGGGAAGAAACCGGTAATAGGATTCCCAAATACCTTACTTTTGAAAATAAAAAAAAAACACACCTATTTTTGCTAATTTTTTAAAAAGTTAAATTACTTTTGAAAAAAATTCTATTACTGCAATATACTTGATTTGTAAACCTTCTGCATATACTTTAAAGGTAATTGTGAAGTAATGATACAAACATCACCTATGATTCTATAAAAGTTAGAATACCTGAACACATAATTTCTTAATATACATACAAAACTGGAATCAATTCACTGTTCATAAAAACTAGAAGTTGATAAAATTTAATCAATCAATTAATTTAGAGAAACTGAAATTACCAATAGTAGGGGCGAGATCCTCGAGAGAGTTGGACAGAAAACTGAGAAGAAGACTACTTTTGCCGACACCAGAATCTCCGATCAACAGGATCTTAAATGACAGATCATACTGAGCTGACGACGAACTCATTTCGATTTTCGAATCAACTCTTTATATCTGGTTATTTGAACACCTATGACGGAAAACTGTAAACTGAAACAGAGAGATGTCAATGTCATTATCGGAATCGAATGCTGCATTTATATGAGAACCGAAAACTGCAATCGCATCAAATTCCTTTCTGTTTTGTTGAATTTGAGTATGAAATGAGAGAGAAAACCGCTGAGAAGAAGCAAAGAATTGAAAGAGCTGGAAAGAAGTTGATGCGACGAATCCCCCGTTTTGCGTCGAACGCAAGTCCACTTCTTTACCCGCCAACCCCAATAATAATCTAACTAAACTATATTATTAGAAAGAACCACACTAAATGCCCGTATAATACACGGATTTAAGGACGGATTCAGGATACCAAACGAGTGGTGACATCATCTGAAATTGGTGAAATAGGTGTAGTATTGGCTCGAAAAAATCGAAATTTACACTACGAAATAGTAGCACCGCCTAAAAAAAATCAAAATTTACACTACGCACGTAAATTTAACCGGTGTCCCGTGACACCCCTGGCTAAGCCATGGGTCCGCCTATGCACGGATTGGTTTAAAAGATAATAAATATCAAACATAATAAAACGTATTAAATACTAAAAGAATGCGAATTAAATGAGAATTTAAAAAATGACGACATACGACAACAACACTCTAACCAGCAGTGGAAACATCGATGCGAGCGGGAGAACAGACTTAACGGCAGAAACATGGTTGCATGATACGAAGAGACGTGATTGTATTTCTTATATAAATCATCAATAATTATTTTTATAATTAAAGGTAATAAAGTTAAACGTTATTGGTTATATTTAAAAAGGAATTAAAATGATTATAACATATTTTAGAATGATAAAACTAAAAATTTGATTAAATATGATATTTTAAAATATTATAAAGGGTAAATATGATATTATAAATTTAGGTAGACGAATACGATTTTATATGATCTAATAAGGGCATATATGAAATTATTTATAATAACTTTGACTCCAAAATGTCAAAATCGGTTTTTTGATTTTAAATAAATAAATGGTCAAAATTAAATATTTTTTTAAATGAATGATTCAGATCATGTAATAAATTTTATCAAATTAGTCTTTTATATATATTAGAAGATAGGGTTTTAAAAAGTTCTTTCATTTTTAAAAATATAATTTCACTAATAGGAACCTTTTCTTCAAAAAATAAATTAAGCTTACAAATAAATATGAAGTCATCATCCTTAATTCACATTTCTTCATGATATCAAATATTTATTTCCACCCGTAATTCTCATCTTTTGCGTCTAAAAATAACTTATAATATATACGATATAATATCAAAATAATATAATTATGATATCATCGTCCTATTTTTAGAATTTTTTATATTCCAATCATATCTTTTTATTAACTTAAATGTCTTTAGAATTAGTTTTTCTAGGTAACAAACCTTAAGCGTTACACATTGTTCAAGATTTTTACTTTTAATTGATTTGTTTTGTTAAGACGAAAATATTTTTAAAAAGAATCAAAGATATATTCAAATCATTTAACAAATACATTTTTTCATGGTTAATTTAATTTATATAAACATATTACATATAGACCAATTTGATTAGATTAAAACATTGAAATTACATTATTCGATTTGTGATACTATTTATTTTAGGAATCAATTCAAAAAGACGTCATAATATATCACTACAAGTACCTTCTTTCTTTGTTATTTTTGTTTTATATCATGATTTTGTTATTTTCTTTTAATACTATGTATAGACGTGGTATTTGTCATCGATATATGCATTTATATACAGGGTATTATTTGCTTAATTCATTATTTGGTTATATTTTTAATATGTTTTACAATTGTTTTACTATACAACAACATTTAAAATAATTTTAATCATCCCCGTGTTTATACACGGGGTGCTAAACTAGTGATATTTATAATATTATATAAAATTATAACCATGGTTTTTAAGTCCGTAGATAAAAGTAAATTTACATAGTTTTAATTTTTAAGAACGCCAACCATGATTCATATATGGAAAATTGAAATCTAAATAAAAGATAGTTAAAGTGGATTTTTTACAAATATAAAAAGTTGATTATAAAACATGATTTATAATTATTATATTTTTTACAAATATAAAAACTAATTAATTAACCTGCATAACTTCTAGTGTAAAATTAACTGATAAAACATAATGCCAGGTAGGAAAGCAAATAATAAGAGCTATGATTTAACAATGGAGGTCAAAAAGTTACTTACCACTTAGATATCAATCTCGATAAACATTTTGAGCAACTTTTTTTCTAGCAGTTACTCTTAATTTCTGGACAAAGTATTTCACTAGTCTTATTAAAAGTGCAACAAATACCATTTTCGCTATATTTACAAAGACCGCATTCAGAACCAGATATGGGCATTTTGAGTTCATTGTGATGCCATTTGGCCTTACTAACACACCGGCATCATTCATGGATCTGACGAATAGAGTGTGTAGACCCATGCTACACAGATCAGTGATCGTGTTCATAGATAATATACTTATCTATTCCAGAAGTCCAACAGGTCATAAGAAACATCTCTGCGAGGTCCTAGAGACGCTGAGGAGAGAACAGTTATATGCTAAGGTTTCTAAATGTTAATTCTGGATACAAGAGGTGCAATTCCTGGGTCATTTAATCAACCAAGAGGGAATAAAAGAGGACCCTGTGAAAGTAGAAGCGATAATGAAGTGGGAACTGCCAAAGAATCCGACAGAGGTTAGAAGCTTCTTAGGTTTGGCAGATTATTACAGGAGATTCATTGAGAATTTTTCAAAGACTGTCGTTCCTTTGACACAACTTAATAAAAAGAATGTGGAGTTTGTTTGGGGAAGTGATCAGCAGGTTGTTTTCTCAACTCTCAAGCAGAAATTATGTGAAGCACCAGTGCTCGCGTTACCTGAGGGTATGGAAGACATGGTAGTATTTTGTGATGCCTCTTACCGTGGGTTAGGCTGTGTTTTGATGCATAGGGGCAGAGTTATAGCTTATGCTTCTAGACAATTGAAACTTCATGACAGTAGTTACCTGACTCATGACCTGGAGCTAGCAGCAGTGGTATTTGCACTTAAGATTTGGAGACACTATCTATATGGTGTCAAGTGTACTATATACACTGATCATAAAAGTTTAAAGTATTTTGTGGATCAGAAAAACCTTAACATGAGACATAGGAGGTGGTTAGAACTGTTGAAAGATTATGATTTTGAGTTGTATCGTCCCGGGAAAGCTAACGTCATGGCTGATGCTTTGAGCAGAAAATCAGGAACAGTGTTATTACGGAATCAGTCCCTAAGGATGACAGTTACAATGCCTATTATTGATGTGATCAGAACAGCTCAGTAAGAATTGATCAAAAGTGAGAATCATAATAAAAAGCTGATAAAAGGGCAAGTGGCAAAATCTTGTGACAGATAATCGTGATGTGCTGACTCGTTACGGTTGTATATGAGTACCTAGTTACGGAACTGCGAGGCAGATGTTACTGAACGAGGATCACGGATCTAGATTTTCTATATACCCAGGGGCTACCAAAATGTATAAAGACTTGAGGGTAGACTATTGGTGTCCAGGTATGAAGCGAGATGTAGCCAGATATGTGGAGAAATGTCTTACGTGTTTGCAAGTGAAAGTCGAACATCAGAAACCACATGGGAAGTTACAACCACTAGAGATACCAGTCTGGAAGTGGGAAAACATCACTATGGACCTGATTACCAAATTACCCAGAACCCCATGAGGTTATGATGTGATATGGGTGATCGTAGACAGGTTAACTAAAAGTGCACATTTTATTCCCATTAGAGAGACTTATCCGTCAGAAAGATTAGCAGAGGTGTATATGAGAGAGATTGTGTCTCGTCATGGAGTACCAATCTCTATTGTATCAGACAGGGATACTCGTTTCACTTTTAGATTCTAGAACAAGTTTCACGAAGACTTGGGAACATGACTTAATCTCAGTACAACTTTTCACCTTCAGAACAACGGTCAGAATGAAAGAACTATTCAGACGCTAGAAGACATGTTGCGTGCGTGTGTCATTGATTTCGGTGGAAGCTTGGATATGTATTTTCCGTTGGCAGAGTTTTTTTATAATAACAGTTATCATTCCAATATCGGAATGCCACTGTATGAAATGTTATATTGGAGAAAGTTCAAACTCCCGTGTGTTGGGGTGAGGTAGGACAGAGAGAGTTGGGCAGTACAGAATTGTTTCAGCGAACAACAGAAAAGATCCAGCAGATACGAGAAAGGTAGTTAGCCGCCCAAAGTAGACAGAAGAGTTACGCGGACAGACGCAGATCACCACTCGAGTTTCAAGTAGGGGACATGTATTATTAAAAGTGTCACTGTTGAAGAGCATAATCAGATTCAGAAAGAGAGGAAGACTCGGTTCAAGATTCATTGGGCCATTCAAAATTATTGCACGTGTAGGGAAGGTTGCCTACATACTAGAATTACCAGAAAAGTTGTCTCAGATTCATAACACTTTCCATGTTTCACATCTCAGAAAGTGTTTAGCAGACAAGTCTGCATTTGTACCATTGGAAGATGTCATTATTGATGATAAATTGAATTATGTGGAGCAACCTATTGCTATACTAGAAAGGAAGGTTAAAACCTTACGTAACAAACATATTGGGCTTGTAAAGGTCCAATGGAAGCACATAAAGAGGTCAGAATGTACATGGGAGTCTGAGCAGGAAATGAAGCGTAATTATCCAGAAATCTTCAGCAGTTGATTTCGGGGACGAAATCATTTCAAGTGGGGAAGAGTTGTAACACCTAGGTTCGATTAACCCTATTTTTGTGTTAATTAATATGGGTGTTATATGTGTATTAGTTTAGTTTATATGTGATTAGATGTGTTATTTAAAGAGGATGGGCCAAATCTGCCAAGTTCTAAACTCATATAGTCAAGGAACCAATGTTGTCATTTCATGAAAGAATTTAGATGAGTTTGACTTCACAGAAGTCATATACACTTCATGAACCATCCTTGCATACATACACTTACGTAAACCTCTGTTGGGCACTTTGCTTTAGAATTTTTGACAAGAAATCAGAGATATTTTTACTTCAGTTGATGCATATCAGTATTTGAAGCATCAAGGTTATATTTGGTTTGGTTTATTTTGTTGTTGTTAACTTGTTATGAGTTAAATGGTTCATAAGGGTGAATCATTAGGTGTAGAGTGTTAATTGTTAATATTTTGTTGTTGTGAGGTGTTAGGGGTGTTGGAAAACACCCCCATATGGTTCAGATACATTTAGAATTGAATCTGTTGGTATTTGGAGCGAAAATAGCAAGAACAGTCGGTTAAACTGTTGCTGTAATAGCAGAGGCACCGTACCTTTGGAAGTACGAGCGTGCCTATTAGACCGTGGCTAAACCTAGTTCTTGGGGTCCTGGCGTGATGCACGGGTGTACCCACATAGGGTATAGGCGTGTCTTGGGTATACGCATGCTTGAAGGGCCCCTGGCCGTACCTTTTAGAAGGGCACTGGCGTGCCTGCAGAAGAGCATGGGCGTGCCTCGCTCGCCCCTGCTCAGTTTTCATATGTGCATCAATGAAGTGTTATTGATATATGTGTTATACTATTTGTGTAGGATCATGATTACACAACTCATATACAGTATTATATCAGTAAACTGCTTACAAGGTGAGTCTTCTAGACTATTACTCATATGTGCAATATGTGTGTTATTGCAGTAAAATACAACTATGTGACATTTATTTGCTGTGCCTGGGAGCGGTTGTTCCGTATTTGCGAGCCTGTCTACCGTGAGCTATATCTCGAGTTCTTCTCTACTGTCTGATTCAACGCTCACACCCACAACATCCATGATCGGCGGTTCTTAAATTCCATCTGGGAGGCCAGAGTCATGAGTGCGATCTGGTGGATTTTAGCAGACGTCTTGGTCTTTAATCTTTATACAGCCGAGGAGACGGCGAGTCCTTTTTTCGAGCAGTTTATGTCTGCATGTGCGCGTGAGGCGCCTGAGACTTACATGATCCGCGGACGGCTGTCGAGAGTAGTTTCCGCATGCCAGCGCATCGTCTCATTCATCGTCTTATCAGCACCTCTATCGCTCACCGCCGTGGCGGCGAGAAGGTCACTAGTGTTGACCTTCTCTACATGTTTGCCATCTTAGATCCGGAGCTCCTTTTTGATGTTCCTCGCCATTTGGCTTTCTATATGGAAATACGGGCCTGTGGGTCCAAACAGGCGAGCCCTATCTGCGGCGGCCAGTTTATTACTGTACTAGCGAGGTATTATGGACTTCTTACTGAAGCCGAGGAGGCTCGTCTTGTCCGTCTTGAGTCACGGACGATTGGGGTTGCATTTTTAGATACCATGCGTGTTATTGAGCAGACGCCCACATGAGCGTACAGGTTAGTGGCCACTGATGGCCAGGATGTTGAGGAGGAGGAGGAAGCCCAGCCCAATGAGGGGGCTGCGGCAGAGCCCGAGACTGCTTAGGAGCAGCCTGCGAGGAGGGTGCGCCGTAGGAGATGGGCACCCGGGCAGGCCGAGGACGATAGCTTCCAGGCCAGATTCGACAGGATGGAGCAGGAGCTGGCGATTGTATGCCCATATTTGGAGGATCTGAGGACCCACCAGCTCTAGCTCGTGGAGTATATGCGGGCCATAGGGGTGGGCCTTTCTGACCTGATTGGCTCGGCTATTACCCTCCCTGCTTTGGCACCGCCATGTCCGGATTGGAGGACGCGCGTCGCTCAGGCCCACCCAGACATTCCAGGACCATCTGGGCACGACGGCCGCGAGTCTAGTGACAGTAATGATGTTTTTTGATGTTTATGCCTTGTTATTTTTTTTTATATTTTGATGTATTCAGACATTTGAACTTTGATGTATATATCTTTTGATATTATGATGATTGTCTAATCTATGCTCTGAGTTGTTTATTTTACAGTGGTTGTTTGATTGATGTATGGAGTACATGCGTATATGCTGGCTGTCAGTTCAACGAAATTCATTATTGCTCCGTTTGCCGTGTTGATACGCAGGGAGTTTATTTCTAATCTTTTTCTACCTTAGTGTTTGATTTTGTGTACAATGGGGTCATTGTACAATCTAAGTGTGGGGTAGGGGGTTAGAAAAAGATTCATCGCTTGAACTTAATTTGTCCTTGATTAAATCATTCTTGTATTTGGGCTATAATTTTAAAATTTTTAATATCATTCGGGTAAGGGTTAAGTAGTAATTGAAAATGTCAGATGTTTGATTTGTAAACAAGTTCAGGGGTTATGTTTAGACTTTGTGCATAATATTTTGTGGCTTTCACCATTCCATAGAAATTTCAATTTATGGTAACCAAATTTTAATTTTTGAATCATGGTTATGTTGGAGTATGCCCACTGGAACACGCATGCCATATCACTATTGATGAAGCACGGGCCTATTGGGTCATACACCAAACTTCTACTCCGACAGCCCTAAGTGAAAACAGCCGGTCAAAATGGTCAAATTCCAGTTGACCTAGGCTTCACGACCGTGGAAGATGCTTTACGGGTCGTGAAGCACACTGTCCCACGAGTTCCTACATGGGCTATATGGCCCATGGACCAGAGTGGTTTCACGGCCCTACACGGGTCGTGAAGGGAATCGTGAAGGATAAATGCGCCACGAGTACCTCCACGACTTCCCGTACGCGGCACGGGCCGTGAAGGTTTTAAGTTTCACGGGCCGTGAGGGACCGTGTGAGGGGTCGTGAAGCTCGAAAACTAAGTGGCACTTGATTTTCATTGGTACTTTGATGGTGGTCTAATGACACATGCTTTCTTGGCCGGCAAAGAGGTATTCCAGATGATTCATTGAGGTCTTTATAAGGATCTAGTGTTAGTTCATTTGGGACCTTTTGCCACTTTAACCAAATACACTACTTCAAGATTCAAACAAGAGTTGTTGTGAGGTTCTTGAGTGTGTTCCAGAAACGTGAAGGGTTGTTGAGCATCATCAAGACTACTAGTGTTGTTGGTGAAGCTTCTTGCTAGCACAAGGGTTGGAGTTCTTTTGGTGTATCACTTCGGTTGATCTCTTGAAGGCGTCTTCTTCAAGACAAGTTCATCCCTTCTATACACAACCTTCATCTCAGTTGCTAGGAGCTAAGGAGGAAGGTATAATTCTCTATCCCTTGTGATTGTTGTTTTGGTTGCATGTATTTGGCTTCAAGTTACATACCATTTATGGAGTTCTTGTAATACTTTCATGAAAATGTTTTTAAAATTTGCTTCCGTTACGTTTTCTTGTCCTACATGAACTCCTACAGTGGTATCAGAGCCACCTTGATGCAATGCATGCACCTTGATGGCCTGAAAATTTGATTTTTTCAAAATGGACATTCTGTCCAGAAGGTCTTCACGGGCCGTGAAGGTTTTCTTCACGGGTCGTAAAGCCTACACGACCTCAGTCGTGGGGTAGGGATCGTAGGCTTTTTACTTGTGTCAGGGGTCGTAGTAACTACTGTCTTCACGGGTCGTGAGAGGCCGTGAAGGGCAGTAGGTTGTGAAGAGCCCGTGAACAATGAGTTTTTCCCCGGTTTTAAAGAAAATTATAAAAATCGAATTTTGGCAATTTTCTGGATTTTTCCAGAATATTTATTAAGTCTTTTAGATCTCTTTTAGAAAAGCCCCATAATATCCTAACTCACATATTTATATGTATCGGGCGGTTTTTGGCATCATAACGCGCACATGCATATACTTATGTTGTGTATGTATGAATATGGTTTTTCAAAGTGTTTGGAATTCCTAATGCATACGTACAAGATTTGTTCTCTCGTGCCTTGAGTGTTTTAGGTAGTTTAGGAACAAATCTAGTTTGGATATTTATACACGGTTTGGTGTGGCACACCGTGTTCATATTTGTGGTTGATTATGTGGTTGTATGTAAATCCGGTAACATTGAGCCTTTTGACCTATGTGATGTGTTTTGGTTGTATTTAATTAATTTATTCAATTATTTGGTGGTTTGTACCACATATGGTTTGTAATAATTAATTAATTCATTCGGTTTGTATTATTTAACGGCTTGCATGCCGATTTTCTATTCTTTGTAATTGTTAGTTTTAGTTTAGAATAGATATCGTGGCTTGCATGACATTTCCTTTTTACATTTGTATATTGTAAAAGGAGAACCGAAGACAACCAAAGAGAACCATGGAGGAGGTGTCTTGGCTCAAACTTGGATCCGGAGGTCGGTGGGAGATGCGATGGGTCAAGTGGGAGGAGCACACATCAAGTCATTTGGTTATGTCCTTAGATGACTTAGTCTTGCCCGTTGGCTCACGGGCAAGGCACATAGGATTGGCTCGTTACCGGATATATTATATACATGCGTGGTTGTTTATTTATTTTGTATTTTCTTGCATGGATGTTTTTTGATCTTCGCATGCTTGAAAGTTTTTCAAAATAATAAAACCAAGAGTTTTGAATTGGTTAACAAACCTCGCGCGCCACATAGACAAGAATTGGTTAAAAATCGTTTTTAACCGGGAAAAAAAACAAAAACCCGTTTTTCAAAAGTAAATCACACGCCACCCGTAAGATGACACCACCCGAATCTAGTGAAACAAGATCGGTCGTCGAGCTCTAGCCGATGTCAGTTTTGCGTAACTGTGTGGAAGGTGCGTGTGGTAACTCGCAAGGTCGGTTGTCGAGCTCTAGCCGAGTCGGCCATTAGGCTAGAGTACCACCGTGTATCTTGACGGTTGATTTACAATTCCAAGACTTAAAATGCCTTGGTAGTTGTCGTGCCCATACCGGGCTACCAAAGTGGATTAATGAGGAATGGTGTGGAGGGATCAACCATGCTAAATTGGCTGATTGTGAATTTCCCCTTTTACTAATCATGTGCTTGCTAAATTGAGAAAATCAAAGAAAAAATTGAGAAAATCAGAAAAAGAAAAAAATAGAGCAGTAATAAGGCCAAAGGCCAAGAAATGCAACAATAAAGGCAAACGGCTAGTAGTATAAGTTAAACATGTGGCCTTTGGGACTCGAACAAGTAAGCTTTGAGGGGTATTCTACACCTAATCACCAAAAGCCAACTGGTTTGGGATCGGTTGGGTAGAAAGTTCGCTACATGGGTTCCATCGAAAGTCATAGACTTATATGAGTAAAATAATAAAAGCATGTGTCAAGTAAATATGAGACATCTGCGATAAGTCTTGTGGTTGGGGGGTTCCTAAGGGGTAATTTAGCCATACAAGATTCATTAATTAAGGGTTGGTTATTTATAAAAAGGGAGAGTATTTGGGATGGTGAAAAGTTAAGGGAGGACCATAACATGGGTATATGCATAAGTCTAGGTATAATTGCTGTCTTGTTTCTAATCCAACATGCTAACATGATTCAATGATATTTAATGTTTACAAGGGTGATATTGCTAGTTTAAATTCCATAGCCTGGATAAAATTGTAATTTGCTTGACGACAAGCAAAGTTCAAGTGTGAGGTATTTTGATATCGCTGTTTTTAGTTATATATTTTGCGCGATATCCGGGTAGTTTTAGACGAATATTATTCTTTTTTTTTTGTCAAAAAGGTGCTTTTTACCTTTATTTTATTCAGGCTAAAATGTACAAAGAGTTGCAAAATGAAGATCAAAAAGTTGAAAGATCAAGAAAAGAAGAAAAATGTGAATTTCTGGAGATCGAGGCACGATCTCAAGTATATTTCGAGGCGCGATCTTTGTTAAAGATAAAGCCGTGATCGAGGGGATAAGAGTCAGCGTGTTCGAATTTTAAATCTTCGATGAATTTGGGACCAGATAGAGTTAGTGGCGCGAAAGAAAGGATAGCGGCGCGAACTCTAGGTTAGCGGCGCGATCTTGCAGGGTTTTTCAACTAGGAGCATCCCAGAGGCACTCAAGGGCAGCTGGGAGCAAGGAATTGAAGATTTGAAGCTTAATTCGAAGATCAAGGCTAGCATCATTGTTTATTTCGGGTTCTATTGTTCTATTCTCTTAATGACTTTCATTCTAATCTGTTTCCAGAGCTTTGTAATGAACATGCTAGGCTAGATCCGAGTTTTCCTCTCTAGAGGAGATGAACCTAATGACAAGTTGATGTATTTATTGAGATTTGTGTGCTTTTTAATCAAGTTTATGTCATGAATGTCTTAATCACTTCATAATCCATGTTTTAGAATCTGATTTTGGTTGTTTACAATCTGAGTTTTTGTTAAATTAGATGATCATTCTATTTAAGTTAAACTTGGATCTTTATTACCTATGATCATTAGATAATCTAGACTAGTGGTTGGTCAATTGTAGGTTAGACAACTAAAAATCGGTTCTTTCACATGGGGTTATGTTGGTTTCATGTTTTGTTTATTAACAAATCATTTGGATTAAAGATTTTCATAAATCGAATTTAATTGGCTAATTGTACGAGTTAATTAATCCTTTGACCATAAGGATTGTTAATGAGTACAATTATAGGGTTAGATTTTTGGAACAAGAGTCTAATCAATTTAAGAATCGATATTTGGTCTTTATTGTCAAATAGCACACATTCTCTTGAATATTATCAACTTGAAAAAGGGTTAAATCGAATATAGGAAGGGAAGTTTTTATTCATATAAGTAAATCCGATAATTTCCTTGCTACTTGCTTACTTTGCATGCTTTAAATTGATTTATGTTGTTTTGGTTAGATTTGGTTCATTAGTGCTTTAAAAATCTCTTTAAAATCCCCCTTTTTAATTGTTTTCTTTGTTTATTTGCTTTAGTAGTTTAGTTTAGTTTGTTCTCTAAATTTTTATAATTATTATAAAATCATTCACGTTCCCCAAGAGTTTGACACCCGTGCTTGCCAATTTTACTAAGAAAACTGACTAGGTACACTTGTCTAACCGTGTCGTTTTTGGTACAATTATACACGGATTTATAAATATAAAACTGATACGTAAAACACACATCACTAGACCAGTTTAATCAATTCCCATGTAAGCTAAAATTTTAAATATTGCTCATTTGACCATTTTACAAAAGAACAAAACTCAAATCAACCCAATTTTCTATAAGCCAAGCTTTCAATGAACAAAAAACCAAGCAAAAGCGGTTCCAACTATTGGTCATTCAGATCACATTCCATCAATGTCAATTGTCACAAGTTATAAGCCACGAAAGCGACCACTGAATCATCATCTCATGATCCCGCTACAACGATACTGATAAACAGTAGAAGTGGAAAGGGGAGAAGAAGCAAAAAAGCTCAACTTTATAAAAAAAATTTTGTTTAAGTTACACGTGCATTTGAAATTCAAAAACTGAGGTTCGCCACATGGGTTTGGTTAGGAACACCTGTAGAAATTGTGCACCATCTTTAATAAGAACTTTTAGCAACAACCATTGGCAGATGTTACCTGCTCATCTGGTTTCTGCGTAAGCACAATACTCTTTGCTTTTGTAGACCCCTCTTCAACAGGACTACGAACCTCCATAATCTATAAGTAAAAAAACAAGAAAATCAAATACATATCTAATCTCATTTTCTAAACTGATATACTAAGTTCTCATTTTATGAGTCGTGCTTTCATTACCCGAGTGCATGGTGTTTATTACTGAAGTGTGTCGATAAGCAGGTCACACAAGTTTCAAATCAAATGTTTTTCCACAAACTTGAGCCAAACGAATATGATTCAAGAACTTTGAAATGTTAAACAAGAAAGTGTGTTGGATAACAAAGCAAACTACTAATCTAGTTTCTTTTTTTTTGTGTGAATAAATAGATTTAAAAGAACATAATAAACACGCGTCAACTAAATTTCAGCCCGTTTGATCCATTCCATTTTTAACCAAGTTTTCTAATTTTCCCATTTGACATATTAGAGGTGAAAGATGACCAGAAACAACCAATTACTATGTAAATGGGTTAAAAATTAAGATTCCACTAATGGATGCATTTGAGTCCTATTCAAAATTTATATATGATCACTGGAGATTTAGTTTTACCTTCTTTGTGAGCGTTTCGAAACATTGATGTACATTTTCTAAACTTCTAGCACTGCACTCAAGAAATAAGCATCCAAGTTCTTTTGCAAGTGCAACGCCTTCTTCCTTGCTTACAAACCTTTCTGAGTCCTGAAATAGCATCGAAAACTTATCAAAGATCAAGATCGAGTACACAATCTACAGTGTCTATTTTCTTCTCTGTGCTCAGAAGCTACCTGTGTTCTAGTAAAAAAACATTTTTTTTCAAAGGAGTTTTTCCCTGTTAGGGCTCCTCCCGGGACACCGAGCCTTTGGCTCATATGTACGTGGTCTAACCGGTTTTATCTGTGGCCGTTTCCGAAACATCCCCGTGGCCATCCCTAATTGAAACCTGGTGGGACTTGAACCCTTGACCTCCCTAAGGGGGACAAGTGTCTTACCCACTAGGCCATTAGGAGATGGTTCTAGTAAAAAAACATAATAAGCTAAAATTCCACATGTTGAAAATTTAGACACATTTAGTTATGAGTGAGTCAACATAGTTAGCCTTTAAAAAGAATGGGTCAAACAGATTAAAAATTGGCCTAAAATCTTTTGGACCCATACTCAAGGATAACTCATTTTGACTCATTACCTAACCCGTATGACCCGCTCATCTTGAAACCTCTAGTCAATAGTCATAACCCATAGCTACTTAATTACAAGAAACAATATTAACTATATCAACATAACGATATATTCTTTTGAATAAAGTAGAAACACGCCCGCGGGGGGGGATAAAACTAACAATATCCCAAATCAACATATTCTGCTGCTAAAGTCTCTACTACAAATCTTAAATTAGAATCACATATATGTGTCTTGACCAACAAATTAAAAGAACTGTGTATGAACAACTTACTTTGTCAACTTTATTTCCAATAAGCATCTTCACACATCCTTGATTAATGTCGACTTCTTTAGCCCATACTTCTGTTAAGCTTGTAAAGGTGTCTTTCCTTGTAACATCATACACTATAAGCAAATGGTATTAGTTTTCTTAAAATGTATAAGATAGAAAGCCAAACTTATAATATAAATAAAAAAGCTAATATGATTCAAAAAGCAGTAATGGAGTGGCTGCTTATTTAATTTATATAAAGAGAAGTGATTGAACCAGTAAAAGTTGTCTTTTCATTAATAATAGGTGCTAGAAGAGTAAGCTACACAAACATTCTTCAATATTTAATATTAAGTATGTGTGTCATACATATCTCTGTGTGTGTGTCAAGTTTGAGGATGCAACTTATAATTTAGTCATGCTTACCAAGAATAATACCTTCAGCACCTCTATAGAAAGAGCTTGTCAAGGTCCTAAATCTCTCCATTCCAGCTGCAATACACATCATCAAACCACAGACAAATGGCAGTTGATTTTTTGAAGGAATTTCAGTGGAAGTAAATTTCTACAACATGTAAAACTATAAACTTGACTTCAGAAAGTATAAAAGTCATTACATGAAGACTAGTAAATGATTACTTTCTTTACTAAAAATACTCGAAACTCGAAACTCATTGGTATAAGGCAGATTATGATATATACAAGTAGCAACACTGCATAGATTACTTCTTTGAAACATGTTTTATAGATCCTATTCTATATCATGTATCATCAATACGTACCGGTGTCCCAAATTGTAAGCTTTATCTTCTTTCCACCAACTGTAAACTGCTTGATTTTACGGTCAATACCTACCCAACAATATGGTATAAATTAAGTAGAAGCTAAAACAGCTTTGTATAAAGCAAAATTTGAACAATTCTATTGGAAAATATAAAGAATGAAGTAAGAAGGTTTTATTTATTTATTTAGAAGTGTTGAACAGACCAACAAACATAATTGTTGTGATTGTAATTGTTGTGATTAAAATTGTAGTAATGTACTCTGCATTCTACTGTCAACTATACACAGTTTGTTGAACAATTGATATTCCATAGTACCAAAGTCTTTCGTTGAAACTATTAGCAAACACATTCTGATGAATCACAAATATGTAAAAAACTATGCGAGTATATCCTAGCGGTGAATGTGCTTCAAACCAGCTATGAATTTGTAAGTTAAATCTCTTCACTCAGCCACAAAACTTAACCAGCATAACTTCAAGTGTAGAATTAACTGATAAAACATAGTGTCAAGTAGAAAAGCAAATTATAAGAGCTATATTTACATTTTGAGCAGCTTTTTAACCAGTTACTCTTAATTTTTGGACAAAGTATTTCACTAGTCTCAGAAAAATTGCAACAAATGCCATTTTGGCTATATTTACATTTCCTACATGTATCAAGTCTCTCAAGGTGAAGTTACCAATCTCCATTGCTATATATCATCTTTTGCCTATATATATATATATATATATATAGAATCAGGATCAAATAAAAAGAGTTTTAGGATACAAAGAGTAAGGAGAAACGTGGGCATGACACATGGCATACATATTAAAAAAAATACAAAAAATAAAAAAGGGTATAATTGGAAGTTTAAAAGAAAGTCTCTCTCCTAAACCCCCACTACCCCATGTCGTTAACTCCTCATCCCCGTTCCCTCAAACCCTAATTCCATCGAGACCTTCTCTGCCCATAGACGCCAACATACGCCTCCTCCACTAAAGCGCCTCTGCCACGCCACGCCGCCTGCGCATACACCAAGCCTACGCCGCCTGCGCATCCACCAAGATTACACCGCCTTCATATCCACCAAGCCGGCGCCGCCTATGGTCAAAATCGGCCCAATCAGTCAGTCCAATCGCCGCCGAGTCCTCTATGTGAAGTCGCCTTTGTGTTGTCGCTAGAGTCTGTGCTTCATCGCCGCCCCCTGCGAAGTAACCACCACCATGAAGGCATCCTCGCCGCGCCTTGCATCTGTATCAACCGCCGCCGAGCTATGCATCAAAATCAAACAATGTATGATTTTTTTTAGGGTTTGTTGTGTTTTTTGCATCTTTTCATTCTGAAATCAAATTAGTTGTACTGTGCAAACAGAAGGTTTACATTAAGATTTATTTTGGTTGACTTGTTCATCAATTTTTTTTGATGAAATACGGTTGATTATTAATTTATGTGCATCAATTTCATATTTTTGTGACTGTAATCGAATTAGATTGTTGTTTGGATGTTTATTGTTCATCCAATTTTGAGTTCTATGATGATTTGTGCATTTGGTTTCATCTGTTCTTGTGAATCAAATCTTGTTCTGTTTTGGGTAAATTTGTCGATGCACAATCTGTTCGATGCACAGAGTGTTTGTGTATCGATTTGTGTTCATGTTGCCTGTGTTCATGGAGAAACGATTTTTGAAATCTGAACTACCAGGAACTGAATTTTTAAAAGGAAAATTATGCCCTTTAGTGCATTTTTTTTATAATTAAAAGAAAAAGGAAAAAGCCATATTTATAGGGGGCGGTTATTGAAAAATGATTAGCTGAGATTTCTCCTTACTTTTTGTAGGATAAGATTCTTTTTAGTGGATCCTCTCCCTATATATATATATATATATATATATATATATATATATATATATACTTGATTTGTAAACTTTCTATATATAGTTCAAAGGTTAAATGTAGACTAATAATACAAACATCATATATGATTCTAAAAAAGTATAAATACCAGAACACCTAATTTCCTAATATACGTACAAAACTGGAATCAATTCGCTGTTCATATCAGTAGTGTAAACTAGCAGAAAAACTATAAAAGTTGATAAAATTCATTCGATCAATTTAGAGAAACTGAAATTACCAATAGTAGTGGGGATATCCTCGAGAGAGTTGGAAAGAAAACTGAGAATAAGACTACTTTTGCCGACACCAGAATCTCCGATCAACAGGATCTTAAATGACAAATCATACTGAGCCGACGACGAACTCATTTCGATTTTCGAATCAACTCTTTCTATCTGATTATTTGAAAAATTGTAAGCGAAAACAGAGAGATGTGATTATAAGAATCTAATGATGCATTTGTATAAGAACCGAAAACTGCAGTCGCATTAAGTTCCTTATTTGAGTGTGAATTGAGAGAGAAAACAACTGAGAAGAGCAAAGAATTGAAGTTGTTCATTGGGAATTGAAGAGGGGAGAACGAGTAGACATCGAACCATTAAGTTAAATCTCTTCACTCAGCCACAAAACTTAACCAGCATAACTTCAAAGAGCGAGTCGAGTGTGGCAGTGTGCATGTGAGGAATTCATGGGTGGACAATGACATTGAAGGAGAAGAATTGAACGACCCCATTCTCAATAAATTTAAGGTTCTCATTTGAACCTCCCAATATATATATATATATATAGGGAAGGGTTCAAACGAGAACTGTTTTTCGTACAAAAACTGCGAGAACCAATCTTAGCCGTTGATTTGATAAAGTGGAACTCGTGGATGTGGAGCGTGGAGGGATCAAGTGTAACAGGGTGCATATGATGAATTCATAGGTGGACAATGACATTGAAGGAGCGGAAATTGAACGACTCAGATTGGTTCTCGAGGTTCTCGTACGAAAAACAGTTCTCGTTTGAACTTTTGCCTAGGTAAAAGTTCAAACGAGAACTGTTTTTCGTACGAGAACTACGAGAACCAATCTGAGCCGTCCAATTCTCCCTCCTTTAATGTCATTGCCCACCCATGAATTCCTCACATACATCCTGCCACACTTGATCCCCTCCACGCTCTCCATCCATGAACTTCCCATATCCAAGGAACGGCTGAGATTGGTTCTCGCAGTTCTCCTACGAAAAACAGTTCTCGTTTGAACTCTCTACTATATATATATATATATATATATATATATATATATATATATATATATATATATATATATATATATAGGGGAGGGTTCCATCGAGAACAAAAAAAAAATGCGAGAACTGCGAGAACCGATCCCCATTTTTTAAAACTAAAATATCTAACAAACGCCAAGATATTAAATTATGAAAATTATACCAAATTAACGACAAAAATATGCTTTTTAATATGACATCTATATTGCTATATTTTTTTCAATAAAAAAATTCTTTACATATATGTAACATACCTTATAGTACTGATTACATATATGTTAGTACTGATTACATATATGTAACATACTTTATAGTCCTAGAAAAAAGAACCCGGCAAAAACGAATTTTTGTTGTTGAAAAAAATATAGCAATATGGATGTCATATTAAAAGAGCATATTTGGTATAATTTTCATAATTTAATATTTTGTCGTTTAGTAGATATTTTACGGTTTAAATCGGTTTTCGCAGTTCTCGCATTTTTTTTTGTTCTCGATGGAACTTCCCTCTCTCTCTCTCTCTATATATATATATATATTTATATATATATATATATATATATATATATATATATATATATATATATATATATATATATATATATATATATATATATACTTGATTTGTAAACTTTCTATATATAGTTCAAAGGTTAAATGTAGACTAATAATACAAACATCATATATGATTCTAAAAAAGTATAAATACCAGAACACCTAATTTCCTAATATACGTACAAAACTGGAATCAATTCGCTGTTCATATCAGTAGTGTAAACTAGCAGAAAAACTATAAAAGTTGATAAAATTCATTCGATCAATTTAGAGAAACTGAAATTACCAATAGTAGTGGGGATATCCTCGAGAGAGTTGGAAAGAAAACTGAGAATAAGACTACTTTTGCCGACACCAGAATCTCCGATCAACAGGATCTTAAATGACAAATCATACTGAGCCGACGACGAACTCATTTCGATTTTCGAATCAACTCTTTCTATCTGATTATTTGAAAAATTGTAAGCGAAAACAGAGAGATGTGATTATAAGAATCTAATGATGCATTTGTATAAGAACCGAAAACTGCAATCGCATTAAGTTTCTTATTTGAGTGTGAATTGAGAGAGAAAACAACTGAGAAGAGCAAAGAATTGAAGTTGTTCATTGGGAATTGAAGAGGGGAGAACGAGTAGACATCGAACCATTAATTTCCCGGTGGAGAGTAGTTGATGCGACGAATCCCCAATGAAAGTCGACTTCTTTACCCGCGAAGGCGCCAACGTCAATAATAAATCTTCTAATCTATCTATCTATTTTCTTCTTTTCCTTTCTAAAATATAATTTAATCAATAGAAGTCTTTTTTTTAATAATAAATTAAGCTTATAAATAAATATGATGTTATCGTCTTTAATTCTAATTTTTAAATTCTTTAATTTAATCCAACACCTTTTACATGATATATTTATTCAAAATTTACCTATAAATGTGAGATGTATATTTTATTTTTCAAAATTTTCATATTTTTAGATAAATAGATTTTTTATATTAAATATGAAAAGAATATTTCAAATATTATACGAAGATGAGTTAAATCAACGGAATAAATTAAGTTTTCAAAGTAGATAATTAAGGTAATTAAAAGTTTAGTTTTAAATCTTTATCTTTAATCTTTTTTAATATTAATTAATTATTATTAATATATATTAAAAGTATATAATTATGATATCATCATCTTATTTATTGAATATTATTCAATAGTTATGTCCATTTATTTTCTTAAATGCCTTTTAATTTATTTTTAAATCAAAAATCTTAACTCTTGCATATTGTTCAAGAGTTTCATTTTCTTAAGTGATTTAGTTTATTAACATTAAAACTAACAAATTTTTTTTATTCAAATCATTTGATAGATTCGCTTTTCGTGACTATTTATCTAAATATGTAGACCAATTTATTTAAATTAAAACATTGAATTTTACTTACATAGATTATTATACTATATTATTCTAGGAATCATATTCAAAAAAGGTCCCATAACGTATCATTTTTAGTGTCTTCTTTCTTTTATATATTTTATTTGCAATATCAATTGCAAATAATATAATAACTCCATTGCTGCCTTTAAGCGATCTATCTAACTGTACGTTTCATATTAATTCATAAACTTATTCCATAGTAATGTGTTATCTGTTTAATATTTTATTATCGTGTTTCATTTAACCTAATTACAAATGTTTGTCGTTTATTCATATTTACTATATAAAAAACAATATTGGTAGAGAATACAAACAATGCTCGTGAGTCACGACGTTCATTATTGCGATACTTTTTGTATGATTTACAATTATTTAATATACATGTTAGTACTTTTTAATACGAGAAATATTTAAAATTTATTTTCAACATCCCCGTGTTTATACACGGGGTAACAAGCTAGTATATATAAAAGATCAATTTGATAAAATTTATTAAACGATCTGAGCAATTCATTTTAAAAGATATTTAACCTTAATCATTCATTCATTCAAAATAAAAAAAATCAATTTTGACTTTTTAGAGTCAAATTTATTAAAGATAATTTCATATATGCCCTTATTAAAAATATAAAATCGTATTTGTTCACCTTAATTTACAAATATCATATTTATCCTTTATAATATTTTAAAATATCAAAATTAAACAAATTTTTAGTTTTATCATTCTAAAATATTTTATAATCGTTTTAATTTTTTTTAATTATAACCAATAACGTTTAACATTATTACTCTTAATTGTAAAAATAATGATTGACGATTTATAAAAGAAATACAATCACGTCTCTTCGTATCATGCTACCATGTTTCTGCCGTCAAGTCTGCCCTCCCGCTTGCGTCAATGTTTCTACCGCTGGTTAGAGTGTTGATAACGTACGTCATCATTTTTCTAAATTCTCATTTACTATGGGCTTAAAACATTAAGCTTTCGAACGGATGACTCTCTTCGAGCGCACCCCCCCTTCGAACCGGCTACAGTGTTTTCAAGCCGTTCACTCTTCGAACCTACCATCTTTCGAGCGGACGAGGATTCGAACCAAGAAGCTTTCGAGCGTGGCCTTCAAATGGCCCTCCCTTCAAACCACTCTTCTTTCGAACCATGCCACCCTTTCGAGCGGCCCACAAGTTTTTCGAACCACACAAACAATTCGAACACACAATTCTTTTCGAGATGCACATACTAATTCAAATGGGACATCACATGGACACAGAAGTCAACAAGAAGATAAGATTTGTTTCTTCCTAAGTAGTCACCTCGTCATCTTTTTCAATTTAAAACTCAATCTTAAATCTTCATCATCAAGTTATGAATAAGCATGTCAAATTCCCATAACTCAAATTTAAAACCCAATATTAAAACACTCTTTAACTCATAAACACATCAAAAATCAACAAGAAACATGTTTAAAACCTTCATGAACATTCAAAATCATTTAAAACCTTCAAACTTATAAAATCTAATTTTCAAGTTTTTTCAAAAACATAAGCATGGTGATTTCATAGAATTTGAGCATGGAACACTTCAAATCATGTGTATAAGTAACCAAGAATATGATTCTACCTTGTGTTAGAATTATCAACACAAAACTTTCAAGATCAAGAATTCAAGTTGCAATTTGTTCTAAGTTCTCTCTCAAGTTCACCTTCACAAACACACACATAAGAAACAAGAAACTTACTCATGAAGGACTTTAGTAGTCAAAAAGTCGGCTAGCATATAATAAATATCCACATACGTACGTAGTATTAAATCACTGCTTTCTGACATACAGTTTATCACATAAACAGCCAATCTCAATTAATTAACAACTAACGACGTAATATTTGGAATCCTTATTTAAAAATGAACCTATCAATACCATAAACGCATGCAACATAAAATAAACCTATAACCAATTAATAAAATAATCACACTGACCACGTATCTACCAGGCCCAATTTGAGGATGTTACAAAACAGGATTACCATTTTTAAAAACTAAAATTAATGTATCTTTATTTTTATCCACATCCCTTAGGGTTGTGATTATCAAAATCCTAATAATAAGTTTATGAAATAATAAAAAAAATGATTTTTTTATCAATCAGACTCCTCTATTTTAAAATATTTTGAAGCTACTTTTGGAATTTTTTTCACTAATCATCTCTATTTATTTCATACAATTGCTAACAACTATGAGCGCAAATATGTGACTACATCATTTCTTCAAATCTTCCGATTTTATGAAGTTTTTTTATTTGTTATCGATATATAGATTTATTATATTCTAGGTTAGAGACCCGTGTATTACACGGGTTGTTCAAACAATATATTAATCAATATATTTGTAATGAGACATCTTATAATTGTATTAAAATACGTCTATTCTGATATTACCTTCAAATAATAATCAAAAACATCATGTGACGTCCCTTCAGAGACATCCGATAAAATTATAGCATGACCCATACGCTAGGATGACACGCACACAGTAAATATGTTATGTGGCAATAGTTTATTACAAAGTAAACATTTGACCTTACATTATAAACATTTTGAAGTCTTAAAAATATGTTATGCAAGTATGCAATAAACGACTTTTGGTCTAGCTTTGACTTGGCAGCTATGTGATTGTCTCCAAACACAAATGATGCAAACTTGATTTAGAAGTGTTGGTCCCTTGGTGAGATAAACAACAAGCAAGTATTGTGTAGAAGGAGGGCTTTCTGCGAAAAATTGAACAAATCAATAAAAAGTGTTACATACATCAACTTGAATAAAACTGAATGCTTTCATTAATAAGAAGATAATTACAATAACTTATCAAGTATGAAACACTTGATGTATGAACACATAATACGATTCAACTCTCTTAATCTCTCAAACTAATTGATCAAACTTACTCTCTATAATCAACTAATGATTATAAACACCACATAACTCTCTAAACAGGATTTATCACAGATTGAATACTTACCAACTTCACAACGAACGTGAAGATCGAACACACGAACTATCGTTGGCAATCTGTGAATACTTGATCACGTTGATCAGCAAACAATCAATGTATCAAGCTACGTAACACATACGGTTTTAGGTGGTACCTCTAAACTAATTAAGAGGTTAGTATTTATAATCCTATTCTACGTATCCTAACAAACTAGAACTTATCCTAATCTGTTAACTAACTGACGGATAATCCGGACATCTTGAATCTTGAATCTTCAATATTCAATCTTGATTCTGGAATATTCTTATCCGCACCCTAGATAGAGAATAATATAATTTAAAATATATTTAAATTCTATTAAACTGACTTCTTTCATCAGGCTGAGTTACTCAGCTTGAAACCTATCAAGCTGAGTTCATCGAGAACTAACTCGATATTAAACATGTACTAACATGTATAATGACTAACTCATCCTTAGAAGTCATCAGAGTTAGCTAGAACTGACTTAGCAACTCTGTTGAGATGACTCAGCCTAAAGGCAAAGTCACTCAGCTTGAAACACATCAAGCTGAATATTTAACTTATACCTTAGGTAACACACAACTTATCAAACATATAGATAAACTGACTGAGATATAGTATAAGCTGATCAACTATAATGCTCAACTTATACTCAGCTTATGCTCAGTCTGAAACACTATAAGTGTTCAGTCTGACCAAGCTTTATAATTCTGTTTAAGTTATATTTAGAACATATCTTACAAACTTAACTTTGTTTCATCAAATCTTAACTAATAAGATCATTTGACCAACAAACTCCCCCTATTTGATGATGACAAAACCATCAAACAGTTTTTAAGTTTGTTAGACAGAATTATGTTTCAAATCTTAAACTTACTAAGATTTTATTTTTGAACTAATCAAATTTTAATTGAACTTATCAATTATAAGTTGAACATACCAACCAATCATATTAATGAACATGAACTGATCATATTGTTCATCCAAGCTGAACATATCAGGCTAACAAATATGAACATATCATACACATTTGAACATATCAAAATAATACTTGTATTCATTTAACTTGAACATATTAAAATACAAAAATGTGATCACTTAGATCATGCACACTTAGTACTTACAAAATATTAGAACTAATCTAATAATTACAATAGAACTAATCTATTACAAAATTTTATCTCTTGAACTCAGGATGTAGAAACTCCCAAAGTATAATTTCTCTGTTAATTTCTTCTACCAGTCTTTTAGCTTCTGCATCCCTTCTGAGTTCTTTCTATTGCATTCGGATGATTTTGTTCAGCTTGTACCTCACAAAGTGATTTAAGCTTTCATCACCACAGCAACTTCTTATTCTTATGGCATCCTCAGCCTTCAGATAACAAATTTCAGAATGCTTGATGAAACATAAATCCCTGAACTGGCGTATCTGTAACTTGGTTCTCTTTAAATATCACACCTTCAGGTACATTAAACAGGCTTTCCCATTGTAGACCAGGAAATGGAACATATCTCAACTCCTCAGTTCTAGAAATCGGCTTAGAGACTTTAGATGTAATCTCTTGTTTGATTTGACTCTTTTTGAACTTCTTGAGCATCATCATAATCCTTTTCCATTCAATGTAGCCCATCATATGAACATATCTTAGGTCCATTCTCACTGTTGACTTATCACCAAATAGGAAAGTAATAATGACAGCTCCATCTGATATGCTCAGAGTCATACCCTTGATTTATTTGTTGTAGCTTCTTCTAAAGTAGCATTCCTGAATGTCTACATCTGTGTATGGGATTAGATCAGGCGTTGGACCAAAGTAATCAGCTTCAGCTTGAGCTAAAGCTTCTCTTTTAATTTCTATTTCTTTGTCCCTTTCCTCTTTTTTTTCTTCTCCTTCTAAGCTCATCAAGAGATATGTCAAGCTCATCAGCTTCTTCCTTTTCAAGTTGTTCAATCATAACTCTTTTGGTTTTTTCTTCTTCAGTCTTAGAAACACTGTCAGCTTCAGATTCAGATTCTTCTACAATTTTCCTTTTCTTTGCTGCAGGTTCCTCTATCACAATTTCTATCTCCCCCTCAATCTGAGTTTGCTCCTCTACTCCTTTGGCTAGAACTAACTCAGCCTCAGCCTCAGCTTGATCCTTCTCCCCCTTTTTGTCATCATCAATAGGGTTTGAAGTTTGTGTTTGTTGTAGAGCAGTAACTTCAGATGTAAGCTCTCTGACATCATTGGTTAGCTTTTCAATCCTCTGATAAATCTTTCTTTTGTTCTTCTTTCTCTTGAGGTGAAACAAATCAAATTGAGCTTCAATAAAAGATGTTAATTCCTGAATGTTGTGGGAGGGAGCTTCAACCTCTGCTATAGTTTCCAACACCGGTGGAGACTTACTCCTTCTCTTGAGCTCGAAATCTTGGTCGTCTGAAGTGAACAAATCTAGAACTTCAGTAGGAGTATCAGGAGATAAACTTGGTAAGTGTTTGGGTACGTACATCCTTCAGGAGTTGGTATCTACCTCCAAATTCATCTGTACCAGACTGTGGACCCTGTAACTCACCTTGATATCTAGGTGAATCATTGGCAGGTCATGCAGGAGAGTGTGAGAAGTGAAGAGAATGGGTTTGGCTCAAAGTGTGATGAGCAAAGGTGGGTGGTTGGTCAGTTTGGTGAGTAGGGGGTAGTTGACCCTGGGGATTGGTCAATTCTTCAATGTAACATGAGTGTGTCTGCTCAGGCACAGTAATAGGCTCTCCCATGGCTCTGGAAAGTCTGGTAGACACCACACCCTGGTTTGGTTGTTGGGTTAGATTGAGCCTCGAGGTTAGCACCTTAAAAGTAGGTGTCCCCCCTCAACTCCTGCCTGTGGAGGTATCAATGTGATATCAGCTACAGTAGTATCTTTAGGTGTGACACTACTTTTGGCAGTTTTTCTTATATAGGTTTGGAGAATATCCTTGGTAGCAATGGGCACACCAAGGTTGGCCTCAGATTGAAGTTTTAAATGGATAGAAGGTGGAGGAGACGAGTTAGACTATGTTGGGCTGACTACAGTCTTATCTTCAAATGATGATGGAGAATAATGAGAAGAAGAAGAGAGTGGAGGAGTTATACCTGTGTGGGGTCTACTAACCAATGGAGACCCTGAAGATTGTAGAGAGATGAATGGAGATGTAGTAGACTCATCCTCAGCTTCAACAGATTTAAGCTCAGCTTGAGCAGGTTGCTCAGCTTGAGCTTCTTGGTCAGCTTGAGCTGCTCCCCTTTGATCAGACTCCTCATCTTCACTCTCTGAAGATGCTCCTTCAGCAATTCATTGCATGGGCTCACTGAGTCCCTCTTGCTCTGGAAAAATGTCATTGTTGAACATCTTTGAGCTGAGTGCTGGTGTGAGGAACAGATCCTGTCCAGCTTCATACAGTTGAGTGCTGGTGTGAGGAACAGATCACCAGGGACAAGTACCTAATGAATGTCACATGCAGGTCCCTTGGTGTCTTCATCACATGGACCTTGAGTTCATTGAAGATCAGCAAGGCAAAATCCAGATTCCTTGCATGATATATGTTGTATAGTAGTTGCATCTCGATCTCATTTACTTGGTCCAGACCTCCAACCTTTGTTCCTAGTGAACGAATCACTGTAGAAACCATAAATCCCCATCCGGTTGAAAAAGTAGCTTTCTTGATAACACCCTCTGTTTGTGGGTGACCCATTCTGGGTAGAACTGATCTTGCTACTTGTCTTGTCACGGGAGCCTCGAACACATCATTATTTGGAAGCTGTAACACTTCCCTTAGCCTGTTTACCGTGAGTATCACTGTCCTCTCCCCATTCAGAACAGTTCCTCTGATTTCTCCCCTTTCCTGGTCACAGACACATGTATACCAGAATTCCAGTAGGTGTTTAGGAACGACATGAATTGGTGCCCCGGTGAAAATGAATGATAAAGGGCATTTGCGAAGGTAGTTAACCCATGCTTCATAACCTCTGCCCCGTTTGCGCTTAGGAATAGCAAGGCATGCACGTTGATTGTTGATTTTAATCAACAACACTCCATTGTTCTTGAATGTAGCACCTTGTACCATTCTGTCACTAAGATTGAGAATCATCCCGTCCATCGTAAAGTTTAGGCTTGAAATTGATTCACACTGAGTAATATCGTATTTCACACTGAGCGATGAGGGTTTCAAGTTCGGATGAACGTTTGATTGCACTTAGCAATTGAGGTGTTTGAGAAGGTATATGGAGAGTTTCAGAAGTAGGAAGATGAGAGAAAATAAGCGTAAACTTCTGAATGGCAATTATAATCGTTATATATACCTTATTGAGGAGAGAGAAAAGTTACCGCTGAAAAACCCTGTTTTATCCGTTACTCTAGAGAACTAACATAGAGATAGGCGGAATACAGATGAAACTTATCATATCAACGGGTAATTTGGGTAAACTAATACTTTTGACGTACAAAAATATTATGTACACTGTTGCATTACACCAATACATAATCAGTATAGAAATATAATTTGAGACTGACTCAAACATAATACTTCATGAATTAATAACACAAAGTAATTAAAACATGGGTTGGACATACCAAGTTGAGGAAACTTATCACTCAGCGTGAGTCAAGCACTCAGCTTGACTTTAGCACTCAGCTTGACTTTAGCACTCAGCTTAAGATTAACACTCAGCTTGAGTTGAGCATACAGCTCAGATTTAATGACACTTAGTCATTTTTATTTGAGACTAACTCAAACTTATATTTTAACCATACTAATTAGTTAAACCATATTTGAAACATACCAAACGTGTGAACTTATCACTCAGCTTGACCAAGTGAACATATCTATAAACTGTACTCTTAGCTTAAGATACATAGTCTTTATCAAGCTGAATTTTAGAAACTTATCTAAAGGTTGAGCATTCCCAATTTACTTAGTAGGTAAGAAAACCTTCTATCATCAAGTGGTTTTGTAAATATATGCTAATTGATCATCCGTGGAGATAAAATTTATTTCAACTTTACCTTTTTCCACGATGTCTCTAATGAAGTGATGTCTAATGTCTATATGCTTTGTTCTTGAGTGGAAGACTGGATTATATGTTATGGCTATTGCACTTTGGTTATCACAAAAAATAGGAGTTTTCTTGAAATTCATACCAAAGTCTTGAAGTTGATGTTGCATCCACAGAATTTTAGCACAACAGCTTCCTGCAGCAACATACTCAGCTTCAGCAGTTGAAGTAGCCACTGAGTTCTGCTTCTTACTTGTCCAGCTTACTAACTTCCCTCCAAGCATTTGACATCCTCCTGTTGTAGATTTTCTGTCTAATTTGCACCCAGCATAATCAACATCAGAAAAACCAACCAACTCAAATCCAGAGTCCTTTCGATACCAAACACCAAGATTTGGTGTACCTTTTAGGTACCTAAAGATCCTTTTCATAGCTTGGAGATGTGATTCTTTAGGATCTGCCTGATATCTTGCACAAACACATGTAGCAAACATTATATCAGGTCTACTAGCTGTCAAATAAATTAATGAACCTATCATTCCTCTATAGGTAGACTGAAATACAGACTTTTCATTTGAGTCCTTGCTTAGCTTGACAGCTGGTGACATGGGTGTTTTCATGGTTGAACTAGAATCAAAACCATATTACTTTATCAAGTCAAGAACATACTTGCTTTGATTTATGAATATTCCATCAGGCTTTTGATATGTAAGCCTAGGAAATATGTCATTTCACCCATCATACTCATCTTGTACCTTTTTGACATAGCTTTGGAGAACCATTCACATAGAGATTTATTTGTAGAACCAAAGATAATGTCATCCACATAGATCTGTACAAGAATAACCTGTCCTCTACTCTTTTTAATGAAGAGTGTCTTATTAATACTACCTCTGGTAAAGTCCATTGATAGTAGATATTTGGACAGTGTATCATACCAAGCTCTTGGAGCTTGTTTAAGACCATACAAAGCCTTGTTTAACTTATAAACATGATGTGGATACTTTGAACTAACAAAGCCAGAAGGTTGTGTCACATAAACTTCCTCCTAAAGTTTTCCATTTAGGAAAGCACTTTTCACATCCATTTGATAGACTTTAAAGTCTTTATGTGCTGCATAAGCTAAGAACAGCCTAATGGCTTTAATTATAGCAACAGGGGAAAATGTCTTATCATAATCTATTTATTGGGAAGATGATCTCATCAATTGAGATTTGATGAGACAAAGTTAAGTTTGTTAGATATGTTCTAGATATAACTTAAACAGAATTATGAGGCTTGATCAGACTGAACACTTATAGTGTTTCAGACTGAGCATAAGCTTAATATAAGCTGAGCTTATGTCCGATCAGCTTATACTATATCTTAGTAAGATTATCACTATGTGTGATAAGCTGTGTATGTCACCTAAGATATATATTGAGCATTAAGCCTGATGTGTTTCAAGCTGAGTGACTCAGCGTATATACTGAGTCAGCTCAACAGAGTTGCTAAATAAGTTCTAGCTAACTCTTAGGACTTCTAAGGATGAGTTTATTAATATACATGTTAGTTCATGTTGGTTTTCGAGTTTGTTCTCAAATAACTCAGCTTGATAAGTTTCAAGCTGAGTAGCTCAGTCCGAGTAAGAAGTCAGCCCAATGAAAATTTAAATATGTTTTAAATTTATCTTTTTTTAACTCTCTATATCTACGGGAAGGATAAGAAGACTCCTAAATCAATATTAAAGATTGAAGACTCAAGATAAGAAGATTCAAGATTCAAGATTCCGAGTTATCCGGTAGTTAGTTAGCAAATTAGGATTAGTCCAGTTAGTTAGGAACCGTAGGAACAGGATTATAAATACTTATCATCCTGATAAGTTTTGAGGAACGATTTTGAAAACAAGTTACAGAGCCAAATACCTCACCTCAACCGTATGTGTTACGATTCTTGAATCACTGTTTGTCAGTTCAACGTGATCAAGATATTTACAAATTGCCAAGCTATTCGTGTGTTCGAATACTCACATTAGTTGTGAGATTGGTAAGTTTTCAATCTGTGATTAAATCCTGTTTAGAGAGTCGTTCAGTGTCTATAATCATAAGTTCATTATAGATAGCTAAGTTTGAAAGATTGAGAGATTTATATTAGGTGTTTACATATCAAGAGTTGCTTACTTGATAGAGTCTGTAATCATCTTCTTATTAATGAAAAGCAAAGCATTCGATTGTGGTATGACTTACTATGTGTAACACTTTATTTTGATTTGTTCAATTCCGCAGAAAGTGTATTCAAACCCTCTTCTACACATCTGTTGCTTGTTGTTATTCTTACCAAGGGACCAACACTATTCCTTCTTCTTGTCTATACCCTTGTGCTACTAGCCTAGCTTTGTTCCTAACAATCACTCCATCCTTGTCCATCTTGTTTCTATAGACCCACTTAGTGCCTATAATTGTATGATCTTTGGGGGCTGGGACAAGATTTCATACCTTATTTCTTTCAAACTCAGTTAATTCCTCCTGCATTGCTTCAATGCAGTCTTCATCCTCTAAGGCTTCTTCAGTCTTATTTGGTTCCATTTGCGATAGGAAACCAAAATAAGCAACATAGTTTGTTGTTGCCTTTGATCTGGTGATCACTCTTTCTTGAATATTACCAATCACTTGATCTTGAGGATGATCTTTGAGGAACTTAAAGGTTGTAGTGGGAGATTGTGGTTCTGGACTTGAGTGATATTGAGGACTCTGTTGGTCCCTTAGTGAGTAGGTGAACAAGCAAGTAATGTGTAGAAGGGGGGTTGAATACACTTTATGCGGAAAATTAAACAAATCAATAAAAAGTGTTAACACACATCAAACCACAACAATCGAATGCTTTGCTTTTCATTAATAAGAAGATGATTACAGACTCTATCATGTAAGCAACACTTGATATGTAAACACCTAATGTAAATCAAATCTCTCAATCTCTCAAACTTTGCTATCGATAATCAACTTATGATTATAGATACATGACGACTCTCTAAACTGGATTTAATCATAGATTGAATACTTACCAACTTCACAACAGATGTGAAGATTCGAACACACGAACACTTAGGAATCTGTGAGTTTCTTGATCACGTTGAACTGACAAACAGTGAATCAAGATTCGTAACACATACGATCAATGTTGAGGTGAAACTGAGCTATGGCTCTGTAACTCGTAGTCGTAGTCGTACCTCAAAACTTATGAGGATGATAAGTATTTATAATCATGTTCCTACGGATCCTAACAAACTAGAACTAATCCTAATTTGCTAACTAACTAACGGATAACCCGGAATCTTGAATCTTGAATCTTGAATCTTCATATCTTGAGTCTTCAATCTTCAATCTTGATTCTGGAATCTTCTTATCCTTTCCGTAGATATAGAGAGATAAAAGTGAATTTAAAACATATTTAAATTCTCTTAAAGTGACTTCTTTTGTCGGACTGAGTTACTCAACTTGAGGGTCATATAATAGAGTGTCTCGGCGCCTCTATTTTATCGTTTTCGGATCTTGGGCTACTCATCAAGGTGAGTTCTTCGAAAACAAATCCGAAAACAAACATGAACTAACATGTATAATAATTAACTCATCCTTAGAAGTCCTAAGAGTTAGCTAGAACTTATTTAGCAACTCTGTTGAGCTGACTCAGTATACATGCTGAGTCACTCAGCTTGAAACACATCAGGCTGAATACTCAACCTATATCTTAGGTGACATACACAGCTTATCAAACACATTGATAACCTTACTAAGATATAGTCTAAGCTGATCGAACATATGCTCAGCTTATATTCAGCTTGTGCTCAATCTGAGACACTATAAGTGCTCAGTCTGATCAAGCCTCATAATTCTATTTAAGTTATATTTAAAACACATCTTACAAACTTAACTTTGTCTCATCAAATTTCAACTGATGAGATCATATTCCCAACAAACTCCCCCCACTTGATGATGACAAAACCATCAAACAGTTCTTAAGTTTGTTTAACAGAATTATATTTTAAATCTTAAACTTATTAAGATCCTATATTTGAACTAATCAAATATTAATTGAACTTATCAATTATAAGTTGAACAAACCAACCAAACACATGTATGAATAAGAACTAATCAATTATTCATTCAGCTGAACTAATTAGACTAAGAATTATGAACATATCATAACACAGTTGAACAGATCAAACTAATACTTGTATTTATTGAACATATCAAAATACAAAAGTTTTGATCACTCAGATCATGCACACTTAGTGCTTACAAAAATTAGAACTAATCTAATATATACAATAGAACTAATCTATTCATCTTATGAACTCAGGTTGTAGAAGTTCCCAGTTGATGATTTCTTTGTTGATTTCGTCTAGCAACTTCTCAGCTTCTACACTCCCTCTGAGTTCCTTTTGTTGTACTCTGATGATTTTGTTCAGTTTATATCTCACAAAGTGATTAGAGTTATCATCACCAAGACAACTTCGAATGTGTAAGGCATCCCTAGCTTTTAGATAGCAGATTTCATTTAGCTTGATGAAACTAGGTTTGCCTCCCTGATCCTTAAACATAAATCCATGAACAGTTGCATCAATAGCTTGGTTTTCTTTGAACTCCACACCTTCAGGTACTTCAAATAATTTCTCCCATTGCAGACCAGGAACTGGAACATATCTCAGCTCCTCAGCTCTATTAATCAGTTTAGAAACTTCAGCAAAGATCTCTTGCTTGATCTGACTTCTTTTGAACTTCTTGAGCGTCATTATAATTTTTTTCCATTCTAGGTAGCCCATCCTGTGAACAAATCTCAGGTCTATTCCCATTGTAGATTTTCATCAAATTTTAAGTTGAGAATAATGGCTCCATTTACGCTGCTCAAAGTCATGCCTCTGATCTCTCCGCTTGAGCTTCTTCTGAAATAGCACTCTTGAATTTCTGCATCTGTATATGGGATAGGATCAGGTCTCAGACCAGTGTAGTCAGCTTCAGCTTGAGCCAAAACTTTTCTCTCTTTTCCCTTTTCTTGGTCCTTTGCCTCCTTCTCTTTTCTTTTTCTCAGCTCTTCAAGTGAAATGCCTAACTCATTGGCTTCCTCTTGTTCGAGCATTTCAATCATAAGCCTAGTGGCTTTTTCTTCTTCCGTTTCTTCCTCAGTCTCAGAAACACTATCAGCTTCAGATTCAGATTCTATCACTTTTTGCTTCTTAGCTGCAGGTTCCTCTTTTTCTAGCTCCAGCTCCCCCTCAAACTGAGCTTGCCTCTCTGCTCCTTTTGCTAGTGTCAGTAGAGCTTCAGCTTGAACTAACTCAGCGTCAGCGTGTCAGGATCGGATATAGATTATATCAAATAACAAGAACTAACTTTTGAATAACAAATCAAAGTTGAATAAAAGTTAATCTTTAACTATGATCACAATCAACTAAGAAGTTGCGGAATCACACTTAATTGATTAAAGAAGATTTTGAACACAAAGAGATTCAATCAAACAGTAATTTTATTAATCAACGAGAATAATTACAATAGCAAACTTCACCCCCAATCTAACTTATTATGTTAGACGAAGAACACAGATTGTTCTTAGGTTTCAACGAGAAACTTAGAGGCTTAGCACTATTCAGAAAGCAAATTACAACTTGAAGAATGAATGCAAAAATATAATCAATGAGTACGTACAAATTATGAATTCTAATCTAGCATATATATATACTCCTTGATCTTCCTTGATTTGCTGACAGTTAGGTAATCTTCTATCTTCTGAGATAATCTTGATGATCTTCAAAGTATTTCGAGATATCTTCAAAGATAGGGTTTTTCCATATTTAGCTCAACAGAAACTGTTTAATGAATACAACAGTTCTTCGTTCTTCTAACAGTCTTTAGCTTCAAGGTCTTCAAACAGTTGTAGTAGTTTGTACTAACACTTCTGAACTCTATATAACAGCTTTAAAGTTCACAGCAACTGTTGGTTACAACTGTCTTCACAATTTCTACTAACAGTTTTGAACTGTTTTCCCAACACTTATTAACAGTCTTAACAGTTTTGATATTTGCATGTATAACAGTTTTAATGACTTAGCCAATTTCCCAACAATCTCCCCCTAACTTAAAGTATTGAACAATACACTTAAGTTGTTTGTTTTAAGGGTTCAATCATAGACAAATTAACATAAGTAAAGAACATATTTATCATTGAATGCAAAATCAAACTGTTATAATCAAAAATTCAAAAGATAGTAAAATTACTTTTTCTTTGATCTCAGAGATTCAAGTCTATCTTTGAATTTCTGAAGTAGCTGATCCCTTACTTTAGCTGGACCATAAAACTTGGCTTTCACTAAGTATTGGAGCTTGATCTGACCATGTTCGACGAAATCCATGTCAAACCATTCAGTAATTGCATTTTCCATTACCATGGAGTATACCCTTGGCTTAACATACACTTTAACATATTGAATTGGAAAAGTTTCATCAGCCATCAGTATTGACATTATTTTCTTTGGGTTGCAAATACTTGTCAAATGTCTCATCAATAACTTAATTAGAGGTTGCTCAGATCCTCCATAATGCCTTGTTCCATACTCATACAATTCTTGTATGTCCAGCCTAGTAATACTATCCATCATTTGTAAGTAGCCTGTAAACTGTTCAATCTGATCATTCTCCCTTACAATGATTATACCTTCCTTTCCAGTATCAAACCTGACAACATCAAACTTCCATTCTTTAATGTGAGACTTCTGGCCAAAATGTTCTTTTACAAACTTGTTAACACCTTTTTCAACATCGACCAAGAGCCTATCTTGAATGATAGTTTTAACCATTTTAGCTTTGATGGTTTGATCTGTTTGGGTTGGTTGGACAGTTTTGGACTTTTGGGGTTTGGATTGTAGAGGTTGAGACTTCTTCTCAGTTACTGACTTAGGAAGTTGAGGTTGTTTCTTTTTCACAATTCTTTTTCTTTTAACTCCCTTAGCAGCCTTTTCTTGTTTTTCTTCCTCATCAATCTGAGCTGTGATCTCATCAGCTAGCTTCTTTGCTACTTCAAGATCTTTCAATTCTTGTTCCCTTTGCTCAACTGCTAGCCTTAATGCAAATTCATGATCACGCTCTTCTTTTTGTTGTTTTGAAAGCTTGAGCTTAGGACAAGCAACAACAACTTCCTTACCTTTTCCTAGAACAGGGGGCAACTTGGATTCTTTCTTTCCTTCCAGGATGACTATGCCTTTAAACCCTTTCTTTGGTGGTAAAGATTCTAACTTAGCAACCTTTCCATCAAGCCATCCATCATCTATTTTATGTGCCATTCTAGAAGAACTTATTCCCAGATATTGAGCACTTATATCAACCAAGTAGTTCTGCTTAACTTTTGACCAAGATTTGAAAATCTCAGTGCTTGGAACATTTGCAGTTGATACCATCCTGTTAATTAGTACCCTATCAACACTTGAGAGCTGTTCTTCTTCTTCTTTATTAACAGTTTGGACACTTGCAACTGTTTGTTCACTTGGTGCAACTGTTGTGCCTTCAGCTGCAACTGTTTGTGTACTAGATGCAACTGTTAGTTCATCCACTGCAGCTGTTTATTCTGGCACTTCAGCAACTGTTGGTAATGAACTCTCCCCCTCTTTGATTGGAACAGTTGAAGGGGGTCTTGCAGCAGCTGTCAACTGTTGTAGTACTTGATCATGCAGTTTTAGCACCTCATTAGCATGCTTCTAACTGTTGGTCAAAACCTTAATTTGCTGATCTTGTTGAAGAATCCTTTTGTTTTGTAAGGCAATCTTCTTTTTGAGTTGTATATATGCAGCAAAGAAGGGTGCAATGTTGGAATCCGTCATTGCTTGGTGTTGCATTCTAGCCTCAATGTCAGCCAGTGTTGCCACTGTTAACATATCATTGACAGATAAAACTGGTGGTTCACTCAATTGAGATTCCACACCAGTACACCTCTTTTCTTGGTACTGGGGATTTCCAGAAACTGTTTGACCAGCCTCTGTTGCCGTGGCTGAGGTCTTAGTTATGTTAACCCTGTCCTGTTCACCCCTTGCGGGTAAAACAGTAGGATCAGCCTCACATACCACATGATCACCCTCTAATGTAGTGATCACCTCCTCATTGTGCCTGGGAGACAGCACAAGGGGCTCCCTTTCGATATTCTGCATAGGTGAATGCACCTGTGCAGGGTTAACAGTTTCAGTTTCATGAACTTTGGTGGAAGGAGCACCAACAGTTCTTTTCCTCTTCTTTTGAAATATTTTTAGTGCAGGGGCTTGTGTTGTAGCTCGTTCAAAGGAAGCAGAAGGGATTTTTTGAGTATCGTGAGCTGTGGGTTCCAGAGGTGGTGGTGTAGCAATAAGTTGGGCTTCATGCTCACCCCTGGCAGCTCTGTTTCTTGAAAGAAACTCCATCATTGTAGAGAGTGGTGGAGTTATGGCACCTGAGAAATTCTTCCCATTAACCATCAACTTGCTCAATGTGGAGGCCACATGAGAAGAGGGAATTAGGACCCTCTTGTGTGCTTTAAGATTTGGCATAAAAAAGTTTAGCAAAACTTGCACAAATCGCGGGTACATCAAAAAGAGACCATATTTGGTTTCTAGATGCTTTACCATTCCATTAAAGATCATTTTTGAGAAATTAAAAGCTCTGTTGTTGGCTAAACAAATGAGTGTGAGAGCAATGTTGCTCCCAAATTCATTCCAGCCAGTTCTCTTAGGGCTCATGCACTGCTGGAGAGTATGGATAATGTACTTCCAGTGCGAGCAAAATTGCCCTTTGTAGAAGGTGCCCTTTCCCCTAGGGCCCTCATATCCCAACTTTACGAGTTCAGCATAAATAAACTCAAGTGATACAGAATCAGAATACTCACCATCCTGATCATTCAGTTGTAGTTGTTGGCTTATTATGCTTTCAGAGATGGAGACAGTGATATCATCCACCATAGAGTCGATCCATTTCACTCCATTTTCTTCCCTTAATGAGGCATTTTTCCAGAACTGATCAATATGAGGGAGGTAAATGGTGGGGTTGACCGTAAGAGCATGGTGGAGTGTGGAGAGTGAGAGGTAGTCAATCACATCATGGAAAGCACCGAGATGATCGGGTTTGGACAAATATGCGAGCATGTTGTGTTCCTTTATGAATGGAAGGGGAGACATTTTGATTTCAATCGCTGAGAGTTGTTGAGAGATTAGGGTTTGTTTCTGATCAAAGTTCGTTTTGGACGTGTGAGTTGCTTGGTAAGGAGGGAATTACCTTATATATGTTTCGAATGTTGAATGCAATCCTAAGTTTCCAAAATTCTGCAAAGACCATAACACCCTTTAATAGCTTAACAGTTGACGGAAAAAATGAACTAACAGTTGAGGAACTGTTTTCATAAGATGTAAATGAACTAACAGTTGAAGAACTGTTTTCATAAGATGTAACAACTGTTATTTAAAAGTTAACTCCCTTTTGTTTGATCATTTATTTGGATTAACAGTTGTTTAGTGTTTACAACTGTTCTCATTTCTCCCCCTTAGTTGACGAATTTCTCCCCCTTAGTTGCACATGAACTTTGCCTAACGGTTGTGGAAGCCACATACTAACAGTTGAAAACTGTTAGTATTTATTGAAACAGAATTGTGCAACTGTCAAACAAACTTTAGCTCATATATATCAAATGCTGAAGCAATAATAACAAACCATTAGTGAACACAGTCATCTACATAAGATGTATTTTATTCATGATAATCACAATTGAGCTACAATAATTTTGAGAAAACAATACTGTCTTTTGCTATAGATCTAAACACAGCTTATATTAACTGTCTTAACTCCGAGATCGACATTTGACAAATTATCGTTAACATTTTGTATCAACAAATCTGAACTTTAAGGGAAAACAATCATCATCACATCCTTTCTCGTGAATGTCTTCATTATGTAAGAATCAAGTTCAGAATAGCCTCTATAGTGCCGCCATAGCCTTACTGAGAAGCCTGTCTTCAAAGAATGGTCATGTAATGCACAAGCCATTGTTGGTACTGCTTATCTAATTGTGCAAGGCCGTCTCGTAGGTATGGGAGAACAATGATCTACACCGTAAGTGTAGACAACTTTCTCCGTTAACAGAAAAACAGTTGACATGCCTTAAACAATTTTCAAAACATAAAACCCACCAATGGGTGTGCAGTAGACCTTCTCATCATATGCACCACCAGAGACGATTGTCATAATTTGCCTCGTGGGAAGATGGTGAATGATACCAATTCAACATCAGTGGAATTAGTCATCTATTACAATGACTTCCACTGCCTCATCATACGAGGCCCTCTGGTGGTTATGAGTATTATTTCTTCGAACATTGAACCACACTACGGAGTTTGTAGTGCCTGCCAGGTTCAAGACGAATCTTAGACAACATGGTGTAGGCAATTCATGAAAGAGAGTGAAATTTTCAAAATCACCTCTTATACGAATATGATCAATTGGTTTATTTGGCCTACATGGATCAGGATGCTGTGTCAAGGTGAACCTATCTCGATCATCATGCATCTCAAGAACACATGATGAGTATTGCCAAAGCTCATGCATTCTTACAAATGGGGCAGAAATGGTTACATAACTTTGTCTAACATTAATTTCTTTGAAGTTTATGAGAAAGAAGTTAGTAGCCATTTGCAGAGAGAAGTTTAGGCAAATGTAGGTGTGATTTGTGAAGAATGGATGCAAGGCTATTTATAGATAAACTGGGGAGCATTAATGTCCATTAATAACCATTAATGACCATTAATGTCCAGTAATTTCCATTAATAGCATGCAGTGACTTGTCATATCAAATTCACAACACTACAAAATTGAGTGACTCACCTTTATCAGTCTGGAACTGTTCTCAATAAAGTATTTACCTTTACCACAGAGCAAGGACATTCACGGGTTTGAAAAACTGTTTGTGGAATAGGTAACCATGTATGTCCAAAACTGATTTGGGATTTGCACTTTTACTTTTCCCTGAACACTTAAAATCAACAGTTGTTAGATAACAATACTAACAGTTGCAAACTGTTAGCGTGAAAAAAAAATGGAGTAATGAACAACTGTTAGTCCAAGTTAATCATTCCAATGTTTGAGATCAAAAAGTTGAATCTGCTCACATCAAATGCTTTAGTAAACAGATCAGCTAATTGATCATCAGTATGGACTTTCATAACTTGGATTAATTTCTTTTCATTGCAGTCTCTTATGAAGTGAAATCTGATTTCAATGTGCTTGGTTTTAGAATGCTTCACTGGATTATTAACTATGCTAATAGCACTGGTGTTATCAACATAAATTGGAGTATTCAAGAAAGACAAAGCATAATCCAGAAGCTGATTTTGGATCCATAGAACCTGTGAACAACAGCTTGATGTAGCAATATATTCAGCCTCAGCTGTTGAGGTTGAAACTGTTGTTTGTTTCTTGCATTGCCATGAAACCAGCCTTGATCCAAAGAATTGACATCCTCCAGAGGTTGATTTTCTGTCCACATTGGCTCCACCATAGTCACTATCAGAATATGCCACCAAATCAAAAGGTGAATCTTTAGGATACCAAAGTTCCAATTTTGGTTGGCCTTTGAGGTATCTAAAGATCCTCTTTACAGCAAACAGGTGTGACATCTTTGGACTGCATTGAAACCTGGCACAAACACAAACAACAAACATTATATCAGGTCTAGAAGCAGTTAAGTACATTAATGAACCAATCATTGACCTATAGAGGTGTATATCTACATCCTCCCCCTCAACATCTGCTCCCAACTGTTTGTGTGTCTCCATTGGAGTACTTGCCAGCTTCACATCTTGATAGCCAAACTTGTCCAATATGTCTTTGACATACTTAGATTGGCTTAGAAAAATATCAATGGGCTTCTGTTTGACTTGTAATCCCAAGAAAAATGTGAGTTCACCCATTGAACTCATCTGAAACCTTTTGTGCATAATGACTTCAAATTCTTTGCACAAGCTGTCATCAGTGCATCCAAATATTATATCATCAACATAGATTTGAACAAGCAAAATCTCTATTTTAACAATCTTTGTAAACAATGTTTTGTCAATTGTGTCTCTCTTAAAACCATTCTCAAGAAGGTAGGATGATAATGTCTCATACCAAGCTCTAGGAGCCTGATGTAGTCCATATAGAGCTTTATCCAACTTATATACCCTGTCAGGGTACTTTGAGTCTTCAAAGCCAGGAGGTTGACACACATATACCTCCTCATCAATAGTTCCATAGAGAAAAGCAGACTTGACATCCATTTGATACACCTTAAATCCTTTCAAGCTTGCAAAGGCAAGAAATAGTCTAATGGCTTCAATCCTTGCAACAGGTGCAAAGACATCATCATAGTCTATTCCTTCCTCTTGTGTATAACCTTGTGCAACCAGTCTTGCCTTATTCTTGATTACAATCCCTCTTTCATCTTTCTTGTTTCTGAACACCCACTTGGTGCCAATTACTCTTTTGCCTCTTGGAAGCTCAACCAACTTCCAAACTTGCTGAATTTGAAATTGTAAGAGCTCCTCTTGCATTGCTTCCACCCATGAAGGGTCTTTCAATGCCTCAATTGCTTTCTTTGGTTCTATTTGAGATAGAAAGCAAGTATTCACATCAAATTGGGCAAGATCCACACCACTGTTTTCATTTTGCAGCATATTCCTTGTTCTGATAAGAGTGGTTGGATCACCAATTATTTGTGACATTGGATGATTCTTGTGAACTCTTGATGTAGGAATGTTTTCTTCAGTCAGTTCATTCCCTAGATTAGACAGATCAAACTCACATTCACTTTAATTTTTAGCAGTATCACACACTTGATCAGCAACTGTTTGGGATGCAGAGTCAGTGTGTTGTTGAGGATCATGGAATTCCATGTCCTTTGAAGATTCAGCATCAATCAATGGATCAACCGCATTGGAGAACTCTTGTTGAAACATAGGAATCACAACAAAGTGTTCAGTAACTTTGTTTGAACCAACAGTTGTTGGTTTTGTGCTAACAGTTTCAGAACTGTTTGGGCTGTTGGAAACTGTTTGTTGATTTTCACCAACAGTTGTTGGGGTACCTGCAACTGTTTCAGTAGAATACTCAAAAAAAAGAGATTTAGACAATGCATCAATATCAAATAACCAATCAGGTCCATTACCTGCAATATTGATCCTATTCTCATTGAAAGAGACATTCATACTCTCTTCTATGATTCTAGTGACATTGTTAAATACTCTATAAGCTTTACTTTGAGTGGAGTATCCTACAAAGAAACCTTCTTCAGCCTTACTCTCAAACTTGCCTAATTGTGATTTGGTATTAAGAATAGTGCAAGGACAACCAAATGGTTTGAAGAAGTTGATTAAAGGTTTTCTCTTGAGGAACAACTCATAAGGAGTTTTCCCTTTGGACTTGACTACTTGTACTCTATTCTGAACATAGCAGACAGTGTTCACTGCTTCTGCCCAGAATGTCATTGGGAGCCTAGAATCAGCTAACATGGATCTAGCAGCCTCTATCAAAGTCCTATTCCTTCTCTCAGCAACTCCATTCTGTTGGGGAGTCCTAGGGGCACTAAACTGTCTTTCAATACCTTTACTTTCACAAAAATTGTTTAGCTCATAGTTCTTAAATTCAGAACCATTGTCAGATCTAATGACTTTCACCTTCAAATTAGATTGATTTTCAATTTTAAGAATAAGTGACTTAACTAACTCAGCAGTTTCATCCTTAGTTCTAAGAAATTGAACCCATGTGAACCTGTTGAAATCATCAACTATGACTAAACAATATGATTTCTTCCCTATACTCACCACAGATGTAGGACCAAAAAGATCCATATGTAACAATTGTAAAGGTGCAGTAATAGAAGAAACTTCTTTGGTCTTATAAGAAGTTTTGTGTTGCTTGCCTTTGAGACAGGCTACACAATGATCATCACATGAGAATTCTTTTTGGGGCAAACCTCTTACCAAACTGTTTTTAGCTAACAAGTTCATGGTTTTAAAATTCATGTGACACATCCTTCTATGCCAAATGGCAGACTCATCATGAGATGCCTTTGAGAGTAAACAGCTTAACACATTCTGTTTAGCCATCTTTTGTGTATCTAGACAATATACATTATCTTTTCTAGGTGTTCTCAAATGAACATCCTTCTCATTTAGTTTAAAATCTTTTGAAAGAATAATGCATTCTGAATCTGTAAACAAAACTTTGTTTCCATTGTCACAGATTTGAGATACACTTAACAGATTGTACTTAAGCTGTTCAACAAAGAAAACATCATTAAATGTAAGTGTACCTACCTCAACAGCTCCTTTACCTGTGATTTTTCCTCCCTTAGCATTTCCTCCAAATGCTACAAATCCACCATTGATGCTTCTGAAATCCTTCAAACAGTGTGGATTTCCAGTCATGTGCCTTGAGCATCCACTATCCACATGCCAGATAGATCCATGATTAGCCCTATGAATGCTCTGCACAAATAAAATCAGTTAGTAGCAGGAAGTACCCAGGCCATGCAGGTCTTGGGTACACCATTTAAGTCATAGTACTTAAACAGAGTTTGGTTCTTTTTGATTTCATCCAAATTAGATTTCTCTAATTTGTGTGAGGAATACTTCGTAAGAACATGTGGTTCCCAACTGTTGTGATTAAAAGTGGATACCTTTGAACAAACAGCTGGTGGAGTTGGTAAAACAGATGAATCAACTTGTGATTCCTTTTGATTTTCAGTTTGAAGAACAGTTTTACCCTCTCCAGAATCAGTTTGTTTTTGAATTTTCATCCAAGCCAAACCAACAGTTTTTGGTTTAGTTAAAACAGTTTTAGAACTGTTAGTTGGTTTGGATGTAACAGTTGTAGAACTGTTTGCCTGTTTTGGTTTAACAGTTTTAGAACTGCTATTTTGCTTTGACTTAACAGTTTTAGTACTGTTATTTTGTCTTTTGGGACTTTTGTTTTGAGTGCCATTGGTCTGTGGGTTATAGTAACAATCTTGAACTAAATGATTAGATCTCCCACAGATGTAGCACTTTTTGGTTTTCACAATAGGTAAACCAGTTCTTTGTGACCAGAATTGGTTCCTATTTCTTTGATTTCCTCTAACAACTGCAGATTGAGGAAAGTTTTGGACACCATGCTTTTGGCATGTGCATGCAGACATTTCAGTATGCCTGTTCTTAGACTTGGGTTTAGCCTGAGATTTTGGAGCTTCCATCTTCTTCTTTGCATACACAAACTCACCAACTTTCTCCTTTCCTTTGACTTTTGTACTAACAGTTGGGCTTTTTGGCTTAGAACTGTTTGGGTTCTTTTTAGAACTGTTAGTGTAAAGATGGGGATTATTGGCAACAGTTGTGAAACTTTTTATGGTTTGGATAGCTTTTGAAGGTGTTGGCTCAGTGGTGAGGGGTTCTGTGGATGCTTTTACAAACACCACAGGCTTGAAAGATGGTTTAGTGGGTATGGGTTCACAACAGATGTGATTTTCATATGGAATCACCTCATCTTTCTTCACAACTCCCTCATCATCACTTACTTCCTCCACAAATCCTTCCTCATTACTTTCAAATGGTGGATTAGCTGACTTCAGTTCCTCTGGTAATGATTCATTAACATACCTATCAGCTACATCGGACATGGGAGTTACGTAGTTGTGATTGTATGGAGGTGGGGTTTCCTTATATCAAAGTCCAGTTTTCACCTTGTCTCTCACTTGAGATTGTAGCAGAGTTTCAAGCTTAAGGTTTGCAGCCTTGAACATTCCAAGATCAATGTCCACACCCTCCAATTTCTTTGTGAGTTCATCCACCTTGCTTTCTTTTTCCACCAATTTCTTTTTCAGACTATCAATCTCATCTTGAAACTGCTCTTTCTCCCACTTATGATATTTTCTTTCATAGTCCATTTGCAGTTCATTAGCCTGATAGTCTTTAATTTTCTTTTCAAGATCTTCTATCACAGCAGTATACTCATACCTTCTCTCCTCCATTCTACTTAGAGCAGCACATACTTTCTTATTGTGCTCTCTAAACCTCTTAACAGTAGCTCTACATTCACCAGGACATAGTTTAGAAGATACCTGTATGTCCTCAGACTCTGGTGAATCCATCTTGATGGAGGAGTCAGTCAATGCCATCAAAGCTTTATTGTTTGTAGCCTCTTCTGCTTGATCACTCCAATCAAACCCATGGCCTTCTTGTGAGACCAATGCTGAGGAGGTTTGATTCTGAGTTGGCCTCTGACCTTGATTCTGGACTTGTCCACCAGATCTGCATTATCTTGCAAAGTGGCCAAGCTGTTGACATTTGAAGCATCTCACCTTTGACTTGTCAAATCCAGCCTTGCCATCAACTCTGAAATTCATGTTTTTCCTTCCAGTCCTTTTGATGAACCTCTTGGCTCTAACAGTAAGCATGGCCATCTGCCATTTGAGATCCATCTCCTCAAGATCATCAGGGTGCACTTGTTCAAGATCCTCATAAGTGAGGGTTGAATGTGCATGGCTGGCAAGAAAAGCTTCAAGAACAGCATCTGGAGTGTTCACATCTAGTCCAACAGCAGAACTAGTACCTGCACAATTTTCAAAAGAGTTAGTTAAAGAATGGTTTGATTCCATACCTGAGGATGACAGGAGAGCAACATTGTGGCTAGGAACAACAGTTTTTCTTTTTCCCTCTATCTCTCCCTCAAACACTATCAAACTATTATAGAGATCATCTAACTCTATGTCTTCAAGAGAATCCTTAGTCCTCCATTGTGCAGCAAACACAGTCCATTCATCATCTAGAGACCTAAGAAACTTTCTATTTATCTCATCTTGATCAAGCCTAACCTTAGCACTCTCCAGTTGGCTCACCAGTTTGTAAAACCTATCAAAGATTTGGGTGATACTCTCATTCTTCCCACTAGTGAAGTTCTCATAGGCTTGTTTAAGAAGATCTCTTTGGTTTCTCTTAGAACTAGCATTCCCAGCAAACCTCTTCTCCAGAGCATTCCAAAGTTCATGAGCATCATCAAATTTCTTGAATTGATGTTGATACTCATTGGGAATTGCAATCTGGAGGATGCTGAGAGCTTTCATCTCAATCATTCTATCCTTCTTTTCAGCATCTGTCTTTGGTGGTGGTTTCTTTTTTGGTTTTCCATTCTCATCCAGTTCAATGGGATTAGTGGGAACAGTTTCAATGATTTGCCAAACAGCATAGTCTATTAGTTGGACATGCTGCTTAATTCTTAGTTTCCACATCTCTAAATCAGATGGTTTGAGCATGGGAACACGAATGTTGGACCCAGACCCATTGTTATCAGAAGAACCTCCCGAATCCATTGAAACAAATTGATTGAAAAACAGTTTTGAAAAATAAAGCAAAGTGATGTAAAAACCTTCAACTGGTGATCAAAAGAACCTTAATAATAAGGCTCTGATACCACTTGTCAGGATCGGATATAGATTATATCAAATAACAAGAACTAACTTTTGAATAACAAATCAAAGTTGAATAAAAGTTAATCTTTAACTATGATCACAATCAACTAAGAAGTTGCGGAATCACACTTAATTGATTAAAGAAGATTTTGAACACAAAGAGATTCAATCAAACAGTAATTTTATTAATCAACGAGAATGATTACAATAGCAAACTTCACCCCCAATCTAACTTATTATGTTAGACGAAGAACACAGATTGTTCTTAGGTTTCAACGAGAAACTTAGAGGCTTAGCACTATTCAGAAAGCAAATTACAACTTAAAGAATGAATGCAAAAATATAATCAATGAGTACGTACAAATTATGAATTCTAATCTAGCATATATATATACTCCTTGATCTTCCTTGATTTGCTGACAGTTAGGTAATCTTCTATCTTCTCAGATAATCTTGATGATCTTCAAAGTATTTCGAGATATCTTCAAAGATAGGGTTTTTCCATATTTAGCTCAACAGAAACTGTTTAATGAATACAACAGTTCTTGGTTCTTCTAACAGTCTTTAGCTTCAAGGTCTTCAAACAGTTGTAGTAGTTTGTACTAACAGTTATGAACTCTATATAACAGCTTTAAAGTTCACAGCAACTGTTGGTTACACCCGTCTTCACAATTTCTACTAACAGTTTTGAACTGTTTTCCCAACACTTATTAACAGTCTTAACAGTTTTGATATTTGCATGTATAACAGTTTCAATGACTTAGCCAATTTCCCAACACAGCGTCAGCTAGAACCTTCTCCCCCTTTTTGTCATCATCAACAGGGGTCGAAGTCTGTTGTTGTTGGAGTGCAGCAACTGTAGAGGCAATCTCTTGAACATCCTTAGTTAGCTTCTCAAGTATTTGATAGATTTGTCGATTGTGCTTCTTCTGCTTGAGATGGAACAAACCAAACTGAGATGCAACATATTGTTTCAACTGTTCAATGCCTGAGGAGGCAGATGCTTCTGGAGGAGACTGACCCTTGTCCTTAGACTCAAAATGTTTATCTTGTGAAGAAAAAGAGTCAAGAACAACAGTAGGTGAGTATATGGGTGCGTCATCTAAGGGTTGGTGTATACCCTCAAACTCATGTGCACCAGAGTTTGGACCCTGTGATTCACCTTGGTATGTAGATGAAACATTGACAGGTCGTACATGGGGGTGTGAGAAGTAAAGAGAAGTAATAGGGCTCAAAACGTGTAGTGTATGGGTAGGTGGTTGGCTTATTGGTTTGGAGGGGGTGATTGACCCTGGGGATTGGTCATTTCTTCAATGTTACCTGAGTGTGTCTGCTCAGGCACAGTAACAGGCTCTCCCATGGCTCTGGAGAGTGTGGGCTGAGTAGACACCACACCCGGCTTAGGCTGTTGGGTTAATATGAGCCTCGAGGTTGACACCTTAAGAGTAGGCATCTCCCCCTTAACTCCTGCCTGGGGAGAGATCAATGTGATCTCAACTCCAGTGATGCCTATAGAAGTGGCACCACCTTTGGCATTTTTACGAGTATAAGTTTGGATTTTCTCCCTAGTAGCAGTGGGCACACTAGGGTGGCTTCAGAGTGGAGTTGAATGGAAGGTAGAGGAGATGGGTTAGACTGGGTTAGGTTTACCACAGTCTTATCTCCAAATGATGATGGAGAAAAGTGAGAAGAAGTTGAGAGAGGAGGAGTTATACCTTGTCTTAGTCTTGCAACGAATGCAGACTCTGAATATGACTTAGAACCAGAGGGAGAGGAAGGCTCATCTTGAGCAGGTTGCTCAGCTCGATGATCTGATTCAGCTTCAGATGTTCCCCCTTGATCCGACTCCTCAGCTTCACTGTCAGAAGAAGCTCCCTCAGCTATCCATAGCATTGGGTCACTCAGACCTTCCTGCTCTTGGAAGATGTCATTGTTGAACATCTTTGAGCTGAGTGCTGGGGCAGGGAACACATCCTGTCCAGCTTCATAAAGATGTTCTCCCAACTCAGCTTCCACCACCAAGGATAAGTACCTTATGAATGGTACATGGAGATCCCTTGGTGTCTTCACCACTTGGGCTTTGAGCTCGTTGAAGATGAGCAGTACATAGTCCAGATTTCTGGCATGGTACATGTTGTAGAGCAACTGCATCTTGAACTCATTCACCAGATCCAGGCCTCCAATCTTAGTTCCAAGTGAACGAATCATAGTGGACACCATGAAGCCCCATCCAGTGGGAAAAGTGGCCTTCTTTATAACACCCTCAGTCTGTGGGTGACCCATGTTGGGTAGGACTGACCTTGCCACTTGTCTTGTGACTGCAGCTTCGAACACATCATTGACAGGAAGTTGAAGAACTTCCCTTAGCCGCTGCACAGAAAGGACAACTGTTCTATCCCCATTTAGAACAGTGCCTGTGATCTCTCCTCTGTTCCGATCGTAAGTACAAATATACCAGAACTTCAAAAGGTTTTGTGGAACAATGTGGAGTGGTGCTCCGGAGAAAGCGAATGCCAGGGGGCATTTACGAATGTAGTCCACCCATGCCTCATATCCTCTGCCTTGTTTCCGTGCTGGAATTGCAAGACAGGCCCGTTGATTGTTGATTTTGATCAACGGCGCTCCATTGTTCTTAAACTGAGCACCTCGTACCATCCGATCACTGAGAACTAGAGTGGTTCCGTCCATTGATGAATTACATTGAGTAACTTTTAAAATTTCACTAAGCAAATTAAGATTCGCACTGAGCGTTTTGAAAATCGCACTGAGCAATTTAAGGTTTGAATATGAACGGATGACTGCACGAAGCAAAAGAGGTGTTTGCGAAAGGTATTTGAGTGTATGAGAAGTTGAGAAGTTAGAATTGTAAGCGTAAACTTCTCTAAACCGGTTATGGTCGTTATATATACCTTTCTGAGGAGAGAGAAAAGTTACCGTTGGAATCCCTTTTTATCCGTTATTCATAACAAATTTACGGCGCAAGGTGACAGTAATCGAGATGAAACTTATCATCTCCTAACGGTTAAATATGTAAAATAATATTATTGACCTACAACAATATTACTTACACTGTTGTATTACACCAATACATAATCGGTATAAAATGTGGTTTGAGACTGACTCAAATACATAACGACTTATGAATTAATAACACATAGTAATTAAATCATAGGTTGGACACACCAAACTGAGTAAACTAATCACTCAGCTTCAGTCAAGCACTCAGCTTAAGATGATCACTCAGCTTGAGATTGAAACTCAACTTGAGTGGAGCACACAGCTCAGAATCAATGACACTTAGTCATTTTGGTTTGAGACTAACTCAAACTCATATTCTAACTACACTGAGTAGTTAAAACATGTTTGGAACTCACCAAATGTGTGAATCAATCACATAGCTTGAGTTAAAACAGTGAATATATTCGAATAAACCCGAAAGGATGATAGAAAGAGTAGTGTTTTTATACCTTCACCGTGTTCTATCTTCGGGAATGATTGAAATCGCACCTTTCTTGAACAAACCTTGTTGAATGCTTTGTTGAACCCGAGAGCTTGGTCTTCACTTTGAGCTTGAACTTCACAAGATTTCCTTTGATGTTTTCGAACAATCATGAGCCAAAAACAATTTTGGCTCTGATACCAATTGATGGTCCCGTATTTCTTACGGATGAAGCAATGCTAGATGATTAGTGTGTGTTTGTGTGAGTGTTCGGTTGAGAGAGAGTGCCGAGAGCTAGAGAGTAAACAACACAAACATAAGTAAGTTGAAATGCAAAGCTTAGATTGAAATGTGAAGGGCAAATGCCTTTTATAGCATTTGCCCAACTTTACAATAATTACATATTGCACCCTCACTTTTCATAATCTAATACAACTTTCTTTGCAAGTTGATTCACCTGATGCTCATTGACTTTGGACTTACCTTTGTCATATCTAGGCTTATTATCCTTTTGATGAGAAGTTTGATCAACAAACTTCTTTTTATTTCTTTCTTTGACTTTGGACTTACCTTTGTCATGTTCTCTGGACTTACCAGATTCAACAACTTTAGACTTACCATTATTGTTGTGATATGACCTCTGACGTACTGTTGTCTTCCTATTCTTGAAGCTTCTCTCTGAACTGGACAGGGAATGCTGTTTTTTGAAAGGGTTTGGATTTAACTTTTCAATAACAGGTTTTCTTTAAATAGGCTAAGTGCCCAATCTATCATGCACAGACTTACTATGATGTCTTGAAGTTGAACACTCATATCCATGATCCTTTGCTTTTACAAACTTATTGTATTTTAGACCTTGATCATGTTTCTTTTCTGAGGCTGACTTCTGAGACTTAATCAGTTATCTATCTTCCTCAGAATCTGTACTTGCTATCTCATCATCATCAGCTGCATAAGCTGCGGATTGATAGTCACCTCCAAGTACAGCTTTCACCTGTTTAGGAATCTGCTGGTTGATGCACTTTTCAGCAAGCTTTGATGACTTACACCAAGATTCAGTGACCTTTTGAAGTTGGTTAGCCTTGTCCTTAGCTTCCTTAATTTCTTCACTTAGAAGTTTGTTAATGTGTCTTTGACATTCAAGATCACATTGTGCTTTCTTTCCAACAGTATTGAGAGTTTGATTTTCCTTAATCTCATTTTTAAGCTTAGTTTTTTAAGCTTTGAGGTCAGCTTGAGTCTTAAGGCTGGTCTTCAAGTCATTTAACAGATAATCAAACATAAGACCTTTTTCTTCTTCGGTGTAAGAGTTGAAATTACTAACTTTGTACATGGACGAAGGATCCCAATCGCTTAGTTTGCTATTTTCCTCAACTTCCTTCATGTCAGCTTCAAAAGTTGATTCAGACAGACCATAATCAATTTCATCTATTTCAAACTCTTCATCTTCTTGAGCCATCATACACTTGTCATCATCATCTGAGGTAGATGATTATGTATCCCAAGTTTCTTCATGAAGTCCTTTAGCATTGGACTTGTCTTCAAGCTTTCCTTTCTTGAGCTGAGTATATTTCTTCTTGTACTTATCAGCTCTGAAAGCATTCTTGTCAGCTACTGAAGCTGTTTCACCCTTCTTTACTCTGCACTCAGCAGCAATGTGTCCCTTCTTCTGACAGTTGAAGCACACAGCTTTATTAAGGTCAAAAGAACTCTTTCCTTTGCCTCTGTCGGATCTTCCTATTCCCCTTTGTGCTTTTCTCAATCTTCTAGAAAGCATATCCATTTGTTCAGTGATAGTCTGAACATCATCAGTATCACTTGAGTCTGAGTCTGAGTGGTCAGCTTGAGAATCTGACTCAGTCTCAGATTCAACTATGACGGCTTTTCAACTCTTTTTCTTCTTTTCTACAACTAATGCAATTTCATTTTTCTCAAGAGAGTCCTTCATCTGTTGTTGAGAAGATTTCTTGTGTTCTGTGATCTGTTCATAATTAAGCAAGAACCTATATATGGACTGTAGGTTATACATATGTAATGTACCTCCAGCCCTTAGTGTTATGGTTACTTCATTGAATTTCTCTCGTAACACATCCAAAAATTTCAGCACTAGGTCAGCTTCATCCTTTTTTATGCCTACACTTAGCAGGTCATTAATCAAGCAGTGAAACTTTGTGAACACATCAGATAAGGTTTCATTCTTCTTAGAAAAGAAGTTTTCATAAGATCTGTTAAGATGATTCTTCTTGTGCTGCTTGACCAGATCTGTACCCTCATATGTGATACTTAGAGTATCCCAAATTTCTTTTGCAGATTGACACCCAGTCACAGTATGCAAAATTTCATTGGTCAGGGTATTTGCCAGAACACTCTTTGCTTTGTCATCAAGAGAATGTAATTTCCAATCCTCTTCAGTCCAAGATGCCAAAGGTTTCTTGACTTCCTTTTCAGTCTTGTCAGGAGACTTATCAATGACAACAGCAGGAATCTTGGGGATAATTGGTCCACGGGTTATGACATCATACATTCTGGTGTCAATAGACTTAAGGAAAAGCATGGCTCTGAATTTCTACATAGGATAATCAGATCCATCAAACATGGGACATCCTTCCATCTGAGGAAAGTTTGATGAATTGTTGCTTGTCGACATCTTACTCTATCTCAGATTCTTGAACTTCAACTTATGAAAGATTTCAACCTACTCTGATACCAGTTGTTGGTCCCTTGGTGAGATAAACAACAAGCAAGTATTGTGTAGAATGGGGGTTGAATACACTTTTTGCGGAAAATTGAACAAATCAATAAAAAGTGTTAAATACATCAACTTGAATAAAACTGAATGCTTTCATTAATAAGAAGATGATTACAACAACTTATCAAGTATGAAACACTTGATGTATGAACACATAATACGATTCAATTCTCTTAATCTCTCAAACTAATTGATCAAACTTGCTATCTATAATCAACTAATGATTATAAACACCACATAATTCTCTAAACAGGATTTATCACAGATTGAATACTTATCAACTTCACAACGAACGTGAAGATCGAACACACGAACTATTGTTGGCAATCTGTGAATACTCGATCATGTTGATCAACAAACAATCAATGTATCAAGCTACGTAACACATACGGTTTTAGGTGGTACCTCTAAACTAATTAAGAGGTTAGTATATATAATCCTATTCTACGTATCCTAACAAACTAGAACTTATCCTAATCTGTTAACTAACTGACGGATAATCCGGACATCTTGAATCTTCAATCTTCAATCTTGATTCTGGAATATTCTTATCCGCACCGTAGATAGAGAATAATATAATTTAAAACATAGTTAAATTCTATTAGACAGACTTCTTACATCAGGCTGAGTTACTCATCTTGAAACCTATCAAGATGAGTTCACCGAGAACTAACTCGATATTAAACGTGTACTAACATGTATAATGACTAACTCATCCTTAGAAGTCATCAGGTTAGCTAGAACTGATTTAGCAACTCTGTTGAACTGACTCAGCCTATAGGCAGAGTCACTTAGCTTGAAACACATCAAGCTGAATATTTAACCTATACCTTAGGTAACACACAGCTTATCAAACATATAGATAAACTGACTAATATATAGTCTAAGCTGATCAACTATAATGCTCAGTTTATACTCAGCTTATGCTCAGTCTGAAACACTATGAGTGCTCAGTCTGACCAAGCTTCATAATTCTATTTAAGTTATATTTAGAACATATCTTACAAACTTAACTTTTTCTCATCAAATCTTAACTAATAAGATCATTTGACCAACAATAAGTGAGCTCTCGATCTGTTAAATATTCATGGACGATACTACACATGAAAAAAAGATAGCAGTAGTTTGATAAATGCATGGTTTTATGTAGAGATTTGATATAAACAATAGTGAGAGGAGACACCAAGATGTGAAAATGTAGACTGGTGATGCAACTATCATCTCCACCAACTAATTTAGCGACCATGAAAATCTCAGGTATTAATTAATCATGTGTTAATTATGATTACCAGTATGAGTCTTAAGTATTACCTGCGCAATTAACATGGACTTCGGTGGGATTTACATATAATGGAGTAGCTTATAATCTGAAGAAACATGATCTTGTGATGTCAAGTATGACTATGATTCCCCTACCATATAAATCAATAGCTTAAAAATGCCAAGTTCTATTATAGTCTTAGTCATCACAACTTGTAATTTTTCTGCTAGTACCATGCATAAATCTACTATTCTTCTTTTGATTAATATGATAGATCCAACCATTCCATGTCCCATACCACTTCACAAGTGGGTGTAGTTGAGAATCAACTTTCACTGAAGAAGCTATAGGGCCAATACGTATCAAGAAAACAATTCCATTAGCTAAAAGATGTTAATTTCTATGACATTCATATGAATTTTTTTGGGTTTGCTGTGTTTTCTGAAAAAGCTTGCAAACCATAGAATGTTGATGTAATAATAAGCACTTCTGGCAATGGCATTCTATGCTTTTTTTTATTTAAATTGAACATTTTTGTTGTGATAAGAGGACCTTAATTTGGTGATGATAATAAGCTCTAAAATCCCACTTGGTTATATATTAGCCACGTTCTTAGCATAGGAGGATATATATACGTACTATTCGAGAACCCTTGAGATTAGTTGGTTCTTTTAAGTGTTTAAACCTTCTAGTTATATATTTGTTCATGAAATTTATAAGTAATAATGTTGTGTCTGTGTTTTTAATTAGTGTGATAAATAGTCCAATTCTTGAGGAAAAATGCGTTCTTTCTAAAATTACTAATGACTATTTACTTTGCTTCACTTTCATCACAATAGCTTATTCGCACTTCTTTACAGCACAAAAAACAAATTATGATGCCCTTTGATATATATTTCATGTCAAACTATGGAGTTAGTACAAGTTATATATGGTAGTTAAAACTGTTAAAAGTAGAGGAAATGGGTGTGGAATTACCTTTGAAATTTGCATTGCCTGTTTTGAGGTCTCTTCTTGGTAAAAACAACTTTTTTTGCTCTATTAATGATATATGTCTGATGGAATTAGGAGCCAAGTTAGCAATTAATATACTAAAAAATGCTAATTAACTGAATATACACTACACAATGTTGGTTCAAAGCTTTAAGATTAAACACTCAACTCACTAATCTGAAAAAAAAAGACTTGCTAACAATAACTTGCTTACTGCTATATCTTTATTCAAAGGAAAAAAACAACCCCATATATAGACTTACACACCTATTTGGGAATAATAAAAAAACAATAAAAACAACCTGCACTCCTTCAGACGTGGGCTTGCCCATGACTTCTTAAAAGGAGGAAAATTTGCACCAAATATTCTATGACTTCTATGATTCTATCTTCTCAATGCTTGGTCAAATTGACTCATTCATTAAGTAAGATAAATACTAAAATACTATTAAAACTAAGCCATCAAGATTAAACCCAACACACAAGACTAAACCTTTCAAGGTCTAACATGTCAAAGTCTAATTCTTGTATTTAATTTAAATTTTACTTGAACATTTGAGCAGTCGATAAGCGTTTCCAGGACATCCAGTCTCATCATGGTATACATAATTACGAACTTGAAGGAGCCTATGCAATCAATGAAAGTGCACACATTCTGGACAAATACCAGTGAGACAATCCAGAGAGCAAATATTCTTATCATTCTTCTATATGTTCTCATGAGTTAAATATGCAGGGAAGATTTTCTACATGTAGACTTTCGATCTGACAATCACCGATTATGTGCCGTTTTTCACTTAAAGCATTTCATCGGTCACCTTGCTAGCAAACTTATACAAGTAAAAGAAAACAACCAAAAGGAAATCTCATGTAGTTAATAGGAAACATTCTAACAAGTATTCAAATTAAAGATTGGTGTTACCGATACCTTTAGTTCCTACAGCGAACAGATATTGCACACCTTTGGAACGTTCAATTATTGGCTCTCATATTTGTAGATATGTATTTCCAAATATAAATTACCTTGGGGACCAAAAAATGCTAAAATTTGAGATAATTATTGATTTGCTAAAAGATATTGCACACAATTCTTATTTGCTACCAATTCTCTACTCCACATTGAAACTTCTTGAGAAAGAACTAAATCAATTGCCAACAAAGAAGACGGTGAGATGGAAATAAGATTGTGATAAAGGATTTCTACGGACCATGAGCAAATGAACAAAGAAGATCACCAACGTATACTTAATTCTAGATGATAGCAACTGAGATCTGACACGAGGTAGAAATTTCTTGCCCTAGTTTTTGTCAACGTCGAAGTTCCTAGACGAAAACCAATATAAACCAAAATTTTGAAACTCCAATCTTTGGAAGCCCAAAAGAACACAGCAATCGTTTTTTACGAAGAAGACATAGTTCAAATTAGGGATAAATGGATAATCAAATAAACATAGCGGAGAGCAAACTATAGGCTAAAATTCGTGAAGATCTTGAGGTGTTCTTCAATCTTTCGGATGTTAACCCTTAGTACAAACATCGATACAATCGTCCATATCTAACATTAGAAAATTTTGGGCTTCAAACAACATATATGAATTAAATTGAAGCAAAGTTGCGATAAAGATAATGTCGATTATGAAGAATTAGGATCAGAAATTTGGTCGCGGAAACGGTAATACTCTGAAGAATTCAAATGAGGGTCGTTAGAAGCGCAGCCGATAACATAAGTAGAGGAGATAGGTAGACACGTGGCAGTAGTAGAGAAAGGAATATTGAGCGGGAAAAATAGAAATCGATATCTTAGAAATTTTCCAGGTGTCTTCCACGACCATCAGCATCCATCACATGTTTCACACAGCCACATCACATCATTCCCCCACCATTCCCTCATCACATCACACAAACCCCTGCATCCATCACATGTTTCACATCACAAAAAAAGGAAACAAAGCACTCACGAGCGTGACCCGGGCCGCGTGCGCGATCGTGAGCTACCCCTCACGAAGGAGGGCGATGGTTTTCGCTATGGTGAAGACCTGTGAAAACCTCTCACGAGCTCCATCTCGTGATGGATGCTCCAGGCCTTAGAGAAGGAAGATTTAAGATTTCACACGATAAATATTTAAAAATTACATCAGCAATCCTCATGTTTATACATAGGGTATTGAACTAGTTGTAGTGGTGGTAGTAATAATAATAATAATAATAATAATAATAATAATAATAATAATAATAATAATAATAATAATAATAATTATAATAATAATAATAATAAAAATAATAATAACAACAACAACAACAACAATAATAATAATAATAATAATAATAATAATAATAATAATAAAACAGTTGATAGAAGTAAAAAAATGGTATTTCAATTGTTAAAAGTGACATTACAATTCATGTTTTTAGGATCAAATTTTTATCATTTTCATAAAAGATGGTTGTTATTCTTAGTAACTAAAAAAAATTACTTTTACCTGCTAGTTAGAGTTGTGGATATTATTATGCTAATAATAATAGCTCAAGCTATAATTTATACATTTTGGGCTGCGGCTCTCTCTCCCTCTCGTGGAGATCGACGGCGACGCAAGCAACAGCCGAGAACCAACCATCGAGCGACGGTGGTCGGCGGCGACGGTACACACACACAAGGGTCATCGATTTTGATCCGAGGTTTAATCCTTAGGCGGTCTAGCAGCCAATTCGAGGTGGTGCAGTAGCGGTGGATAACCTGCAGCTGTCTAGAGGCTTAAAGAAAGTTTTCGTTTTTCATCAAAGGTATAACTTTCTAACCCTCTTCCTCTTTTAGTTTCTGTACGAGTTAGATGAGATCACTGGAGGGGGTTTTATTCCGCTGTGCACGTTTATAATATGTTTTTATACCCTACAAAACCCTTCAGTCGTATCAGAGTCACTTCTAACCTCGTAGGAGACTAGGTAGGTTTCTTTTTATTCTGATGAAATATGATTCTGTTTTATCCAGAAAAAAGCTTTTTGATCATCCAAGTAAATAGAATTCAAGTTTATGATTTCTATTGGATTAGATTAATTAGTTTTGGATAAATAGATTGTTAGATTTAAATATTAATTAAATCTGGTTTTTTATTTATATTATTGTTGTTATTTACGATGACCAAGAAATCGACCACCACTCATCGGCGGCGGTCTCAGGTTGGGACGGCAGTCGCCGGCTGCCGGTAATCGGCGGAGATCGATGGTGATCGGCGGCGGACCACGGTGTTTTTGGCGGTACTCGGCGCGGTTAGCGACGCGTTAGAGACGCGAAAGCAGCCCAGTTGGCGGCGCTAAAAGTGTGGTGGGCTATGGCCCAGAGAACCACGGCCTAGGAAGCCTGCGGCCCAGTTAGGGCTTAGCAGTGCTAAAGGCGGTTTTGGGCCTCGGCCCAGTTTTTGTTTCCCGGTCCGTTTCCGATCAATGACCCAATTTAAATATTTGGCCCAGCTCGCGGTTTAGATATTTTGTGGTCAATATTAAATTGAAATACAGTTGTTATTTTAATTTAAGGTTTAAATATTATTTTGAGTTTTTTGATTAATTATCAAAGTATAAAACTTGAAATATATATTTATTGCAAATAAAGGAAAAACAATAAAGGGGTTTTAACAGGTTGTTAAAATCAGTAATTTTTCATCAAGATGAATAATTTGAAATCAGTTGTTTTACTTTCATGTATTAGTTTAGTACATGTTTGGGATGTCATAGCCGAGCCCTAGACCTTGTGGATTGTTTTTTTTTCTCGCACTTGTGGTTGTTTTGGATTTATTATTCTATGGTGTGGGGAGGCCTGCGTGCCACTTACAACCCCTATTCTATTTTGTAAAAGTTTAGATTAGCGGGCCTACGTGCCTTTGATATCTTGTACTTTTATATTTCTAGTTTTTTAGAATAGAATAGAATAGTTTTATAGAATAATATCTGGACCAAGATGCAAGGAGCAAGAAGAAAGATTGGATGCTGGAGCCAGTGGGAGCTTCAGAATGCCATGCCATGTGTGTTGTGTTTTTCCACTTAGGTTTTGACCGTCGGGTTTTTCGTGTGGCTTACGAAACCGACTATAGTTAAGGGCAAGGCTAAGGCATAGTTGTTTGTGGTTGTTTTATTTCTTTACATATTTTATATATGCGTGGTTGTGATTCTCACGATGAAATAAAACAAGGGTTTTAATAATAGTTAATTATTGAAACAGATGTTTTTAAAAAGAAAACTGGCTTTAAAGTTTTTCTCCTCAAAAACTTAAAAATCCTTTTTAGAAAAATCTTAGATCAGTGTGCTACCCACCTAATGGTACAACTTTCCTGTTAAACGGTACTCGGGTGTCGGAAGTGACCAAACCTTGGGCATTCGGGTTCAAACCATTGCGGGGGAGGGTGTGAAAGACTCTGCGATAATCGGGAGTCCCGGCCAGAGTTCACACTGTCTTAGGTGGTGCGATCTATTTTGGTGATAATCGGGAGTCCCGGCACAAAATGCACTAGAGGGACTAAACATGCACAGTCCTTGTAACCGATGTCCCGCGGATTTAGGAGTCGTGTCCAGTTAGGATACGATTGGTATAGTTTTTTACCTACCAGAAATAACATTGTCCCGGTGGGAAGTGCCCAAACCTTGCATCGGGAAATGTGAAATATGGATCCTAGTCTAATAATTTATTATTTAAAAGGTAATAATTATTAGAAGATGTAATCAATACTGAATCGGTTTTATCTTTTCTTTTTCTGTAGATGTCTTATATATCTGTTATTCCGTTTTATTCACCAAGAGAGTCTCTAAGTCTCATCACTAGCAAGTGGAAGCTGTTTGGAAGATGCATCTGAAAAATGTTTTGGATGCACAGGGAAAGCTTCACATTATTGAGACATTGCCTCCAGAGCGACCAGGAGTAGATGCCCAAGATAGTGAGTATGACACTTACTATCAGTATCTGGCTGACGAATCTGATGTTATGTCGATTCTCGTTCTCACAGCATCATCCGAGTTTACGGACGATCTTCGTGAGAAGTCATCTTATGAGGTTGTTCAAGAACTGGAGCAGAAGTTCAAGTTTAGTGAACGGATATGTCGCATGTTATTGTTGAGGGAAATCCTTTCAGCCAAGATGAAAGAAAGTCAGCCTATTAGCGATCATCTCATTAATATGAGAAGACTCTTAGATTGCTATGAGAGTTTTGGATCAAAATAAAAACCACATGAGCTAGTTATGCTCTTGTTTGGTTCCTTGTCGGACTATTACCAGAAAAGAGTAATGTATGTCCTCGGTGATTTTGAGATGACTGTCGCAGGGTTGCATGAAATCCTTATGTGCATTAGCGATGAGTTGAATCCAAAGCAACTAGAGTCAACAGTTGTGGACCCTATGCAGGAGGATGACTGGCTGGAAGAACTTGGAGAAATTTGTTGCCCAGACTGTGGTAGCAAGGATTCATGCGAGCACTCACTCGACATAGATCAGCTGGACATTGGTTCGCCCAATGATACAGGTATCTTTATGATAGATTGTCTTATTACTTCTTATGAATCATGGGTATTGGATACCGGATGTGGTCATCACATATGCAATCATTTGCAGGGATTCAAGAGAAGTAAGAAGCTGAGACAAGGAGATATGGACATGCGGGTAGGCGAAGGCTCCATGGTTGGTGCCGAAGCTGAAGGAACATATTGTCTTAGTTTGCCCTCGGGCATGGTATTAGAACTAGAACCTTGTTATTATGTTCCTAGACTTATTAAAAATGTTATCTCGTTCAATTTGCTAATAGACTGTGGATTTTCTTATATTTTTAATGAAAAAATTATTTCATGTTTTAAAAATGATATTTTCTTTTTCAAAGCTACTCCAGAAAACGGTCTATATACGCTAAATTTAGATAACAATGACATCTATCATATAAGTAAGAGATCCAAGAGTAACTTGAATCAAACTTACCTCTGGCATTGTCGTTTAGGACATATAAACGAGAAACGCATAGAAAAACTCCGAGATGTCGGAATTCTAGAACCATTTGACTTGGAGTCATATGATATTTGCGAATCTTGCTTGTCTGGTAAAATGACAAAGCAGCCTTTCAACAGTAAGAATGAAAGGGCCAGCGAGTTATTAGGGATTATACACACAGATGTGTGCGGACCCTTTACTCCGGAGGCTAGAGGAGGATACCGGTATTTCATAACCTTTACTGACGACTTCAGTAGGTTCGGTTATGTCTACCTCATGAGACTTAAATCTGAAAGTTTTGACAAGTTCAAACAGTTTCAGAATGAGGTACAAAATCAGCTGGACAAGAAGATAAAATCGCTTCGGTCGGATCGAGGTGGCGAATATCTGAGTCAGGAATTCGACGATCATTTGAAGGAATGTGGGATTGTTTCACAACTCACACCTCCGTATACGCCTCAGATGAATGGTGTATCAGAAAGGAGGAATCGTACATTGCTTGACATGCTACGATCAATGATGAGTCGAAGTTCACTACCATTGTCGTTTTGGGGATACGCACTCGAGACAGCGGCGTTCATGCTGAACCGGGTTCCAACCAAATCGGTTTAAAAGACACCCTTCGAAGTATGGACGGGGAAAAAGCCCAAAATGTCTTTTCTCAAGGTTTGGGGATGTGAGGTGTATGTTAAGCGAACATTCACAGATAAACTCAACCCCAAATCAGATAAGTGTATCTTCGTGGGTTATCCCAAAGAAACCATGGGATACTATTTCTACAACCCAGATGAGAACAAAGTTTTTGTTGCTCGTAAAGGGGTGTTCTTGGAGGAGAAGTTTCTTAACTCAGAAACTCCAAGAAAAGAAATAGAGCTTCAAGAAATTGAAGAGGAGGAGATTACACCGCCACCGATAATTGAACCTGTGATTCAACAGAGAATTGTTGAATCCCAACCCGAGTCTGTGGTTGAGGAAGAGGTGCAAACACAAGACCTTCGCAGGTCTAGTAGGCCTCGTAATGAGCCAGATAGGTATCTGGGATTCCTAGTTGCTCAAGACGAAGGGGATTTTTTAGAACCCACTATCTACCAGGACGCTGCCTCAGGTTTAGAATCTGAGAAATGGCTAGAAGCCATGAAGGCAGAGATGCAGTCCATGTATGACAACCAAGTCTGGGAGTTAGTAGATTTGCCTCAACACAGTAAAGCTGTTGGGTGCAAATGGGTCTTCAAGAAGAAGACATACATGGATGGAAAGGTGCATACTTTTAAAGCAAGGCTAGTGGCAAAAGGTTTCACGCAAACTCATGGTGTTGACTATGATGAAACTTTTTCCCCAGTGGTAATGCTTAAGACTATTAGGATCCTTATGGCCATATCAGCATATTTTGATTATGAGATATGGCAAATGGATGTCAAAACCGCTTTCCTTAACGGGAAACTGACAGAGGATGTATATATGATACAGCCGGATGGTTTTGCATATCCAGAGAATCCTAATAAAGTATGCAAGTTGCTTAAATCCATTTATGGACTGAAGCAAGCATCTAGAAGCTGGAACTTACACTTTGATGAGCGTATCAAAGAGTTTGGTTTTACCAAAAGTGAGTTCGAGTCGTGTGTTTACACTAAATTCAGTGGGAGTGCGGTAACCTTCCTAGTCTTGTATCCATGACAAGTCAAGTGATGAACTGTCTAAATGCTCGTAGCTACTTAATGTAGTGGGAGCTACATTAAGGAGGTAACGCTATTATGGATATTTGATGATTTATTCGGGTATGAATAAAAGCACAAGGTTGTGACCAAGTATTCATAGATATTTATCGGGGGATAAATATTGGGGTGATCCGCATTGAGTTTACTTCATGGAGCAATAACATAAGTAAACTTGATAGGTTGTCCTTAGACCTGAGATATTTGGTTTGGGGCGTGGTAACTTCTGTACTTTAGCATGTTCTAACGTCACGCCGTAACAGGGTGATTATAAGGGGCTTGTCTGGGTGCAGCGGAAGCCATGTGCTTAAATTGCAAATAGTCAAGATGGGATTTGCACCTCCTTTTTAGGAAAGATATTTTCTGAGCTCCTCGACGATTGAGACTACTGAAAATGCGTGGCCACGCTCGGTTAGAATGATAGTTTTTCATTCGGTAAACCGTAACTGCAGAGTGTCGAAATCAGAGTCGAGAAAATCTGAGTATTTAATAAGATCCCTGCTCCATGTCAAATACTCACATTACGAAATATCGCGATGCAAAAGGAAAAGCCTAGATAATCCAAGGCGTGGATTATGTCTCTAGATTTGAGAGATCTCATAGTCTGGTAAACCTAAGCGTCTGGCTAGGGACCTCCTTAGGCCAACGATGTACAATGAGTGTTACTTATCTTGCACAAGTGGGAGTCTGTTAGATTATGTGCAGAGATAGATAACATGTACTATCGTGTCCAATACTATGTGACACTAAAGGATCACACCGCTGCACACCCAATTAGAACATTTTGGATTTTACCTGTTTGTGTATGACAATAATTAATAGTTTAATTAATTATTGAGAAAAGAGAGAAATAATAAAAGTTATTTATTATTTAAAAAGAGAAGTTAATATTTAGTTTAAATATTAACGAGACCAATTAATTAATAGTTATTAATTAATTAGAAATGTCGAGGGTACTTTCTGTAATTGATTAATAGTTTAATTAAAGCTGGGCTTTATTAAACGGACTTGGCCTAATGAGGGTTATTATTATATAAATCTTGTTTTGAGCCTCATTAATCATAGTTAATCACAAAAAGGAAAAGTTCACCCTAATCCTCTCTCCCTCTCTCTCAATCGGCGGCGACTCTCTATCCTTCTCGTGGAGATCGACGGCGACGCAAGCAACAGCCGAGAACCAACCATCGAGCGACGGTGGTCGGCGGCGACGGTACATACACACAAGGGTCATCGATTTTGATCCGAGGTTTAATCCTTAGGCGGTCTAGCAGCCAGTTCGAGGTGGTGCAGTAGCGGTGGATAACATGCAGCTGTCTAGAGGCTTAAAGAAAGTTTTCGTTTTTCATCAAAGGTATAACTTTCTAACCCTCTTCCTCTTTTAGTTTCTGTACGAGTTAGATGAGATCACTGGAGGGGGTTTTATTCCGCTGTGCATGTTTATAATATGTTTTTATACCCTACAAAACCCTTCAGTCCCAAGTACCAAACCGAAAAGTTTAACTCGGTAGGCATTAGTTCCAGTATGGTTCGGTATTTTCGGTACCCACGCTCACCCCTAGTGTTGCACATGTGCAACCTTTTGGTAAAAAATCCAAAAATGTGACCAATGTTGTAATAAAAATCTTGATCATATTTTTAGCTTGCAAATGTGTAATTTATGTTAGTATAATTAGTTTGGACAAATGGGATGAAGGTATTGTTAGATTGCATATTTGTAACATTTGAGCTTTTTTTTCTTAAAAAAGCAAAACAATATAGATACCAAATGAAAGAGAATATTGTTTTCATTAATGTTATATAATTTCTATTATTTAAACTCTTTGTACTTTGAAATTATTTTAGTTTTATTAGTTTTAGGGTAAACAAATATTAACAGAAATATTACTCACTATTATTAAAACACCCCTCTATTATTGTCATGTCATCATTTTTATCATGTCATTATTTTTTCTCTTAACTCTATTAGCAATATAATGCCTAAATTCACAAAACTAAAGAAAATAACAAGATAGTATGTGCCATGATGCATAAGTTAATTAAAAAGGAGAAGTACATACAATTAATATCAAATAAAGTAGATGATGTTGTTTTTACATAACACTTAAAATAAAGGGTATTAAGGTTATTTAAGTATTTATTAATTTAAGGGTATGTAAATGAATATCACCTAAGTTAGGTGATATTAGTTGCATTGAATATTTTCCCTAATTATAATTTAGAAACCGGTGTTCAATTTTAAGCTTTGAAGTTTGTTTTCGATTTTTAAGAATTGTATATTATTATTGTATTTTTTAAATAAAAATTTCAATCTTAATGAAATAATTATGTGTTTTTTACAAATATGATTTAGAGAAGCTTCTTACAATTTTTTTTACGTATATAGTTTTATCTAACTACAATGATGAAAGATGTTGTGAGTGGTAACTTTTAGTTGGTGGGGGGCTACGGAGTTTGACCTTTATTCGGTGGAGATCCGAATCCAAAAGGAGTTTTGGAAAGTAACAATACAGAGTTTGTTGTATCAGATACAGAGACATAAATAAAGTAGTGTGCAATCTCGATAAAAGAAAGTTGGTGGACACGGTTTATGAGATCAAATGCCAACTTTATTACTTGATTTCCCATCGGAACAAGAAGAAACCAGTCACTTGGTAGCATTGGTCGGCTAACCCGAGTGCTAAAGCTTAGCTGGACACAACCAATTTCTTCAAATTTTTCTTTCCAATCCAAATTAACTCAAAATCCAACTAGCACTTATCCCAAATCAACTCAATTTTTTCCAGTTTTTTTAAGTTTATTTAACTATACATTTATATATTAAACAAAATAAAATATTTAAACAATTCTTAAAAATAAAAATATAACATTGAGATAATCTTTAGGGGTCGAAACTGTAACGTTTCTATAGTTGAAGGTAAATTGCGTAGTTTCTAAAAGGTAAGTAGTGAGTAACGAAAAGAAAGGGCCTCATGGCTCTGCTTACTAATACAAAACAAAATCATAAGCAGGGAGACTAACGAAGCAAAACGCCCTGAGATGGATCGAGAATGGGGTTCGAAGCCTGGCAGCGGTGGCGCCGCCTCCGCTCAAAACGAGGCCATCGACCGCCGTGAGCGGTTGCGGAGACTAGCTCTTGAGACTATCGATCTAGCCAAAGATCCCTATTTCATGCGCAACCATCTCGGAAGGTAAACCCTAGAATTATTATTATTATTTCTTTAAACAAATACTGCGTGTGTATTCGTAGTTTGGATGATGAAATTTCATGTAATTTTGGAATTGTTGATTGAAGTTATGAGTGCAAGCTATGTTTAACACTGCACAATAACGAGGGGAATTACTTGGCGCACACACAGGGGAAACGACATCAGACTAATTTGGCTAAGAGAGCTGCACGCGAGGCGAAAGATGCTCCTGCACAGCCACAGCCTCATAAGCGTAAAGTCAGTCTTCGCAAGTCTGGTAATGTCTTTTGCAACTGATCTTCCTAGAGTTATCTGATATTTGTATCTCAAGCTGGTAGTTTTTTAAAATACAACTTCAATATGGTCTTTGTTGCAAGATTTGATCTATGTATAATGCTTTCAAGTTAATTATCTTTGATAAAATTATGATAAACAAAATTTTGAAGCTAAAAAATTAGAAACATATATGTTAAATTGAGTTTTGAGAGCCAGGTTTTAAATTCAAAGCCTAATGTAGACTTTGTGAAGTAGGGAGCAGTATGCTCAACTTAGTATATGCTATTATCAGTAATTGATAATGTTATGATTCAATGTTAAATAGACGATTTTTGATCAAATTATGATAGAGCATTTTGAAGCTAATAAACTAGAAACATTCTTGTCAATTTGAGTTTTGAGAGCTATGTTTTATATTCAAAGCCTAATATGGACTTTGTGATGTTGGGAGCAGTATACCTTACTATATGCTATTAGCCTGCATTGTTAATTTGGAATGCAAGATTCAAATTTTTTAAACTTTTGAAGGAAGTGTGTGACCCACCTTCCACATTTTTTCTATTGAATCCACTTTTTAGAAAAGGAAACAGGGTCCTCAGTTTAGACTGGATTATGAAGATGGCGTGAATTTCTTAACCTCATCATTAGCATAAAACTACCACAATTAGAAGTTTATAGGATTATGCCTTTCGTTTGGTGGTTATATGTTATAAAAGTTCTTTTTAACACGAGATAACATGTTAAGGTTTTGTAACACCTGGAACATAACCACTTGTGAAGTTGTTAATAAATAACCAACATTTTCATTATATCTTGTTTCATTACAGTTCCATTACTAGTTTTGTTGATCCACAAATACAATCAATTAGAAAAAGATAGAAAGGGGTCCTTCAAGTCGACAAAAACAAATGATTTTGTGTTGGTTTAGTAGGCCTTATTATTTTCCTTTCTTTTTGTAGTTAACCATTTTGAATATCAAATAAAACATGAATTCTTTTGTAGCACATTTCACCCCATTTATAAATAAAGTGTTCTAACATCATCTGTAAATGTTGTGCAGTTAAGATTGGTCGGCCCGGCTACCGAGTAACGAAGCAGTTTGATCCCGAAACCAAGCAAAGATCGTTGCTTTTTCAGGTGTTTGTTTTAGGCCAATTAATAAATTTCTTTAATTTTTACATAGAAAGTTCATTGTTAATATAAACAAATTATTCCCAGCTATCTTACAAGTAAAGTAATTATAATATCAAGGGGATTGTTTTACCTCGATAAAGCACTTATGCTTACCTTTACTTTATGTGTAGATTGAATATCCTGAAATCGAAGATCTTACAAAACCAAGACATCGGTTTATGTCATCCTTTGAGCAGGTATGGTCCTTTTTTCTCTTCTTATATGTACTTGTAATCATATTGAAATTGTTACAATGCTAGTTTCGACCTGTTAGGCATTGGATCTTTATTAATCTTTATTCTTTCTACATCCATGACTATTTTTGTAATTATCAACTTATGATTTAAGGAAGTCAACTTTTGAAATTAGATTTTGCAATAACTATTTTGTTATTATAATATTTCACTTAGTTTGTTTCCATGATGCAGGTTAGTGTAGTTTGCAATAGAGGTCGCATACTAACTGGGTTGGGTATAAGTTTAGTTGGAATGAGGCAAAAAACTTTTTGTTTCTTATTTTTTTATAAATAGTTAGTTAGTCGTTCGTGTGTACAAGTTTGTTCATTATTTCAATAATCACAGGAATCTTTCCACTATCCTTTGTGTGCAGAGGGTCGAATCTTTTGACAAGAGATACCAGTATCTTCTGTTTGCTGCTGAACCATATGAGACAATCGGTTTCAAGGTATTTCTACTCTGGGTTTTGTTACTCTTGTTTAAAGCAATTGCTGAATGACTGTAATTACTTTATAGGTTCCGAGTACTGAAATTGACAAATCTACGCCCAAGTTCTTCTCTCACTGGGATCCAGATTCCAAAATGTTTACGGTAATTATTCAATACACTTGATAGCTATATATACTTTTAGTGGAAGTGGCCATTTTGACCCATCATATGGATTATATACTTTACCTCTTATGGGTCACATGGTTAAAATATTACAAATGAAAGGAAACATAAGATACGGTATGAGTGGACAAGCGAGTCGAAAGGCGTTAAAAATGTATAAAGCCCTCTACATCATTTTATAGCAAAAATCGAATTATTACTGTAATCATATTTAAAACATTGAGTTGTGTTCAATAAAGTTCATATATAACATAGTCCTGAAACTTCAATATTCAATCACATGTGATTCAGTCTACAATCACATGTAAATTACGAAAATGCCACTTTGTCAAAAAATTTAAAATTCAATTTGGACAATTAATGGGGCTGATCCAAAGGCTAAAATTAGTCCCTCAGGACTATGCATTAAGTATGAATTATATTGAACATTTCTTATAAAACATTAATAATTGTGAACCGTTTGGTATTTTTTGTTGCCGAGTATTCACTGATGTCAATACGCTATGTACAATTTTACAGTTGCAATTATACTTTAAAGCAAAAGCACCAGAGACGAATAAACCTCCATCAGCTGCAGCAACGAATGGAACACTAGCTCCTGGTGTCCCGCCGCCACCACCACCACAAGCTCCACCACCGCCTCCGCCTGCATCACAAGGTGCTCCACCTAGGGGTTCAATGCCGCCACCACCACCTCCTATGGGAAATGGGCCGAGGCCTATGCCACCCGGTGGGAACCTACCTGCTCCGCCTCCTCCTGTTGGCGGGGGTATGCAAAACTTTACACCTAGGCCGCCAATGCCACCACCTCCACAAGGGTTCCCAGGGCAGCAAATGCAGAATCAAGGGCTCCGCCCTCCACCACCGCCACCTCCTCAGTAATCTATACTTGGGTTTTTAGGGAATTGAAGATTTATTGAGATTTTGGATAATTACCAATGAGATATCCCTAACACCATGGTTGTATTTTTGTATTGCTGGGTTGTTTACAAACTGTTAATCTTGCATATTTTGTTCCAAGCTTAAGATGAGAAAATTTTAGGTGTTTTAGTTTTTATATCACTTTTCTTGATGAAAATTAGACCACAAGGCATGGCCCGAGAGTGGTCAGGTTGCCTATTGTGCTCTTTAGGTAGCCGAGGAACACCCGTATTCGCCTCTTTGAGTTGAGTGTCGGTTCCCTACACTTGATGTTAACCTTAGGTTTTTTTTCTCTTTTTGTTTCCATAACTGTAATTTAAAAAAATTAAAAATTTAAAAATCGTTTACTCATTCTTCCATTAACACTTTAAAAAATTATCTACTTAATTTAAAGGCAACCTTGACAAGAAAAAAGAATTAGATAAATGTATAGATGAGATGAATGAAATGTATTATTATTATTATTATTATTAATAAATATTTTTATTGTTTTTATTATTTGTTATATTTTAATTTTTAAATAAATTATACATATTTTTATTTTGTTTTATAGTTAAATGCAAAATAAAGTAAAAATTGGTAAAAGATTGACTTAGTTTATGTAAGAGAGAGAAATTAAAGGAAAAAGTAATTACATTAGGAAGTGTGGGAAGGTGAAGGCCATACCGATAGCCTTAGGAAAGTTACTTTTGAGAAATAGGTCTTTCTTTTTCCTTTAAATTGATTATTAGATTATTGTTGCATTATCATTTTAGATAAAATCAATCTATTTTGTCAAAACACATTAAAGAAAACTAATTCTGTGATTATTACAATATTAGATAACATAGTAAAATTCAAATTCTATTCTAATGTAGGATGTTTTTGTAGGGATTTACAGGGTACAAACATGCACAGCGGAATATAATACATAACTTGTAAATCCCGTTCCTAGGATCCTAACTGATCAGGTGGAGAAAACAATAACCATAAATCATAACCAAATTTATGATCATACAACAAATACAGGTTTAAAACAGGTATTTCAAAAAGATAGAAAATATACCCTGAAACTGCTGAAAGGGGATACACAGCTACTGCACCCTTGAACTGACTGCTAGACCGTCTACCAAACAATACCCGAGAGTAAAAGGTCCCGCGTGTGTGTAATCCGCCAAAAGCTGCCGGCTTTTGGCCTAACCCTATTATCGCCGAGAAGGGCAAGCTGCCACAAGGGGCTGCCTTCGGCTTGGGTTCGATCGCCGGAAAGGAGGGCCGCCACAGGGTGCCGGCGTCGTCCACCGCAGGGGGCTGCCGAGCCGCCGTACTCCGCCGTCAGCCGCCGCAAACCACCGGTTTGGTGGTGGTGGTCTTCGGCCGAGAAAGTGAGAGTAAGAGAGAGAAAGAGGTTTGTCTTTTTGGAGGCTTATGTTAATTGTGAGGATTAACTTGAAAAACTAGGGTTAATCTTATTTAAATAGCCATTTAAATAGATTACGCCCATGGACCTCAAGCCCGGTCCGTTTGACCAATAACTTTGATCACTTACTCTAGTTTAGTTAATATTAATTAATCAACTGTTAATTAATATTTTTCCAACCAAACTTAATTTATTAAATATTTAACTAATATTTAATATTCTCTTTTTCCAATAATAAATATCCATTTATTATTTCTCTCTTTTCTTATAATTAAACAACTGTTAATTATAAACCTTACACACAATGTGTTGCTTCCTGGTTCATTATTTGGGTGTGCAGCTGTGTGACCCTTTAGTGACTCATAGTGTCCATGGATATGATGACACATGTACACTATCCCTGCACACAATCCTTTCAGACTCCTACTTGTGCACGATAGTTACACTCCTTTGTCCATCACGGGCCTAAGGAGGTCCCCAGCCAGACACTTAGTGTTGGTGCATACATGGTCATACATTTAAAAGTGCACTCCTTGTTTTGATGATGATAAAAATATTAACATGTGATACTATTGCTTATCAAAACTATTCATATGTTCATATCTATATTCTTCAATGTTAACAAACCTCAAATTGATGATTAAGTGAAGAACAAACAAGTAAAGACTTTTATTCAACAAGAAAAGAAGATAACAAGATAAAAGTAAACATTCAGCCTTCACGGTCGATCCCACGGTCGACCGTGAATCAACCGTCGCTGCACAGCTCACAATTCTTAAACATTGTCCTTCTTGAAGTCAGCCGAACTCGTACTCAACAAGTGAATATGAATTCTTCAAAGCCGATGACGAAGAAATCTACAAACAAGAGTTCGGAAAATATGAGCTTACAAGAATAATAAATTAAACAAGTTTAAGTTTTTACAAAATATTTTTTTATAAAAACTTTTATAAAAATTCAAATATTTTTTAAAGCTTGGTTGTAAAAGTATAAGACTTCTTATTTTGGCAAATACCAAACATGATCTAGCATTGAAATCAAACAACACCATATTTAGAAAATGAATCTCCCAAAGAAGCAAACATCCAACATGCTTTATACATTTGCTTTCTAAACTTCCATATTGGTGTTTAAATTCAAACATAAGAAGTATGTCACAACCCAACTTTTTCTAAGCTTTCTTTCAGTGAATTTTTAAGGTAAAAATGGGTTGTGTGTGGTTTTGGTAAAAGGCTAACGTCTATAATTGAAAGGTTCAAAAAGTTCCAGTAGGTTCAAAAGGTTCAAAAATGGGTTGGACACTTTTTGAGCTTACTCCTTTCTTTTATTTAAAGAAACTCAAGTCCGGTGATTTTCAAACTCTTGACATTAGAAAAACACAGAACATATTCTAAGATCTTGTGAGCTTATATTCCAATCAAAAGATATATCATCTACAAGATCAAGATCAAGAGCAGGAGTGAAAAGTCTTCAAAACTCAATCATTACATTATCAATCTACATATTTGTAATAGTGTGAGGATCAACTCTGGCCTTTCAAATTAGAGTGAAGTGAGGATTATCTCTAGCCTACATAATTAGAGAGAAGTGAGGATTAACTCTAGCCATCAAATTAGAGTGAAGCTAGGCTCATCTTAGGCTTGTTTGCAAGAGAGAAGTGTATTTCTTGTAAACTAAAGAGAGAAGTGTAAAGGTTTATCTCTACCTTGAAAGAGAGAAGTTTTTAGTGGAGCAAACTCTTGGTGGGTGATGTCAAGGAGTGGATGTAGTGCAAGTTTGTTAACACTTGCATGAACCACTATAAATCTCTTGTCTTCTAATTGGTGATATCTCTCTACCCTTACTCTCTTTATTTCAAGTATATATATTTGTTGTGTTATAAACTTCAAGAAAAATCTTTTTTAACACAACTTACAAATTTTATTTGTGAAAAATTGGTAAACTAAGTTAAAGAACCTATTCACCCCCCCCCCCCCCCCCTCTAGGTTCCAACACTTAGGTTAACCATGACTATAAGTTCTCTTATGTCCAGAGATTCTGTAATCACCCTCTTGGATTACCCGGCTTTTCCTTTCGCATCGCGATATCCCGTAATGTGGATTTCAGACATGGAGCACGTGATCTATTCTGAAAATCCAGATTATGTTTCTCGACTTCTGATTTTGACTAACTGAAGTTACGGAGTTACCAAATAATGTCCATCATTCTATCTGAGTGCGGCCACGCATTTCATTTAGTCTCAACCGTCAAGGGGCCCTGGAATATCTCTTCTCCACAAGAGAAGGTGCAAATCCCATCTTGACTGCTTGCATTTGAGCACACGTCTTCCGCTGCACCCAGATACGCCCGTTATTACTACCCAGTTACGACGTAGCGTTAGAACATTCTAAAGTACAGAAGTCCTCGTGCCCTAAGCCAAACATCTCAGGTCTAAGGACAACCAATCAGCTAACTCATGTTGTTGGCTCCATGAAGTTAGACTGATGCGGATCACCTCCAATATTTGTACCCCTAACAAATATCTATAAATACTTGATCACATCCCTTGTGTTGTTATTCTCTACCCGAATAATCTAACAAGTATTTATAATAGCGTTAGTATCACCCTAATGTGGCTCCCACCACATTAAGTAGCTTCGGAGTAATTTTGATATACCAAGACTTGTATATCATGGATGAGTAAATATGCTAAAAGTATAGAGATATTTAAAATATTATATTAAACCTCCTATTTCCATCACGCAGAAATGTTTAATACATAATCATAAACCATAAATATCAATCCATACAATTTTAATTAAATACTGAAAACTAGGTGCTAGGTCACATGTACTGCATTCCTATGGAACTAGCATGTCTCTCTAGCTAGAGTCTTGGTCAACGGATCAGCAACTTTGTCATCTGTTGGTATCTTGCATATCCTCACATCTCCCATTCTGATAATCTCTCGGATGATGTGATACTTTCTAAGTACGTGTCTGTTCAGCTGGTGATCTCTTGGTTCTTTTGCTTGCGCCAAAGCTCCCATATTATCACATAATATATCAATCGGTCTAGAGATACTGGCAACCACTCTAAGATGCCAGATAAAATTCCGCAGCCAAACCGCTTCCTTTTCCGCATCACTTGCCGCAATGTACTCAGCCTCTGTAGTTGAATGTGCTATAATATCTTGCTTCTAGCTTTTCCAAGATACAGCTCCACCGTTTAGGGTAAAAACAAGCCCTGACTGCGACTTAAAATCGTCTCTGTCTGTCTGGAAGCTAGCATCTGTGTAACCAGTAATACTGATTTTATCCGTGCTTCCACCAAAGACCAATAACATATCCTTTGTCCTTCTCAAATACTTGAGAATGTTCTTGACAGCCACCCAATGGGGTTCACTCGGATTTTGCTGGTACCTACTCGTAAGGCGTATGGAGTAAGCAACATCGGGCCTAGTACATAACATGGCATACATAATCGATCCTACTGCAGAAGCATAAGGAACCGATTTCATCCTCTTCTACTCCTCTGGAGAAGTAGGGCAATGAGCCTTGCTCAATAATATACCGGATCTCATAGGGATGAATCCTTTATTGGAATCTTCCATCTTAAAGCGTTTCAACACTTTATCTATGTATGTACTTTGACTAAGTCCGATCAGCCGCCTAGATCTATCTCTATAGATCTTAATACCGAGTATGTATGCGGCTTCTCCTAGGTCCTTAATCTGGAAACACTTGCCTAACTAGGATTTTACTCCTTGTAATGCTGGCACATCGTTTCCTATGATCAGTATGTCATCCACATACAGGACCAGGAAGATTGCTATGCTCCCACTGAACTTGTGTAAACACAGGACTCAAACTCGCTTTTAGTAAAACCAAACTCTTTGATGCACTCATCAACGTGCAAGTTCCAGCTCCTAGATGCTTGCTTTAATCCATAAATAGACTTTAACAACTTGCATACTTTACCTGGATTCTTGGAATCCTCAAAACCGTCCGGCTGTGCCATAAACACATCCTCTGTTAGTTTCCCGTTAAGGAAAGCAGTTTTGACATCCATTTGCCATATCTCATAATTGAAGTATGCAGATATGGCCATAAGAATCCTAATAGACTTAAGCATGGCTACTGGCGAAAAGGTTTCATCATAATCAATACCATGAGTATGATTATAACCTTTTGCAACAAGCCTATCTTTAAAAGTATGCACATTTCCTTCCATGGCGGTCTTCTTCTTGAAGGCTTACTTGCACCCAACAGCTCTACTGTGTTGTGGCAAGTCTACTAACTCCCAAACTTGGTTGTCATACATGGATTGCATCTCTGCCTTCATGGCATCCAGCCATTTTTCAGACTCACTGCCCGACATAGCATCCCCGTAGGATGTGGGCTCATAAAGATCCCCTTCTTCCTGAGCAATTAGAAATCCAAGATATCTATCCGGCTTAGTCCGAATCCTACTGGACCTGCGAAGGTCTTGTGTTTCCACTCCTTCCTCAACCGCAGACTCGGGTTGGGATTCAACAATTCTTTGTTGATTTGCGGGTTCCACTAGTGGAGGAGGTACACCTTCATCCTCTTCAATTTCTTGAAGATCTACTTCCTATCCAGAAGTTTCAGAACTTAGAAACTTATCCTCTAGAAATGTCCCTGACCGAGCAACAAAAACTTTGTTCTCATCGGGATTGTAGAAATAGTATCCTAAGGTTTCCTTAGGATAACCCACGAAGATACACCTATCCGATTTGGGCTTGAGTTTATCCGAGAACGGTCGTTTAACGAACGCCTCACAACCCCAAATCTTTATGAAATACACTTTGGGCTTTTTCCCCGTCCACAACTCGAACGGTGTCTTTCCCTTCTCCACAGACTTAGTTGGAACTCGGTTCAGCATATAAGTAGCCGTTTCGAGTGCCTGACCCTAGAACGACATTGGTAAACTAGTTTGACTCATCATAGACCGAACCATGTTAAGTAAGGTCTTATTCCTCCTTTCCGATACACCATTCCATTGTGGCGTATACGGAGGTGTGAGTTGTGAAATAATCCCACATTCCTTTAGATGATCGTCAAACTCCTGACTCAGATATTCACCACCCCGGTTAGACCGAAGCAGCTTTATCTTCTTGTCAAGCTGGTTCTGTACTTCACTCTGAAATTGTTTGAAGAAATCAAAACTTTCAGACTTGTGTCTCATTAGATAAACATAACCATACCTACTGAAGTCATCAGTAAAGGTAATGAAGTACCAGTATCCTCCCCTGGCTTCCTGACTAAAAGGACCACACACATCCGTGTGTATAATTCCTAACAGTTCCTTTGACCTTTCATTCAAACTGTCAAAAGGTTTCTTTGTCATCTTGCCGGATAAACAAGATTCGTAATTGTTAATGGATTCAATATCAAATGACCCTAGAACTCCATTACTATGAAGTTGCTCTATGCGTTTCTTATTTATGTGTCCGAGCCGACAATGCCAAAGGTAAGTCTGGTTCAAAATGTCCTTTGACCTCTTACTTATATGATAGATTTTCTTGTCATCTTCTAGATTTATCATGTATAGTGTGAACTTGCTTTAAAATAGATTAAATCAATTATTAAAGCACAAAATTGTTTTACCTACCGACTGATAGTTAAAACCACTGTCTATTAATAAATCATACGAGATTACATTTTTAATCAATCTAGGAACTTAAAAACAATTCTCTAGCTCTATGATTAATCCTGAAGGTAGCCTGAGATAATAGGTTCCTACAGCATCAGCACCAATGATGGAGCATTCGCCTACCAGTAGGTCCATGTCTCCCTTCCTTAGTTTCCTACTTCTCTTGAATCTCTGCAAATGATTGCAAATGTGATGACTGTTAGAATATTCCCACTGATGCGTATACACCGTTTAAATCACTACCGATGATGTATGGGACTATTGGGTCATACACCGGGGTCAAACTTGACAGCAACTAAAGAAAAGGGACCAAAAATGACAAAAGACAAAAGTTGACATCGCAGGTCGCGTTAGCGCCGCTAACCATAAGGTGTTAGCTCCACTAACACTTATGGGTTAGAGCCGCTACGGCTGCATGTACTTTGTGTCAAATCATCTGACAGGCCGCGATAGCGCCGCTAACTATAAGGGGATAGCGCCGCTAACCCTTAAGTGTTAGCGCCGCTATGCCTGCATGTGCTTTTTGTCAAATCACCTCTAGAGCTGGCCAATGCAAGGGAGACTTGTGGATGAACCTTTGGCCGGCCATAAGTAACTCAAGTGGCGGTTTTGGAGTTTATAAAAGCACAAGAATTGTGTTCATTTGATACTTTTTCCACTATCATACACACCCACATAATCTTAAGTGCTAATAGACTTAGAGAGTGAAGGTTAGCAAAAGGGTTCCAGAAATAGTTCTTTGTTGCTGTTCTAGAGTGTTATTCAAGTTGAAGTACCATAAAGGTGAGCTAGCACTCGTGGTTTGGCGTGTTCCCGGGGTACATCCCAATAGAATATTTGGTTATTTCGTTCTTGGAGCATCAACACAACCACACTTAAGGTTTCTGGAGCTAAGGAGGCTGGTATAATCTCTCCTCCTTTCTCTTTATGTTGCATTTCTTTACATAGAGTTTGATCCATGTATGGGGTTTCATGATTTGTGCTTTGTTTGCTTGTACCTTGGGCTTTATTTGTTGTACTTTGCTTCCGTTGCGTGCCTAAGAAACCCCAACAGTGGTATCAGAGCTACCTTTATGTTAGTTATGCACATGGTGGCCTGAAAAACCCGAAATCAAAAATGTTTTTTTTTCTGTCGAACGGGGTTAGCAACGCTAAACTTGTGTTCGCGGCGCTAACTCTTAAAAGTTAGCGGTGCTAACCACGCTGTAACAGTTTTTGTTCTTAGTTAAAAACAATTTATGGTCTCGGGTTTTTGGTATTATTTTGAGCTTCTGGAATTTTAATTTCATGTTATAGTATGTTATTCCAGTAGCTATCATATGTGTTTGGTTGTATGTGATAATTTGAGTTGGTAAACTTGCCTTGGCCTATTTGGTTGTTTTTGTGTTGTGCATGCATTTGGTGGTTTTAATCCACATAAGGGCTATAATTTTATTAAATTCAGTTTGATTGTAATAATATTATGGCTTGCATGCCATTTCATTCATCCATGTACTAGTATTAGATAAATAGGAAGATTTGTGGCTTGTATGCCATTTATTTTCTATTTTATGTAATTTGTATGATGGAGGAATGAAGACACATGTGGAGGCAAGACAAGATGGAGTTTTGATGCCCTTAGAAGCCAATGAAGTCCAATAGAGATGGTGGCTCTAGTGGGAGCTTGCATCAAGATGTTTTGTCTCGTAGTTTGACCAAGTTCTTCCCGTTTTGGCTCACGGGAAGAACGCATAGGTTTATTGGCAAGGGTTACCGACTATTTTGTATATTGCGTGTGATGTGATTTTATTATTCTATGCATGGATGTGTAGGTTTCGCATGCTAGATAATTTTTCATTAAATTAATAAAATCACAAGAGTTTTGATAAAAATGGGTTACTCTCTCTTGAGCGATCACATACAAGATTAACCCACCTAGTGAAAATAGGATTTGTCACTAATAAGTTAATCTAAAACCAAACCGGAAACAAAAGCCCGTTTTTCCCAACAAATGTAAATCATGCACCATCCGTAAGTCGATACCACCCGAATCTAGTCTTATGGGATTTGGTTGTCGATCTTAGCACGAGCCAATTCTCATAAAACTGTGTGGAAGGTGAGTTTGGCGAATTCACAATTTTGGTTGTCGAGCTTAGCACGAGCCAACTTTGGTGAGTTTGTTACCGTGTGTCTTGACGGACGATTTGCAATTTTAGGTTTGAAATCTTGGTTAATTGTCGAGCTTAGCACGAGTTAACCAAAATTTCAAGACTTAAAATTGGTGCAAGAAGGGATCAAACATGCCAAACGACCCTTGGTTGTCGTAGGATCCCTCAAGGTGCTAAGGATTGTAATAGAGATTGCAATTGGCAAAATAGTTGCCGACCTAAATAGTTTTATCATGTGACCCGCGGTAATCCCGTCACATGGTAGGATGAAATACGGTTCTTAGCCTTGTTAAGATAATTCTTTACGGGTAAATTGTTTTAACAAGATAAAAAATATCAAACTAACTAAAATCTACTTTGCATAATTTTAGATGGCATCAACAAGCGCAACAAACAACACCACCAACGTTTCTCTTCGAGTTTTTCTTGAAAAGGAGAAACTCGATGGTAGCAACTTCATAGACTGGCATAGACAACTGAGGTTGGTCTTGCGGTATGAAGGAAAGTTGCATACCATTGAGGAACCCCTACCCGAGGCACCTTCTGCTAATGCGACAAGGGCAATCCGAGAGGCGTATGATAAACGCCTCAAGGAAACTGAGGAAATCACATGCCTTATGTTGAGCACTATGAACCAAGATTTGCAAAAGAAAATGGATTATCTAAGTGCTTACGACTTGATCGTGCAGCTGAAGGACATGTTCCAACAGCAGGCAAGGCAGGAAAGGGATGAGTGCCTCAAGACAACCCTTACTTGCAAGATGCAAGAAGGAGGGAACGTGAGCGTGCATGTGTTGCGAATGAAAGCGAACATCGAGCGCATGGAGAAATTAGGTTTCACCATAGGGAGGGAGATGGCGGTTGATTTGATCCTCCAATCCCTGCCCAGTACATATGATCAATTTGTAATGAGTTATTATATGCACAGTATGGATAAGACCTTGATGGAGCTTCATGGTATGCTGAAGACTGCTGAGTCTAGCATGACCAAAAACAATCTATCCTCCTCCAATCCCGTTCTCGCCATCTGGGAAGGCCGCATCACAAAGAAGAAGGCCGCCCCTTCCTAGAAAAGGAAGGGTAAGGGAAAGGTTGGCGCGGCCAAGCCTGCCCCGGCCTCCGAGGGTAAGGGCAAGGGGAAACTTCCCCAAGCCAAGACTCTGGAGGATGCGGAGTGCTTCTTTTGCGGGGGCAAGGGCCATTACTGCCGAAGCTGCCCGAAGTACCTGGAGGGACTCAACAAGCTCAAGGCCATGAGCATATCGCGCCCCGAGACATCAGGTGCGTTCATGATAGAACTCCATCATACTTCTACTTCTAAAGGCTGGGTATTGGATACTGGTTGTAGCACTCACATATGTAATATGGTGCATGTGCTAAAGGCAAGTAGGAGCTTGGAGCGAGGAGAGCTGGATCTTGTTATGGTAAACTCGGAAGTTGTCCCAGTGGAAGCAAAGGGTGACTTGGAGCTTTCATTCAAGACCGGCTATTCTATTTTATTGAATAATGTATGCTATTCTCCCAAAGTGGCTAGAAACATTATTTCTTTTCACGCTTTGTATGACGACGGTTTTAACTTCAAATTTATTGATGGTGTTATCATTTGCTTTAAAAATTATGTTGTTTATTTTAAAACATTACCGTGTCATGGCATATATGAGGCTAACGCATACATTGAATCTAGAGAATCTATCATGAACATTGATTCTAGTTCCAAAAATGGTTTGGACAAGTTTTCTTTGTGGCATAGTCGTCTTGGCCACATAAACAAGACTCGCATCATCAAGCTCCAGCAGATGGGATCTTGGAATCATTTGACTACGGGTCAAGTGATGTATGCGAATCTTGCTTATTAGGCAAGATGACAAAAGCACCCTTCATGGGATCTAGTGAGAGGGGAAAGGACCTTTTAGATATCATCCATACGCATGTGTGTGGACCTTTCAAGCATGTCACAAGGAATAACTCGAGATACTTCGTAACCTTTATAGATGATTATAGTAGATATGGATATGTCTACCTTGTTAAACACAAGCATGAAACCTTTGAGGTGTTCAAGACATTCCAAAATGAAGTTCAGAATCAATTGGGCAAAACGATAAAGATACTCCAGTCTGATAGAGGTGGAGAGTATCTAAGTACCGAGTTTACCGATCATCTTAAGAATTGTGGAATTATTTCACAATTAACGCCTCCAAGGACTCCACAATTAAATGGGGTCTCTGAGAGAAGGAACCGGACTTTACTAGACATGGTAAGGTCTATGATAAGTCGAACGGAGGTACCTATTAGTTTCTGCGGATATGCTCTAGAAACGGCGGTAAGAATCCTTAACCTCGTACCAACCAAGAAAGTTGTAAAAACACCTTATGAAATGTGGCATGATAAGAAGCCGACACTTTCATACCTACGAGTTTAGGGTTGTCAAGCCTACGTGAGATGTGAGGCCGAGGACAAACTTGAAACTCGCTCGGAAAGGTGTTACTTTATCGGATATCCTCCTGCCGGTGTTGGATATTTATTCTATAAACCTTCTGAGAACAAAGTATCTGTTGCTCGAAGGGCATTTTTCCTAGAAAGAGAAATGCTATCCAAACAAAGAGGCAATAAGGAAATTGACCTTGAGGAAGATCAAGGGTCAACTGATAAAGGACTTGAGGTTGGCACTAGCACTCAACCTAACACGGTTGAGACTGAGCAAGAGAATGCCGCAGTACCTGACATTCTTTCATTGCCTACTCGGAGGCATTCCAGTAGAACTCGTCATGAGTCAGAGAGATATGTATTTCACATATCTGAGGGCGGCGAGTTAGTGGTGGACTATGATGAGCCCACCAACTACAAGGAAGCCATGGAAGGCCCTAAGTCTACAAAATGGAGAGAAGCAATGGAAAATGAGATGCATTCCATGTCGGATAACCAGGTTTGGGAACTGGTTGATCCTACGCCCGGGGTGAGACCCTTAAGGTGTAAATGGGTCTTCAAGAAGAAGACCGGCATGGACGGAACCTTGGATACCTTCAAAGCCCGACTGGTGGCAAAGGGTTTCACTCAGACACCTGGCATAGACTATGATGAAACCTTTTCCCCAGTGGCGATGTTGAAGACTATCCGGATACTTCTAGCTATTGCTGCATTTCATGATTATGAAATATGGCAAATGGATGTTAAAACCACCTTCCTTAATGGGAAGCTTTCCGAAGAGGTGTATATGACGCAACCTGATGGTTTTGTACATCTAGATTATCCAAACAAGGTCTGTAAACTAAAGAAGTCCATTTATGGACTCAAACAAGCATCTCGCAGCTGGAATCTATGCTTTGATGAGAAAATCAAGGAATTTGGATTTTCGAAAAGCAAAGATGAGCCATGTGTATATGTCAGGGCTAGTGGGAGCACTATAGTCTTCCTAGTCCTATATGTAGATGATATTCTACTCATTGGAAATCACATCCCAAGCCTAAGGAGTGTTAAAGCTTTGCTAGGCAGTTGCTTTTCAATGAAGGATTAGGGGATGCGAACTGTATTCTAGGGTTCAAGATCTATAGAGATAGATCTAGAAGGCTGCTCGGGCTTTCTCAAAGTGCATACATAGATAAGGTCGTGAGACGCTTTAACATGGAGGAATCCAAGAAAGGAAACCTCCCTATGTTGCATGGCCTGCCATTGAGCAAGACTCAATGTCCTACCTCCCAAGGGGAGATAGAAGTAATGAAGCGAGTACCATATTCTTCGGTTGTGGGGTCGATCATGTACGCCATGTTATGCACTCGCCCTGATGTGTCATGTGCTTTAAGCATGACTAGTAGATATCAGGCGAATCCCGGGGAACCTCATTGGAGAGCAGTAAAGAACATTCTCAAATACCTTAGACGTACGAAAGAGATGTTCTTAGTATAAGGTGGGGAAGAAGAGCTCAGAGTAAAGGGTTACTCGGACGCTAGCTTACAAACCAATAGGGATGACTGCCGATCACAATCGGGATTCGTGTTCCTATTAAACGGTGGTGCTGTTAGCTGGAGGAGCTCAAAGCAAGACACGGTGGCTGATTCGACTACTGAGTCAGAATACATAGCGGCGAGTGAAGCTGCCAAGGAGGCCGTGTGGATGAAGAAATTCATCCGTGATTTAGGAGTGGTTCCAAGCATCGCGGAACCTATTGAGATCTTCTGTGACAATGAGGGTGCGGTTGCTTTAGCAAAGGAACCAAGAGCTCACAAAAGAACCAGGCACATATTGCGCAAATACCACTTTATACGAGATGTAGTTGAAAGTGGATAAGTTGTCATCAGCAGAGTACCGACGGATGGAAATCTGGCGGACCCATTCACTAAGCCGTTACCACAAGTAGCTCATGATTCTCACACCAAGGCGATAGGTGTCAGATTTGTTAGCAATTTGGCTTGAGTTATATATTTAGTTTGTTTGATATATATATATATATATATGTATATATGGGAACATTTGAACAGTAATGTAACTTATGCTTGTTTCGATATATAATGGAGATTATATATGCGTGTGATACGGTTACATTCATAAGACTTCACTGTGTTCCATCTTTTCATGTTTAACCACATCCCATAATATTTATACATTCCAAAATTTCCACAGTCAGTCATTCTTCAAGGGAACGAAGTTTGAATTAAGACTGAGGTTAGGTGTTGGTTATGCATTAATCAAGGATTGAATGCATGAAACGCAACAGTAACCTGTGCTTGAAAGGAGTTTCAAGTGACTGGAAGACCCGCACCCAAGTTTACTTAATGGATCATAGTCACGAGTAACTTGGGATGATAAAATCTTACATCCTTCGACCTGAGATGTATGAACTGCTATAGCATTAATCTTCCTTACTTTGGTTATCTCAAAACGCAGTTCGTAATTGGCTGTTATAAAGGGTATAGTCAAGTAAGACGGGATTCATGCTATGGGGTTATACAGTCAACGGAATTTGTTCCTCTGAAATGAGAGATGTCCCTGGGCCCCTCGATGATTGGGAGCTGACACCAAAATTATGCATGGCCATGCGCAAGGAATATTGATTGATAATCAAATATGTCCTTAACTTTTGGTCACCACCAATCAAGATCGAGAAACATAATCGTGAACGATCTGGAGATTGACATTTAATCCATGTCTCGTGTTCACACGGATATCGCGAACAAAAGGATGTCTAAGATCACTTATCTATAGGACCATTCTTTATGAATTGGTTTTGTTCTTGATAACGAAACTTATACTGACTTGGGGGTAATGATGCTTTGCTAGAGGCCGCTCATTGCCTGTGATTTAAAGACACGGTGCATCGTGTGCAAGTGGGAGTTTGTTAGAATATGCCTACTGATGCGTATACACCGTTTAAATCATTACCGATGATGTATGGGCCTATTGGGTCATACACCGGGGTCAAACCTGACAGCAACTAAAGAAAAGGGACCAAAAATGACAAAAGACAAAAGTTGACATCGCAGGCCGCGTTAGCGCCGCTAACCATAAGGTGTTAGCTCCACTAACACTTATGGGTTAGAGCCGCTACAGTTGCATGTACTTTGTGTCAAATCATCTGACAGGCCGCGATAACGCCGCTAACTATAAGAGGTTAACGCCGCTAACCCTTAAGTGTTAGCGCCGCTACGCTTTCATGTGCTTTTTGTCAAATCACCTCTAGAGTTGGCCAATGCAAGGGAGACTTGTGGATGAACCTTTGGCCGGCCATAAGCAACTCAAGTGGCGGTTTTGGAGTTTTTAAAAGCACAAGACTTGTGTTTATTTGATACTTTTGCCACTTTCATACACACCCACATACTCTTAAGTGCTAATAGACTTAGAGAGTGAAGGTTACCAGAAATAGTTCTTTGTTGCTGTTCTAGACTGGTATTCAAGTAGAAGTACCATAAAGGTGAGATAGCACTCGTGGTTTGGTGTGTTCCCGGGGTACATCCCAATAGAAGATTTGGTTATTTCATTCTTGGAGCATCAACACAACCACACTTAAGGTTTCTGGAGATAAGGAGGATGGTATAATCTCTCCTCCTTTCTCTTTATGTTGCATTTCTCTACATAGATTTTGATCCATGTATGGGGTTTCATGATTTGTGCTTTGTTTGCTTGTACCTTGGGATTTGTTTGTTGTACTTTGCTTCCGTTGCGTGCCCAAGAAACCCCAACAATGACCACATCCGGTATCGAGTACCCATGATTCAAATGAAGTAACTAAGAAATCTATCATAAAGATACCTGACTCGTCGGTAAAACCGACGTCCAGCTGATCAATGTCGAGTGAGTGCTCGCAAATATCCTTGTTGCCGCAAACTGGGCAACAAACGTCTAGTAGCTCATCAACCCAGTTGTCTTCCTCCATTGACTCAACTACTGTTGTATCAAAGGGGTCTGGGTGCACCTGGTCATCTATGCACATTAAGAACTCGTGCATACCAACGACTGTTGTATCTGGTTCACCAAACTTGTTCACTACCTCTGCCTGATAGTGATCAGTTAGTGTACTGACCAAGAGCATCACTAGTTCACGCTCAGTGACTTGTGATCCCAGAATCATTAAGCAATCAAACAGCCTTCTCATGTTAATGAGATGATCGCTTAATAACTGGTCTTCTTTCATCTTCTGTGAAAGAATGTCCTTCATGAGCAGAAAGCGTCCATTGCGCTCACTATCCTTGAAACGCTCCTCTAAGCTCTGCACGACCTCAAAAACTGACTTATTCTTGAGTTCATCCGAATACTCAGACTCTGTGGAGAGTATCAGAATTGACATGACGTCAGATTCATCAAACAGATACTTATAATATGTATCATACTCTCCATCCTAAGCAGAATAGTCAGGTCGTGCTGGAGGAGGTTTGTCTACTGTGTACAGCCTTCCATGCGCCCTTAGGATATTCCTAAAGTGCAATTTCCAAACCATAAAGTTCGGACCTGAAAGCTTCTGTTGGTCCCTTGTATGAGAATAACAACAAGCAACAGGTGTGTATAAGGGGGGTTGAATACACTTTCTGCGGAAATTGAACAAATCAAATAAAAGTGTCACACACAGTAAATCAAACCACAATCAATTGAATGCTTTTATAAAGAAGATGATTACAATGCTTTGAATAAGAAGATGATTACACTAACTATCAAGTAAGCAACTCTTGATATATAACCACCTAATATAAATATCTCAATCTCTCAAACTTAGCTATCTATAATCAACTTATGATTATAGATACTGACGACTCTCTAAACAGGATTTACACAGATTGATAACTTACCAATATCACAACTAATGTGATTATTCGAACACACGAACAACTTGGCAATCTGTGAGTTTCTTGATCACGTTGAACTGACAAACAGTGATTCAAGAATCGTAACACATACGGTGAGGTGAGGTTTTGGCTCTGCAACACTTAGTAGTTTTCTTGAGTCGTAGTCGTAGTGGTACCTCAAAACTTATCAGGAGATAAGTATTTATAATCATGTTGCTACGGTTCCTAACAAACTTGACTAATCCTAATTTGCTAACTAACTATCGGATAACTCGGAATCTTGAATCTTGAATCTTCTTATCTTGAGTCTTCAATCTTGATTCTGAAGTCTTCTTATCCTTTCCGTAGATATAGAGAGATAAAACAGAATTTAAAACACATTTAAATTCTTTTAAACTGACTTCTTTAGTCAGGCTGAGTTACTCAGCTTGAAACTCATCAAGCTGAGTTCTTCGAGAACACACTCGAAAACAAACATGGACTAACATGTATAGTTCTTAACTCATCCTCAGAAGTCCAGAGAAGTAACTAAAACATAATTAGTAACTTCTATTGAGCTGACTCAGTATCCACTCTGAGTCGCTCAGCTTGAAACTTATCAAGCTGAATACTCAATATATATATATATATATCTTAGGTGACATACACAGCTTATCAAACACATTGATAATCTTACTAAGATATAGCTTAAGCTGATCAAATATATGTACAGCTTACACTCAGCTTATACTCGGTCTGAATCACTATGAGTGTTCAATCTGACTAAGCTTTATAATTCTGTTTAAGTTATATGTAGAACACATCTTGCAAACTTAACTTTGTCTCATCAAATCTAAACTAATGTGATCATCTTCCTAATAGCTTCCACTTGCTCATGATGAGGCTAAGAGACTCCTCGGGAGTATAAAACGGTATAACAGATAATATTGACATCTACATTAAAAGCAAGAAATAAACTTTTCAGTATTTTAATTCCTCTAAAATAATTTATAACCCTTTAAATAAATATATTTTAGTATAGGATCCATATTTCACACGTGCCGGTGCACGGTTTGGGCACGACAACACCGACCCCGTGCTATTTCTGGTGGGTATAAACCATACCGATCGTGTTTAAACCAAAACACGACTCCTATATCCTTGGGACATCGAATGAAACAATAATTCGTACATATTTAGTACTCCTAAGTGCACTTTGGGCCTGTCACATCAGGGAATCACCAAAATAGACCTCACCATCTAAGACGGGGTGAACTCTGGCCCGTCATATCAGGGAATCGCAAAGTCTTTCACCCCCTCCCCACACCAGTATGAACCCCGGTGCGCACGGTTTGGGCACGACAAGACACCAAAGTACTGAGAGCAGGAAAGGTGTACCATTAGATGAGTAGCACTACTGGTCTAAGATTTTGAAAGGGTTAACTTGTTTCAAAAATATTTTGCCAGTTTTAACCGTTTTACAAAGCTTGTAAAACTTATATCCCTTTTAAGTGAAAAAACTTTTCATCTTAAAAATCCATTATATATGTATATGGTTTTAATAACGTGCATTTACTATATAATTAAATCACAACCACGCAATTAATAATAGCAATAATAAGCCAACACACATAACGCCTTTGACCATCACTGGTACTTAATTAAAATTAAGCACCCCTGTGGTCAAACCCTAAAGTGGATCATAAACAAAACACAAGACATGAATCTGATGCTGATGCTCCCACTGGCTCCAGCATCCGTGGCGTCCTCTCTCCTTTGTCTTGATCCTTGTCTTGATTGGCTCCAAAAATACATTTACAAATATCAAACTAACCTATTACAACTTTGATAAAACTAGTGCCTTATTACATAATAATTCAAAGGCACGCAGGCCCGCTAAATTTAGTACTTTTACAAAATTGAATAGGGGTTGTAAGTGGCACGCAGGCCTCCCCACACTGGATAAAAAATAAATGTAAACCAATCCACAAAACAATAAATAAACAACCACAATCTTGATCCACTAGGTTTAAGGCGTTTGACTTAAAATAAAAATCAACCACGTACAATTAATTAAATAACAATAATGCACGCATTATAAACCAACATATATAATCCCAGGCAGATTCAAACTTGAATCTCTTACAACAAAACTCAAACTGGTTTTGTGTTCATCCCCAACATTTAACTTTGACCACAAACTGGGCCTAAACCTAGGCCTTTTGTTAAATATCACAAACTGGATAAAAACAAAAATACCACACTGGTTAAACGTCAAATATTATTAAATAAATAATAATATAAACTGGAAACTTGATCTAAAAACTCAAAAACTTTGAACTTTTAAATAATCCCAAGTCTCACACAATTTATACAAATATAAATATATACAGAATGTAAACTGGAAACTTTATCCGGTTAAAAGTCAAAACTTTGACCTTTTACCCTAAACTAAAGTTTCTCACAATTATAAATGTATAAACTTATAAAGCAGATAATCTGGAAACTTTAATTGGTTAAAAGTCATAAACCTTGACCTTTGACCAAAATAAAGTTTCACGCAATTTAATATATAAACAGCTAAAACTGAAAACTTTAATGGTAAAAAGATCAGAACTTGATCCTTAAACCAAAAACAAAAGTTTCACAATATATATATATATATATATAAACAGTATATATATATATATATATATAATCAGCAGTACTGAAAAATTAATCAGGTAACAGACCAGAAACTTGATCCAAACCACATATCAATTTTTGCAAAACATGTATATATATATGATTTTCTTGTTCCCCATCGAGCCTAGAAGCATGCTCTGATACCACTGTAGGGATTTACAGGATACAAATATGCACAACAGAATGTAATACATAACTTGTAAATCCCGTTCCCAGGATCCCAACTGGATCAGGTAGGGAAAACAATAACCAGAAATCATAACCAGATATATGATCATACAACAAATACAGGTTTAAAACAGGTATTTCTAAAAGATAGAAAATATACCCTGAAACTGCTGAAGGGGGATATACAGCTACTGCACCCTTGAACTGGCTGCTAGACCGCCTACCAAACAATACCCGAGAGTAAAAGGTCCCGCGTGTGTGTAATCCGCCAAAAGCCGCCGGCTTTTGGCCTAACCCTATTATCGCCGAGAAGGGCAAGCCGCCACAAGGGGCTACCTTCGGCTTGGGTTCGATCGCCGGAAAGAAGGAGGGCCGCCAAAGGGTGCCGCCGTTAACCGCCGTAAACCACCGGTTTGGTGGTGGTGGTCTTCTGCCGAGAAAAGGAGAGCAACAGAGAGAGGTTTTGTCTTTTTGGAGGCTTATGTTAATTGTAAGGATTAACTTGAAAAACTAGGGTTAATCTTATTTAAATAGCCATATAAATAGATTACGCCCATGGACCTCAAGCCCGGTCCGTTTGACCAATAACTTTGATCACTTAGACAAAAAGACCCCTCTAGTTTAGTTAATATTAATTAAGCAACTGTTAATTAATATTTTTCCAACCAAACTTAATTTATTAAATATTTAACTAATATTTAATATTCTCTTTTTCTAATAATAAATATCCATTTATTATTTCTCTCTTTTCTTATAATTAAACAACTGTTAATTATAATCCTTACACACAATGTATTGCTTCCTAGTTCATTATTTGGGTGTGAAGCTGTGTGACCCTTTAGTGACTCATAGTGTCCATGGATGTGATGACACGTGTACACTATCCCTACACACAATCCTTTCAGTTTTGTTAACAATCAAAGTTCTAAATAATGTTATGGACGTGACGGAATTGTTAAGTCTCAAGCCTTATAAATGATGGCGAGATTGTAACAGTTTTTTAAGACGTAACTTAAGACGGTAATATTGTATATATCTTGTATTTATATAGATGCATTTAATAAATTATAATTATTTATATACAAATAAAGATGGTTACACAAATGGAGAGCAAAAAAATTACAAATTTACAAATTGATGGAAGTTCAATATACACGATTGCAAAACTGATATAGAGAAAAATATAACTTTAAAGAAAAATGATTCTGAATCCGTCATGCCTAAAAAAATATGTTATTTAATGAGTAAAGGCGAACCTTAGCGTGGCCACACATGACACTTACTCCTAGGGTCATTTCGTAACCGTAATGCCATGTCACACTTTTAAAACACTGTTAACAGCTGATTATTTGATTTGGTTTATCGGAAACGAATAATCAATTGTTAGAACACAATTCAAAACAACACTAAGAGTAATTAAAAAAAGATTGATATACATACGTACTATGTCTTTCTTTTACTGTAAATGATTTCTATCTCAAAATGCAAATTTAATGGTTTACAAATGACTTTGTTTATCAGTATGAGATACCAAGAAAGAAAAAAAAAATACCCCTGATGTCTCGTTTTGCATCTAAATTTACATTTTGATCCGAAGTGTTTTGACACTAGTATGAAGCTATAGTAGTTAAAATTGTTTGACAAGTGAATAGTGACCTTTTTGGAATGGAAGTCAGAAGAACAATGTCCAGTTTGTTTCACCGTAAATTGAAGAAATGTAATGGAATTGAAATCAAATTCTGTTGTATATTGCGTTTGGTAACATTATTTGGAAAGGAATTAAATTCTTTTAAGTATTAATATTCCTTTATGTAGAGGAATGTCATTCCATAACTAATATGGATGGAATTAAAATCATTTCCATTCATTTGCATTACGGTGAAACAAACAGGACCTAAGTTCCCTATTGAATAGCACAAGAGTCGTAATCGAGCCGAGTCAATACAATGTGTGTGTATATAGTACCTGGAAAATGCTTAAATAATATGTTTATTGCTACAAGCCTACAAATATCACATAATTACACCGTGCTAAAAGCCTTCACCTGTATAAGAAGAGGAATAGGATGACAGGATGTTGATGAAGTAGCAAAACACCATACAACTCAGAAGCCCTTGCAAAATAAAAATAAAAGAAAAGGAAAAATATACAAAACCAAGAATATGTTAGGAGACCAACCCACTTATGGAATTTGATTTTAATTTTGATAAAAAAACAATTTTACCAAACACCATATAGCACGAAATTTGATTTTAATTCTATTTTATTCTTTCGAATTCTGCAAAGCAGACTAGATCTTATAGTCCGTGTTTAACACAAACATATTTCTAGCAACAATTGGTACAACTGCAAAATGCCTCTGGCTTCAGAACACTAGCAGCTTTAAGGGTTGTTTGTTAAAACTGAATGATTAAACACTAAATAGTTCTGTGATCTGAATAATTCAAAAACTCTGAATGAATTTGCCTCTGAATATGCCATGCTGTTTGATAAAAGTTTTGAATGAACAATCTGAATTATGCAAATTATCATTTTAACCTTAATAGTGATATATTATATTATAGGATATGATTGTTTAACAAGGCAACAAGTGAAAGAGGTATTATAGTACAATACTTCGTGCTTAATGATTCAGAATGTACTTTAAGGGTGAATGATTCAACTTCTTTTTGTTTCATTCAGCACAGTCTTCATTCAGAGGCAACAATCAAACACACTGAATGTTAAACGATTCAGCATTCAACGCTGAATGGTTATATTAAAAAGCAAACAAACAGTCCCTTAGAGTTGGTTTTTTTTGTTAAAATCAGTTTGTTTTCCAGTGGCATCTGATATGAAGCTGGCAAGCTGCTGATCAAAACACCAACATATAACCAAGTATATATATATATACTAGTATTCCATATTAATAATACTAATTTTCAAGATTCCAGGACATGATAATAACCAAATCACATTTCCATCATTTCCATTGTCCCAAATTACAAATCCTTATGATAGAACTACAAAACACAAATTGCTAAAACCAACCAGAAAGAAGAAACTACATGGATGCATCATTCCAAGGTTTTAAGAAGCCTAAACAAACCTGCTGCTTCTCGGATCCTCGAGAACTCGATACAAAACGCCTGCACTTCAATGAAAAGATCTTGAACATTTATAATCTTGTTCCTGATTAAACTCTGCAGAAAAACACATACCAATCTCACCAACCGATTCTGCATGTACTTATCCTTGATATTCTCACAAGACGAAATACAATTCGTTATATACATATGCACGAATTCAGTTGGTAATTCAACGGCTGTGGTTAACCGGTTCACAACTTCCATTGAATGAAGACTCATATCCATGTTCACGAGAACCGTAAAGTACTCTGAGATTTCGGGTGAGTTCATTAGTTTGATTAAAACTTCAACAGCTATTAAAGGATTGTTCTCCACCAATTCGGGTAGTTTTCTTGGAGTTAACCCACAGTGGTAAACGAGTTTCGGGTCAGAAGTTAACTCGAGTAAAACTTGTTCGTGTTGAGATGGAGCAAGCGGGCCTTTTAATGCTTTCACAATTAGGTCACGAACCGCCGCCCCTCGGCTCGTGTCGGCACACATCCCGAAATCCCAAAGTGGTTCGTGGGTGTTGTCAGGGTTAACCCAAACCAGTTCACCTTCCATTAATGGAAGTCTAGGTGGATGAGGTCTGGACCAACGAGGATATAGTCCTTCTAATGATGACATCTGTACGAGGCCCGTTACAGTTTCGTCTCGGTCACCGGAACCGATCTTGGGTTTGACTCCTGGCTGAAAGTCAAACTCGGGGGAATTAACATCACAACCACGGGGAACATCTGGATCGGGTATAACGTTCTTTACTGCAACGTTTTTAAAGAAGCAATTGAAAGGCTCGGGATGCTTTTTGTCACGGAACTGTTTTTGTAGCTGCTCGAGTTGTGGGAAACTGTGAGATGAAGGATCAAATTTGTTGATGAAATCAGAACTTGATAGTTTCAAGATATCTTTGTTACCAGCAAGCAGATGAAGGATAAATGCTTTTTCAAGAATGTCGGTTTTTTCATCGGATGCAACATTTAAAAGCAAAGAAAGATATGCATTTGTGGATGATAGTAAGAAGGAATATGCTTGATGAAGTAAAGCAAATGCAACTAAACGTTCGGTGGGTTTCAGAAATTTCGGTGTGTTTTCCAAGAGGATCACGAGTGCAGAGCAGATATCAAGATGCAGAGAGCGGGGGATTTTCGAGGTGAAATCGTTTATGATTTCTTCAACTGGTCTTTTTTCACCATCTTTAAGTAGGGAGTACAGAATAGCTGTTGCCGGTTTCCCAATCATTTTCTACTACAAAAATAATCATGAAGAATTTGAGTTTATAATTCTCATTATGGAAAGTAATGCATAAAAAAAGAGCTGCATGGAAATTAAAACATAACATCATATTCAAGCTTTCTACCTTTTCAAGTACAGTTGTAGAGAAAATGAGCCAAATGGTCAAATGAGAAAGTGGCCCCAAGTTTATGTTAAATGCACTCAACCTACTGATTTTAATTATTGGAAAGATTCAGATTATTATTGAATTAATATTGTTAGTATAATCATATTTAACGAAAAAAATTATTTATTTGCAATATTGAAAAAAATGGAAATAGAAGCATTTGAGGCAAACCCAACACAACCAGGGTCCATTTAGACCCGTATCAACCTGAAAAAGTTTTGACCCATGACCCTCCCGCCTATCTTGTCCCCTCTAAATATTAGATACAATGAAAACAGCTATGAGCTATCTCTGACAAAATAGTAAATTGATATTGGTGATTCTTTAAATTGTTATAAAAATTATATAAAATGAAGCTTGGGGACAAGTTTAGTTGAACTAAATCAGCTTATACTTATGACAGAAGTTCCAAAAAATATGCTTATGTTATAGAACACCAAATCCTTCAAAATATCCAAATATTCGAAAGTATTTAGAATGTAAGTTACTTGAAAAACGCTTTTAAGCACTTGAAATAGGCAACACACATTCAATGGACAAAAAGTAGATATTCAAGCAAACTAAAGCATCATATAAATGGATGATTCACCCTACTTAAGAAGAATTATATACATGTCAAGTTTCTCCTAATGACTATTATACATTGCTAAAACTGAGCACAAAAACAATTCCAAGTTTTACGAGCAACACATGCATTTAATCATAGAGCGTAATAGTATCTTGAAATTTAGAGAATCATAAGAATTACTACTTCACCACTTCCGTACAAGATTCATACATGTTTATTGCTCTATGCTACATAAGCATTCAGCAAATAAAGTAAATTATACCCTTAAATTAAAAAAAAGGCATCAAAAAATTCAATAAACTATTACATCAGTAGAGTTACATGCAAAGATTATGTTCGTATGCTAAAGATATGTCTATAAGAAGCTAACAATATACAAACAAAATAAATTATAATTTTATTAACAATGAACACATCCAGTGGTAGATACTAAATATGATCTTGAAGTAGTTTAAAGCATCATTATAATCAGTAGTACTTTAGCAGAATCAAGTGTTCTTTAACTGTCTCCTTGTTTTTACACATGTTGCAACAATGATAGCAACGGCATCCTACAATTCTACAGTTCTACATTTCTACATTTAAGGTATAAAAGGAAATAAAAGCTTAAAGTTGAAAGCATCAAAGAAATCAGTAAGTGGCTATTTTGAAGAATCAAATTTCTTTCATTTTTCTGCATGTTCACAAAATTGCAATACAACAAACGAAAAAAGCATCCCTTTTTTCAAAGAAACATGTGCAATATTTAATGTACTAAAGTAAAACACTTGAAGTAAATTTAAAAGTAACATTAATCAGCTTCACTACCTTAAAAGAACCGAAGTTTTAATACACAATCAGACTTGAAAAACAATATAGAAAACTTGAAGTAGCTAAATGGATCATGCAATTTCGAAAGTGAACCCATCTACATGAGAACCATATGTTTTTTTTATTTCTCTCTAGTTTGACAATTTTCATAACCACAAACAAAAGTAACTGTGCATTCATACTACCTTGAAATACACAGGCTTTCATTAGTATAAAAACACAATTGCCTTTTAGCAGTTCTAACCTCCATTAAAGCACTAAAGGCATATTTAACTTAGAGGAATACTCATAATTATTTAATACTATCGCACTCGTACAGATAACAGAACGAAGTACACGGAATCAATTCACAATTTCACAAGTCAAGAAAACTCTATTTCAACCTAAAGATATCAACATTAAACTAAATCAATCCCCGATTCCGAGAGCCCGAGATTGGTAACTGTTCATTCAGAGCCACAGGTAAAAAAATTTCACCCAGTAACTTTCTCTATTCGAATCTAGATCAACTAGGGTTTAAATCAAAGACAAATAAACCATTTAATCCATACAAAATTTAAACCCTATTCGTATCCCTCTAGTTCTCTACAAAAACGTTGATGAGTACCGTCATATCTTTAACCCTAAGCTCAAGTATGGGAATAGTGTTTGTAAATACACTCAACCCAAAAAACAAGCAGTCAAAATAACAAATTTGGCTTTGGTATAAGAATTTTTACAGGTTTTTTTTCACAAAACAACAAATTTGCCAAGTTACTATCATATCTAAGTTTTTAAGGTTCGGACAACATCAAAACCCTAAATCAAAGTATCAAACCCTTATTAGACATGTAATTCACAATATGCCTAAAAGAAAATAAAACATGACCTCATATTCTTCAAATAATCAAATTTAAACCTAAATCAAGAAACCTAAATGGCTATATCTAAAGTATAAACCTAAACGTAATAATCAATTCATATTTGCTAAGTCCCAAAACCTAAATCAAAGCAGAATCTTACTATACTATTTCTAAATAAGAATCATACATAATCAACAATACTGAATACATATAAAATATTACCTCAAATTATCAAATTTAAACCTAAATCAAGAAACCTAAATGGCAAAATCAAACGTATAAACCTAATACCTAATACCTAAATCCAACAGTGAACTCATATTTCCTAAGTCCTAACCTAAATAAATCAAATCAGAATCGTATGTATACTAACCCTAAATCAAAAATCGCATGTACCCTAAATTAGAAGATGAAGATAACGACTTCATACCCCTAAATCAGAATCGTATATTCGTATGTACACTAGAATTGAATCCGAATCATATGTATACTAACCTGGAGTAGATTTTAGGAATCGATTATCGACTAATCGAGTAGGAGAGACCGAGTGAGCAGTTGCCGAGAGGAGGACCGAGGACTGGAGTCTCGATCCAATTTGGTCTGAGCAGCAGAGCAAGAATCGAGTGGAGAATTGGAGTCTGGTGAAGATACTGATTTTCTCTCTGCGTAGTCGAGTGAATTAACACCGATTTGGGTTCTTGTGGGCTTACATTAAGGCCCATATATACTTCAAAGCATATTTTAATAAGATTGTACTTTATGTATTAAAAACTTGTATTTTAAGTATATAAAATATTTTACAAGATAGATGGATATAATATTTTTCTTATAAATAACTTCTTGGGTTAATAATGGGCTCTATCCTTTTTATGCATGTGGATCAACTATTGTGGGTAAATCAGATCAGGTTAGGTAACCGGTCGAACCAGTAATCAACTTATACGTTAAACTAAGCCGTAAACATGATCAAATCTTGAAAACCTAGAAATTTGTTTCAATAAATTAACTAATTTATCGACAAGTTTCATTATCTTATGAACTAAATAATCAAATACGCATAGTCGGGTGTAATACCCGTTTCCGAATTTTAATTATTAACTGCATTTAAGTCGCGATGTATTCAAGACAGGGTATCGAATCCAAGAGTTGTGCTATTAGATGAATTAATTTGCGATGTATGGGTATATATATATATATATATATATATATATATATATATATATATTACACAGATGGATTGGGTTGGATAAAATAGTGATGTATCTTTAATTGTGGTTTAAAAAAGAATTTTAGAAGGTCGTTAATAAATATCATGGACTTTAAATATCATGGACGATGGACTCTTATTGGACTTTAATTATCATTGACAATTGGATATAGTGATTAGTCTTGATGGGCTTAATTTCCTTGGGCTCAAATGGGTTGATGTTGGGCTTAGCTTTAACATATTAGATTATTTAGATGTAAAAAGTAAATAATATATATATATATATATATATATATATATATATATACGGGATATTAATGGCATTTAATAAGATGGCACAAGTTACAATGATGAACCGAAGAAGGAGAAGGGAGGCTGTCGGCTGAGCTTCCGTCCGGCAACCGCATCGCCACCGTAACTCCGCATTGGACAACCGCCAGCGGCCATTTTTAGAGGCAAATCGTCAGGTAACATTTTCCCCACTCTGTTATAGTCGTATAACTACTTTTCATGCCGGGCTAGTTAGGTTTCGTATGTTTTTCGCTAGTACCCTGTTTGAGAAGTAGAACCGAGAGCCCTATTTGGTTTTGTCAAGCCGTAGCATAGAAGGCCTTGGGAGTTAGAGCTGTAGGGTGGGATGGGTGATTTAGTTGCCGGAGACAGCAGAGAAGGCCGTGCGAGTTTCGCCGGAGAAAAAGTAGCAGTGTGTGTATCTTGTCGAAAGAGAAACAAAGAGAGTAAGAAAGGGGGCAGTAGTGTCGGAAGGTGTGTGTGCGTGAGTGCTCTCCGGTGACAACTGTGTGTGAGAGTGTTAGTGTGTGACGGTGTTAGTGTGTGGATGTAGGGGTGTATCACGCCCGTCCCTGTTGACCACCATCCGCCGGAGAGAGAGAGAGTTGGTGGGTGGGTTTTCGTCAAAAATGAGAGCAGAGAAGGAGGGAGGAGGCGTTGAAGTCGATAGGGGAATTAGGGTTGTGTCTTGGGCTTCTTCTTGGGCCTTGATGCAATTACTAAATTGGGGCTTGTAAATAGTAAGTGGGCTTTTGTATTAACTGAATAGTGGGCTGTATAATGCTATGCCTGGGCCGAGAGCCCAAATCGTAATTAGAGGAGATGTGGGCTTAATTCATGGACTTGAAAATAGATAGTTAAATGGAATTAATCTTGAGCTTTTATACATGAACAAGAGTGGTGTAATGGTTATATTTTTAAATCTTGGGCTTCTTTAGTGTGCATGTACACACACACACACACACACACATATATATATATATATATATAATTTATCTATATGTACGTATATAAATATATATTTAATTATATACATATATACACATATATTTATAAATGTGTATATACATACATGTAATTAAATATATAAATACATATACTTATTTTATATATATATATATATATATATATATATATATATATATATATATATATATATATATATATATATATATATATATATATATATATATAATGTGTGTGCGTGTTGCTAAGATCCGACCCTAGGGGTTAGGTGTGCGGATCCGACTTCAGGGGATTACTATCCAGATTCAACTTAGGTGTGTGTCAAGGATTCAACTTGCGTAATTTGAATCCGACTTGAGGAGTTGACGGGAACGCGTCACATTCGGCTTAAGGTTGAGTAGTTGTTTTAATTATCAGGTTCTGCCTAGGGCAATTCGGCCTAGGGGTTGTGAGTGTCGTGTAATCCAACGATTTAAACGCAGTATATTTTCGATACGCGTGTTGTAGGTTCTGATGACGGGATTCGTTAAGCTAATATTTGTTGGTCCCGAATGGATACTACAACAACAAATGTTTGTAGAAGGGGGGTTGAATACAAACTTTAGCAAATAAAAATTTAAGAGACACACGGTTTACTTTTATATAATTCTTATTGATGTAAATCAAGAATTACATGAACTAGATGCGGAAAATCTATGTTCAATAAAAGGTGGCAACTAGATTTGTCTAATACATAGACAATGCTAATCTTAAACAACTAATGTTTAAGATGTTCAACACATGAACAAGTTTGTTACACTGAAAGTAAAATGCTAACTCTTCTAATTCTCAACTTATGAGATTTCAGTGCTTCTTCAACGCATACTTAGCATGTTTCCATGCATGAGTATATATAAGCAAGGTGTGTCCGGGTTGATGAAGAGAGACGGAGACAAAGGTACTCGGTTTAATAATATTATAATAGATAGAGTTAGTGGGTGAAAAGTAAGTTAACTTTATACACAAAGTGTGTAAAGTGAACATACTTTTCAGTAATGAGTATACCCACTATCTATTATTATATTATTAAACTACTACCTTTATATCTTGGAAAAGTAAACTTCTCCTTTCATGCTTGTGCTTTAATCAACACCATGCTTTCTGAAGATTTGACTTTACCAAGTATGGAGTTGCCAGCCATACTTAACATCATATCTTCGAGATCTTCTTTTCAAGAGTATCTTTCTCCTTTTCCAGGGGATAAAGATCTATCCTTTTTGTATCTTTGCAGATCCAAAAAGTGTTAAGTACTTTTACAAAAGAAAGATCTAAGGCATAATAAGAACAACACATGTTCTGCCTTTGACTTTAAGAAAATATTACATAGAAAAGCTATTAACTGAGATATATAATAAAGACTCAGTTAACAGACACTGAACTACAAATATAATTTTGCTCAGCTAAGGATAAGTGTGAAAGACTCAGCTGACTAGATTTGCTCAGCTGATCAAATTGCTCAGCTGATAATACAAACCAACGTGCAGCTAGTAAACTGATCAAACTAAACTGTCAGCTATTCCCAAGGGCTCAGCTAGTCATTTTAAGTAGTGTCAGCTTATGAGGAAAAGATTGGATAAGTAATAAATACCTTATCTGACAAATGGGAGGCATCAGCTGATAACTGTGATTGTGTCAGCTGATCCTTGACTGCTCAGCTGATCTTGAAATCTTCATCAGCTGATGGTTCTAGGCCATCAGCTGATCCAGTGTGATTTCTCAGCTGATGCTCTTTGACTGATCTTTTCTTCTCAGCTGATCTTTCTGAAGCTGGTCCTTTGGCTGATACTCAGTGTTCAGCTGACACTATGATTCGTCAGCTGACATTTCTTACTTAGAAATTCTTTAAGTCTCAGATAGAAAAACAACACATGTTTTTCATCAATCTAAGTTCAAAACTGAATATATGGTTTTGTTAACATCAAATCCTATTTTACTGAATAGATAGGTTTGATTTAGGTTTGATATTGCTATCTCCCCAACAATCTCCCCCTATTTGATGATGACAAAACCTTATCTGTTTAAGAAGAATCAGTTTGACTCGAATTTGTAAATATAAAACTTTTAAGTGCAATTTGGTTACCTAGCTATCTGTTTTTGGTAACTCTTTTAAGTATGTTCCCTGATGTTCTGTTTTTGGGAATCTTTTCATTTATGAAGTACCATTGTTCTGTTTTTGTGGTATCTTTTCTATCATTTTTCTGTTTTTAGGATTTTTGATCTTTTCTATATTTACACTATGTGAGCTATCTACTAAGAGTCATCTATACTAGCATTTTAGCTAAGTAGTCCATGATCAAAGTTTCAAGCTTGATTACAGAATAAATTATTTACATCAGAGTTTGTACAGAGCAATCTAACTATGAGTTAAACTAAGTACAAAAGTTGAACTATTCTAGGAATTGAAATTACATCTACTCTAGTTATGAAGTGTGGTCTTCATTCCCACCAAGGTTCTTCTTTGATGTCTGGATGATGTTCAACTAGAATAGTTGCAATTAGTTCATCAGCTCTAGTCTCCATCAGACTTTCAAAGTGTTGACTTCCGGTCTGTCCTCTTGCCAGTCTTACAGCTTGAAAAATTAAATCTCTTGGCGCTCTTCCTATGTCAGCTTCTCTTAGGAATCTCCAATCACCAGCTCTGTTATTGAAGAACATCCCTTTTTCAGGCTCAGTTATGTACTTAAACATTTCTGGCTCAATGTTGGAGGGTAGAGCAGTGTTGAGACTTTCATAAGCAGAAAGAAAAGGATAGTCAGGATTGACAATGATCTGTTCAATGGTGACAAAAGCTTTTGAATTCTTTTTGCAAGCATCTTCAATCAGATTGATGTGTTTAATGAACTGATCATGTGTGAAGAGCGTATTGCAGATTGACATCCGAATCCAGTATTAAAATTTTGGCATGAACCTTTGAACAATTTCACTTTTGGACTTGAGGAGATGGTATAGGATCTTTATCATTTCAAAGAAGGAGAGAAGTTTGCAATGTTGAAGATAGGTATCTTCATAAGTCTTTCTTTCATCTCTTCTCACCACTCTGAGATAAGGAACCTCATCAGTACCTTTGTAAGGAGTAACCCTTGAGATGATGTCTCCACATCTTCTATTTACCAAGTTTTCTTTGTTGTCTCTGAACTCCTTGGCTTGCCTTTCAGTTTGCTGAGCTAATCCTCCAAAGTTGAAGTTCAGCAGAGCTTGAATGGCTTCCTTGTGAGTCTTTCCTCTCTTAGGATCTTTCTTGGTAGAAGGGTCATCTTGTTGTGGTGTATCCAGTACTTGATGTGATTGAGAGGTCATCATAATCAGCTCTTCTTCTTGTAGCTCTCTTAACTCATCATCAGTAACACCAATAATTGCAGCAAGATCTTCAGGAGAAGTGAAGTCCTGATGTCTTTCCTTGGTTTTCAAAACTTCTTCTATGGAAGTACCAAGTGCAGCAGCTAACTTACTGAGCTCTCTGAGACTCTCTTCTTCTTGTGTTAGCTCTTCCTCTCTTCTTTCTTCTTCTTCAATCTCCTCAGCAGTCATTATCTTCTTTCCTTTTCTTCTTGATGAACTGCTGGGAGTTGGTTGACTTGATTGAACTGGAGAGGAAGCTTGGACTGGTGGAGCTGTAGTGGAGAAGCTCTGCTTCTTTATGTTGAACATAGAGGACAGAGGCATTTCATCATCATCATCATCATCAGAATCCTCAGATGGTAGTTCAATTGGAGCACGGGATTCACCTTGCTTTGATTTCTTTGCCCTTCTAGCCATTTGCTTTAGCCTTCGCTTTGGCTTCTGCTCTTCTTGAGCAGGTTGCTCCCCCTCAGATTTATTCTCCCCCTCAACAGCTGATCCTATTTCATCAGGGGTTTATGCATCATCTGCTTGTAAAACTGACTTTGTCCTAACTGACTTCTCCCCCTTTTTGTCATCATCAGAGGAGGGAAAAACAGCAGGCTTTGCAGGGGCATTAGGAGTGGTGAAAGAATAAGGAGTTGGGGTAGGTGTAGAGGTAAAGGGTGGTATGGTTGAGGGTGAAGGTGAGGCAGTGGGTATGGGAGGCTGAGTGAAAGGTGATGTTGAGTGTCTAAGGTGAGAGGGAATAGGAGAGAAAGAAGGAATGGAAGTTGAGATAAGAGGTTTTAGGCTGTTGATAGCTTCAGTGAGATTGGAGAATTCTCTCAGAGTATCACTGTGCCTTATCTTAGCACAAAAGCTGGACCTATTGACCTCAGTATCAATGTCTTTTAGGAGAGTGGGGACAGTTAGAAGAGATTCAGGAATGGTAATGGAGATATCAGGGGGTGAGGGTCTAAGGGTTTTAAGTTGGGAAAGGAGATTTGAAATGGTATGGTTTAAGGTAGAAATGGTTTGGGCAGGTATAGGAGGGGAGGGTGTAGGAATAGGATTAGAGGTTTGGTTTAGAAGTTGATCTAGTTTGGTAAGAATAGGGGAAAGATCAACAGGGGCAGGGGTTGGTTGGGGTTTGGGTTGGTTGGCTTTAAGTGACTCAATCTCATTGGTTAGGTGAGAGATTTGAGTTTATGTTTGAGTTTGGAAAGAGGTAAAGGAGGCTTGAAGACTATCCATCTTTTGAGAGATAGATAGTAAGGTTTGAAGGATTTGGGGTGAGGGTTCAGAAGTAGTAGAGGGAATGGGTTGAGTTGGAATTGATTGAGAAATTGTGCTTAGAACTGGAATGGATTGTGGTCCCTCACTTAGACCTTGGTTTATAGGCCTAAGATCACTGGGAGCATAAATGGTACCCTGTACCAATGGCTGGTTTATGCCACTAGTATTGACAGGTAGTGCACTAGTATGTGTAAGAATTGAATCAAAAACAGGTGCAAGTATGTGAGTGTGAGTGAGGGTTGCACTCAAAGGGGTATCCCTTATTACAGTAGCAAGTTGTTGTGAACTTACTAGGGGATAGGCTTGACACATAGGGGTTGTAGACACAGTATGACCTTGGGAGAAGGTCTGTCTTTCAATGGTATCACCCTGTTGGGAGGGTGACCCAGATTGCAGCAATCCCATATTTACAGATGTGCCCTATTGTGAGGACACACCCACTGGTTGTAGGGTTATATCAACTTCCATGAGCTCCCCCTCAAAATAAGAGGTAGCTATAGGAGTTGAGGTCAGAGGGGCAGTGTGCAATCCCTCTGAGATAAGTGCAGTGTGCACCATCTCTAATGACCTTGTTTCTATTTGTGTTACTAAGGGAGTAGAACTAGTGACTGTTGGGAGTACACTAGAGCTTGGCTGTTGTGGGGGTGTTACAACTGGAAGAGAGGTTGGGTTCTCATTGGTGGGGTTTACCAAATGAGTATCCTCAGAGAGTGAGTGTATACCTGAGATGTGCTGAGTCTTGCTGATCTCAATCAGTTGAATGAGATTGTCAGAAATTGTGTCTTCCTCAGCATCATCACCATCAGCTGCATCACCACTTTGTTGGTCTTGTGGAGTGCTTGAGCTGGAAGGAACAGGGAAATGTGAGAGTGGCATCCCAATTTGAGAAGATGAGGAGGTGGCATCTTGAACATTTTCAGCATAAGGAATTCCAGCATCACCACCATGAAAGTCATCATCTCCCTCATCATGATCATTTTGACCACGGTCAGCACCATTGTCATTATCACCCTCAGCATCAGGATTAATAGGCTCATCCTGTGCTGGTTCATCAAACACATCTGCTCTAAACATCAATTCTTCTTCCACTAAGGCTTCATCTGGAGCATGAGTCATAGACTCCTCAGAATGATCAGTGATTAAATCAGGAGACTCAGAATCATCAGCCATTTGTCCCTCAATATTCTCAGCAACAACTTCCTCTTCATTTTCATTCTCCTCAGCAGCAACATCTATCAATTCTTGCATCTGAGCAGTTTTCTGACCCATTTGAGGGATGGTCATTATGTGCAAGTGAGCAGCTAACCCAACATAGTGTTCCCTCTGAACATCTCTAAGTGCAATTAAACTTAGATACCTGATGTAAGGAACTAGGGTTCTGGTTGATTTCTTTGATGTGCCCAGAGTGATCTTATCCACCATTTCAGAGAATATGACTTGTGTGAAGTCAATATTCCTCCCTGTGACCAAAGCATGAAGAATCATCAATTCAGACTGATTCATTTGGTCATGGCTGCCAGACTTGTGACCAAAACATCGAATGATTACACTGGCCAAATACTTCCATGGGTGTCCTAGAGCAGACAGTTTATACTGGCCATGGGAAACAGCACCTTGGTAGCCAATCAGGGGCAAAACCTCTAGAACTTGATCCATTGTAGCAAAAGGTTGAAATGGGGCCATATGGGGTATGGAGATCGCTTGTCTAAGAGAATCAGTAGTGATGTTTATGTTTATGGTACCATTGAGGCTGGTGCAAGTAATTAAGTCTTGATTAGCATGGTACCTTGCAGTGTACCACATCTCACCAACAATGTTTGGAAAGATGAACAGAGGATGAGCAGATAGACATGCGAACAGGGGATGGGCAGTTATGAAAGCCACCATAGGTTCGTATCCCTGGTTTGCCTTGCTCGAGGGAATATCAGTGTTTATGAGAAAGTTGTTTGGGCGTATGGTGATTTCAGAGTTGGGTGTGACATTTTCACCAGCAATGGCGTTTGGAGAAGTTGCAGGGTTGAAGATCACCATGATTACAGAGTGAATGAAGTTTGAGCAACGAGAGTTTAGGGTTTGAAAGTTTGAGAGAGAAAGAGTGTTTGGGAATTTTGAAAGCTTAAGAAATGAATAACCGCTCGAAAACACCTTTAAATCTTCCTTGGAAACCTAAACTGTCGCAAAAATATTTTGCAAAAAGGAACTGTCACTTCTGCAAAAAGGTAATAGACGGAATAGATATTAAATACACAGACAATAAATGGACAAATAAACTAAATTAAATAACCTGGTAACACAATAAATACAAATGAGAAATTAATAAAATAAGTGTGGGGACACAATATTTTTGACTTTTGAAAATCATCAGCTGACAAACGAGAGTGTCAGGTGATCCATGTTGAGATAAAATAAGTGTCAGCTAATGAATGCACTTAGCTGAGCTTCTAAGTCTTAGCTGATGGTTTATCAGCTGAGGTATAGTGTCAGCTGATGATCGTCAGCTGACATAATTCTATTAGCTGATCTACCATAAGTAAAATATGTAGAAGCTTAGATAAGTACTTAATTTCACACACAAATAAAATTATTTTCTCACACACAATTAACTACCTAAGAAGAGAATATATTACAAATTTAACATGCCAAGTTTGGATATTAGGAAGTTGAACCGAGACTCATCCAAAGGTTTTGTAAAAATGTCAGCTAATTGAACATCAGTGTTGATATAATGCATTGAAACTTTCTTTTTCTGCACATTATCTCTAAGACAATGATGTCTGATTTCAATATGCTTAGTTTTTTAATGCAAAACAGGATTATTAGAGATAGATATAGCACATGTGTTGTCACACAGAATTGGGGAGTTTTCAAACTGTAAGTCATAATCCAGTAGTTGATTTTGCAGCCATAGCAATTGAGCACAACAGCTTCCAGCAGCAATGTATTCTGCCTCAGCTGTAGAGGTTGAAACAGAGTTCTGTTTCTTGCTTGACCAGCTAACTAATCTTCCACCTAATAATTGACAACCCCCAGATGTACTCTTTCTGTCTAGTGTGTAACCTGCAAAGTCAGAATCAGTGTATCCAACTAACTCAAAATCAGAGTCTTTGGGGTACCAAAGACCTAGATTAGGAGTTCCTTTGAGATACCTGAAAATTCTTTTAACTGCAGCTAAGTGAGATTCTTTGGGATCTGCTTGGTATCTAGCACAAAGACATGTAGAAAACATAATATCTGGTCTACTAGCAGTTAGGTATAAAAGAGACCCTATCATACCTCTATAAGCTGTAATGTTCACTGATTTACCATCAGTGTCCTTTCCAAGCTTTAAGGCAGTGGACATGGGTGTTTTCATTGAAGAACAATTTTCAAACTCAAATTTATTAAGTAAGTCATTTACATACTTTGTTTGATGAATGAAAATTCCATCAACATCTTGTTTAATTTGAAGACCTAGAAAATAGTTTAATTCACCCATCATACTCATTTGATAGTTATCAGACATGAGTTTGGAAAACTTTTTGCAAAGATCAACATTTTTAGACCCAAATATTATATCATCTACATAAATCTGTACAAGAATCACATCACCCTTGAATTTTCTTATAAACAAAGTGCTATCTATGCTTCCTCTTATAAATCCTTTATTGGTAAAAAAAGAAGAGAGGGTATCATACCAGGCTCTTGGAGCTTGCTTCAGACCATACAAAGCTTTGTTCAAGAAGTATACATGATCTGGTTTGCTTGTATCCTCAAAACCTGGAGGTTGTTTGACATACACCTCTTCTTTCAATTCACCATTGAGGAAGGCACTCTTAACATCCATTTGGAATACTTTGAAGTCTTTGAAGGCAACATAAGCAAGAAATAGTCTTATTGCTTCAAGTCTTGCAACAGGGGCAAAGGTTTCATCATAATCAATACCTTCTTCTTGACAATACCCCTGAGCAACTAATCTTGTCTTGTTTCTGATGATCAGCCCTTGTTCATCCATCTTGTTTCTGAACACCCACTTAGTGCCAATGATGGATTTGTCCTTTGGTCTTTGCACCAATGTCCATACATTGTTTCTTGTGAATTCAGCCAATTCTTCTTGCATGGCATTTATCCAGTGAGGATCAGTTAGAGCTTCATCTACCTTCTTTGGTTCAATCATAGAAACAAAACCTGTATATAAACAGAAGTTACAAGCTTTTGATCTTGTTAGTACAGGTGCTTCTATGTTACCTATGACCTGATCAATTGGATGATTTCTGAGGTCCTTGTAGGCATTTTGGATTCTGGGAGTTGAAATTCTTTGGTTTGGATCAGCTGATGAGACTTCTGGTTGATCAGCTGATAGAATTTCTTGATTACAATCTGATGAGACTTCTACTGATGAGGAAATGTTTGATATGGAATTAGAGTCCATTGATGTTGAATCATGATTCCCTTCATTTAGTAAAAGTGTGAGTTGGTTTAGGATAGAATGTGCAGAGGTGTTTTGTACATTTGGAACAGGTTCATCTAAGTTATCTATGTCAGCTGATGAGATTGGATCAGCTGATGGGAGTGGATCAGCTGATACTGGAGTGTTGTCTTCAGTACGCAGCAAATCATTAAATTCCTTACCTGTAGATGGATTAGTTGAACAGGAAGCAACAAAGTCATTTTCATTAAAACTTACATTGATTGATTCTTCTATGACCTTTGTTCTAAGGTTGTAAATTCTGTAAGCTTTGGAATTCACAGAATATCCAATGAACACACCTTCATCAGCTTTTGGTGCAAATTTTTGAAATTGATCTTTCTGGTTCAGAATGAAACACTGACACCCAAAGATGTGTAGAAAGCTGATGTTGGGCTTCCTTCCCTTGAGCACTTCATAAGGAGTCTTGTTGTGCCTCTTTATTATAAGGGATATGTTCTGAGTAAAACATGCACAGCTGACAGCTTCAGCCCAGAAGTTGAATCCTAACCCACTCTCACACAACATGGTTCTTGCAGCTTCAATCAAAGTTCTGTTTCTTCTTTCAGCTACACCGTTCTGTTGTGGAGTTCTTGGAGCAGAGAAGTTTTGAGATATTCCTTTCTCATCACATAAACCTTCAAGAGTTTGATTTCTAAATTCAGTTCCATGATCACTTCTAAGCATCCTTACCAGATTGCTATTGAGCACTTCCATCTTTCTAATGAAGCTTATAATTTCTTCAGCAGCCTCACTCTTTGCTTTTAGGAAGATGATCCAAGTGTATCTTGAGAATTCATCAACCATTACCAATGCATACTTACTTCCACCAATACTAGAAGTAGCAACAGGACCAAATAGATCCATATGCAACATGTAGAAAGGTTCAGTAATTGAGAAGGCTTGCTTAGATGGAAACGAAGTCTTGTGCTGCTTTCCCTTCTCACAGGCAGAGCAAGGTTTAGGCTTAACATACGTTAGTGAAGGTAGTCCTGACACTAGTTCACCCTTGCTTAACTTGTTAATGTTTTTGAAGTTTAAATAGGAAAGCCTTTTGTGCCATAACCAGTTTGTGTCAGTTACAGACTTGGTATACAAACAGGTTAACTTGGATGGATCACCAGAGGACATATCAAGAGTATATACATCCTTGGTTCTCTTTGCACAAATTATTGTTTTACCTTCTTGATCTAAAATGGAACCACCTGTCTTTGTAAAGAGGACTTTATGATCACCATCACATAACTGACTTATGCTGATGAGATTATACTTAAGTCCTTTAACATATGATACCTTGGATAAGGTTAGGTTCCCATTATGAAGTTCTCCGTAGCCTTTTGTTTGCCCACAATTGTTATCACCAAAGGTTACTCTTGGACCTTTTTCCTTCTTGTAGTTACTAAGCAAAGCTTTATAACCTGTCATGGTCCTTGAACATCCACTGTCAAGATACCATGTGTTCAGACCCTGCAAAGATGTGATTGAAAGAAGGTTAGTGACATTTGGGCATCCACATTTAAGTGGACCCCTGTGGATTGCACCTAGCCATCCACTTTATATTAGGTTGTTTATGAATGAGAGAAACAACTGTGTTATCATAATCAGTCCGCTGTCTTGAGTTACCTTCTAGAGAACAATTACCTGCCTTATGTTCTTTGCTCCCACATTTATAACATTTTTTATTTTTGGAGCCTTTAACATGTTTTGGTAATTGCCTAAGAGATGTCTTAACTGTTTTCTGATGACTAAGGGTCATCAGCTGACAGATTTCACCATTCAGCTGTTGCAGCTGATTCTGTAAACTAATAAGGTCTTTGTTTACAGTCACCTTAGGTTGACCCTTAGTTAAAATGAGTTTTTGATCAACTTTAGGTGTGGCAGACTTAGACTCTTTGTAAACAAAATGTCTTTTTCCCTTAGTTTCTCCTATTAAAAGAGTTTGAAGTGATGTTTGATCAGCTAAACAAACAGAAGAGGATCCATGATCAGCTGACAGGCTATCAGCTGAGCAGTTATCATCTACTTTTCGATCAGCTGATGTAACATCATTAGCTAAAGAATTTTCAGTTAGTTGAGTTCCTAAATTTAATGTATCAGTTTTCAAGGTTTGACAACAGAATGTCTCTTTGGTATCAACAAATGATTCCATTCCTTTACTTACTTCCTTTACACTTAAATTTTCAGTGCTTTTGCTTTCTGTTAAGACAATAGAACTTGAACCAACTTTTGAAGAGGTTGAGTCTTTCAGCTGAGTATTTTTACTTTTGACAAATCTGTTAGTGATAATACTTTTTCCTTTTACGATCTTTTGAAAAGTAAGAGGTAAAATATCAGCTTTTTCTAAGATATTTATGTTCTGGCTAAAATCAACACAGTTAGCAGCTTGGGAATAATTTCCACCAATAATAGCTTGAACTTGTTTTGGAATCTGCTCATTGACACACTGAGTGGTCTTCTCAGCAGAAACACACCAAGATCTAACTACTTTTTGAAGGTCATTAAACTTTATTGTTGCTTCATTGGTTTCTTTTACCAAGATCTGATTAAGTATCTTTTGATTAGCTAAATCATCTTCCAGTTTTGTCATTTGTTTAAGTTTCTCATCTTTAAGACTTAATCTCTCTTTTAGTGATTCTATTTCTAATTTTAGCTTCTTTTCTCTTTGAATATTTGACTGAAACTCAACACACAGATAATCAAACATAGTGTTCTTTTCATTATCTTCATAGTTAATAAATTTTCCAACCTGATACATAGAAGAAGGATCCCAGTCAGGAGAAGTACAAGCTTTAGCAGCTTTCTTCATATCCTCATCAAAGGAACTTGTACTTGCTGTGTTGGCCATCAAACTGAACTGAGCTGTGAGGACCTCATCTTCATCACTTGAGAGATCTTCCTCAGCCCAATCTTCTTCTTCAGCAACTAGCACCCTGTTCTGAGCTTTCTTCTTTTTCTTGTCAAGGACAGCAGCAAGAAGCTTCTTATACTTGGCTTCATAATCAATCTTGCTGTCTGAGCTTGAGGAACCCTTGAAGCCTGTGTTTCCTTTGGACTTACATTCACTGGCATAGTGACCAGTCTTGCCACAAGAGAAACAACCTTCAGAAGCCTTTGGTTTTGACAAGGCTCTTTCTCCTTTAAAGGGTTTCCTTTCAAACCTCTTGGCACCCTTTCTTTTTAAGAAAGGTTTGAACCTTTTAACCAACATGGCAGCCTGCTCAACAGCAGCTTCAATGCTGTCCATGTTCTCCATAACTTCATCCCCATCAGCCACTTATTCTTCATCAGAAGATTCCTCCTCTTTCTCCTCATCACTGGACTCATCCACAACTGCAGCAAAACTCCCAGATCTTGTATACTTAGACACAAGGGCAGTAGATGGAGCTTTTGCAGCCTTCTTCATATCCTTAGTAGAGATTTTCCTTTGTTTCACTGATTGTTCATGATTCATAAGATTTCCATATAAACCAACCAATGAAAGACCCTTGATTTTCTCACCATGTTTAAGCACAGTGATAAAATGATCCCAAGATTTTGGGAGAGAGTCTAGAAACTTGTTTACAAGTTCCTTATTGCTTTTGTGAACATCTACCCTTCTTAAGTCATTAATAAGGCAGTTGAACCTGGTGTAAGTCTGAGTGAGACTTTCACCTTTATGAGCAAAGAAGAACTCATATTCTCTAACCAGAAGGAGTTTCTTGTTCTCCTGCACTTCTTCAGTGCCTTCATATGCAACAGTCAAAGTGTCTAGCATCTCTTTTGCAGATTTACAGTTAAGAACTTGATGATAGACATCATTTGGTAGTGCAGAGACTAAGGCTGTTCTTGCTTTTACATCAAGATTAACAAGTCTTTTGTCTTCATCAGACCACTGATTTATAGGTTTTATAATCAGTCTTTCAACAGCAGGAGCTTCATCAGTTGCTTTAGTTACTTGGATAGTTGAGGAAGGAACATGATGACTTTCAATAACAGTTTTAAGCATCACATCATCAAGGCTTGACATATAGAGAAGAACTCTACTCTTCCAGAGAGAGAAGTTCTCTCCATCAAATATAGGACACCTTGTGAGTGAACCATTGTTAGAAGAACCATTAGAAGCAGCAACAGAAGTGGCCATTTTGTAGTGTGGGGTAGAAGCAGTTGAAGAGTAAGCAAAACAGATCTTAGATATGGATTATCTAGCCTGCTCTGATACCAGTTGTAGGTCCCGAATGGATACTACAACAACAAATGTTTGTAGAAGGGGTGTTGAATACAAACTTTAGCAAATAAAAATTTAAGAGACACACGGTTTACTTTTATATAATTCTTATTGATGTAAATCAAGAATTACATGAACTAGATGCGGAAAATCTATGTTCAATAAAAGGTGGCAACTAGATTTGTCGTAGCGGGTTGGACCGTGTGATGTGAAGTTCTACTATGTGCTATGTGCATTTAAACGTGATAACGTTATGTGTTAAATATGATAGATTTTATGTGTTAAATGTTATGTTATATGTTTAGACGACCGTGCCTGCGGGGCCGATCGGGGTGATTGACGATATCTAAAGGTGGGACCTGTGATAGTCGTAGCGGGTTGGACCCGGGTTGAGCATCAAATGTGTGTGTCCCGAGATGCGGTGATGGGCTAGGCCCGAGCTGTATGATGACGGGCTAGGCCTGAGCAGTGTGATTGATGGCAGGTTATGATTCCTGCAAGAGGGCAAGGCCCGAGCTATGTATTGTGTTGAAGCAGGGGGTAAGGTAGTGTAATTCACTAAGCTTTTAGCTTACCCGTTGTTGTTGATATATTTTCAGGTTCCTTTGGAATCGGTTGGGACGAGGCTCCGGCAGTAGCAGCAGGTGTAACACCGGGTTTCACAAGCTTAAAATTAGCGGAAATTAAAACATTTTAAACTTTATTTACACAAATGGTTTGCAGCCGAACAAACCACGAATTACATATTAAGCACTGTTTATCGACTTGGCGATCAAGAACAACGAATCAAGCCAAGTCTCAAAAATCGAGCCAGTGTTACCAACTACGTACTGACCATCGTCACAAGTATCAGAGTTAACAAACAAGTGTTCCAAAAGATATATACAATAACACTACCCAAAGCAACCTGCCTAACCAGGCCATCTGATCACTAACCTGCGAAATGGGAAATATCACGAAACATTAGCTACACTAGCTAGTGAGTACAGTTATCACATAAGCATCAATAAGCATGCTATCACGTCACAATAAGGCACACAAAGCTAAGTTATCACGTAGCGGTGTGCCGACATGTCAGCGGGATCATATCTTGCGAGGTAGCTAGCCTGGCTCAACGATCCGAGCTGGGAAATCAGTCACAACCAACCGCATCGGTGGGGGAGCGAAGAGCAGCCCACCATCACGTTTGAGCCAATAGGACTCCGTTCAAATCTGATCATAGACCAAGATCCTCACTGTATGTCGAGGAACGGCGGCCTGCAGAACCTTTAACCCGGAAAACTCCATCGAGTACCGTTGATCCCAAAAAGCACTCAAGGAGCCAGCCGCGTTAGCAAACTGACCTCAACCCCTGCGTCTGTCCGGACAGGAATCATAATCACGGATGACCCATAGGGTCCACAGTACGCATGCGTATCACATATCATAATTTATATCACATGGTATCACATATAACACTATATCACATCATACCTCGCGTGTTTACATATATATACATGGCACATAGTAACTAGCAACCGATAATCCTACTTACCGAGTCTCATGGGAAACCGGTACTCACCTCGAGATTACAGGAGGCAGATATGAAATCGGGAATCCCAAGAACACACGCAGTCGTCCGAATCACCTACCACATTAGGTTCAGGCTTGGTTATCACATACACACGGCACACATAGGCTTAAAACACAATTCATAAACTGTCAGCACTGGACAGGCTCCTACGGCCGCAGGACACATGTCAAACCCATCCTACGGCCGTAGGGATAATTCCCTGCGCCCGCAGAGGTTCTTTCCAATGAATCATGCCCTACAGCCACAGGAACCTATTCCTATATCCGCAGGAGCTATTCTTTATTGACCTACGATCGTAGGTTATGTACCTACGTCCGTAGACCTTGTTCCTTCGTCCGTAGACGGTAAGCCACACAAAAACACCTACTACGGCCGCAGAAACCTTTTCCTACGGCCATAGAATGCTTAACTTCAATAATCCTGCAAAACACCTCCCTACGGCCGCAGGAAAATTCCCCTACGGCCGCAGGAAGTTCCTGCACAGTAAGGTTCGTCCCTGTTCGTAACTCATACCTGCAAATCACGTTTTTAACACCAAAAACTCGATTGAAACCAGATTCAATCATTTGTATATATTACTTGACACCCTTAGACATTTACAAACACATTTAGACACAACAACAATCACATGAACAACATTAACACCATTAAAATGGTGTTTTCCTTTCAAATATCCAAGAACAAGGTTTTGATTGAAAATACTTACAATCAATCATTAAGGTGTTGTAAGAACAGCTGGAAACTCGAATCTTGGTAGCTAGAATCTAACACAATTTACTCTTTCTTTGATTTCTAATTCAAATGCCAAGGGTTGAGAGGTGTGTGTGTGTGTTGTCGTATGTTTTTGGGTGTTAGAGTGTATGTTTCTCAATCTCCCAAGGAATAAGGGAGAATTCAGCCGACCTTATGGTTATTTAATAAACACGGGGTATTTTATTCCCCTTTCCAACTTACAACTTAACACACGTCATCCCGTTTTAACTAACGGGGATATCTACGGAATCATTACGCGAAACCGTATAACACGACATCACTTTTAGACACGTTTGACACTTTTCACGTAATCACATTAATTAACACAAGACACATTAGTCAATCAAAACACACTTAATTCAATCCACTTAAAGTCACTGTACAAACACGAAAGCACAAGGTACAAGTCACTACTGCTAGGCCCTTTTTCAGGGTGTTACAGCAGGGTTCAAGTTTTGTTTAAAAACCGTTACAGACATTATTTTATTTAAAACATTTCCGCAACTCGATTTAGTTTTAAAGACTTGTTACATTCGTCTGTAATTGTATTTTGAAACGCGTGGTTGGTATTTTACCTTACTTATTTTTATTATAATATATTATAAAAAATTTGGGGCATTACAACTTGGTATCAGAGCCTTGGTTTGAGGGATTCGGACATACAAGTGGTGTGTTTGGACTTAAACCGTGGTTCGAAGTTTTCAAACTGTCTGGTTTAGGATTCATGATTAGGGTTCTTTGCATGTTCTTGTTTGGTTGTTGCTTGGAATCCGACTCATGGTTCGAAGCCAGACTGCATTTTCAAACGATTTTACAAATCTTTTTCAAACGCGCTGTCAGCTGGAGCCGAAGGTCCGGGTAAGCAATTGTTGATGAGATTACTTCTGAATTATGTGTGTTATTCAAATAACTGTGAAGTAGATGATGTTCATGCTTAGTATACTGTGAATACTTAAAGTTATGCATGAGACTAGACATATGTGTTTAGAACACTTGAATTGGCCTTACTTCATGTTCTTGTTTGATTGTTGGGGTAGGATAGATTTAAGCTTTCGACTACTAATATGTCTAGGGTTATGCATAACACTGTATTCATACTATACTAGACTGTTGAGAATGTGATAGCTGAATTGTGACTTGTTTTCAGTCATAGAATGTGATAGCTGAATTGTGACTTGATTCCAGTCAGATAATGTGATAGTTGAATTGTGAATTGTATTCAGTTAGGGATGATATTAATGTGTAGTATACTGTGAATACCCCAATGTCATGCATAAAACTGGGAATAGAGGTTTAGAGCGCTTGAATTGGCCTAATTTCATGTTCTTGTTTGATTATTGGGGTAGGGTAGATTCAAGTTGTCGACTGCCTATATTACGAGGGTTATGCATAGCACCGTATTCACACTATACTGGACTGTTGAGAACGATATGATGTGTATGTAGTGACCTTTACATGGTGCCTTATACGTGAAGCTTTATATGCATTGAACTTCAGTGATGTTTGACCTAAGCCCGTGAATCGAGAGACTTAGTGGTAATGTTTAGATCTGGTATGTATAGTGTGTCGGTAAAAATATGAAGGCTTGTATTGTTACAGACACACGGTACATATTAGAACTTGATGGAATCATGAAGTATCTTGTGAATCTGGTGAAGGGTATTTGTGTGATGTATTATGTACTTAGCTAGGGTTGCCTTAGTGCAAGTAGGGCTACTCGTAGATAAGCTAAGTGTGCAAAAGGAAAGATTTATGGGATGAGAAGTACATGTGCTAACGCCTACCTAATCTATAGTGTGTTATCAAGACTTCAAGATAGTTAATATTCGAAGAAACTGAGATTTGTTTTGTCGTGAGAGCTGCGAATGCACTAGCCGCCTTCATGGATTTGATGAACAGGATGTGTTGACCCATGTTAGACCGAACAATGATTATCTTCTGCAATGATATTTGATGTATTTTGAGACCTGAGAGAAGCATGAACTACATCTTCGTGATATACCAGTGACTCTGAAGCAGGAGAAGCGATATGTGAAATTTTCTAAGTACGGATTTGGGTTACGAGCAGTTCAGTTCTGGGTCATTTCGTGAACCCGTGTAGAATAAGAGGTAGACTCGGCCTAGTTTGAGGCTGTGTTGAAGTGGGAACAGCCGAAAAGTCCCACCGAGTTCAGAAGTTTTCTAGGATTGGCGAGATATTACCTACAGTTATCCAAGAAAAGTGAAAGATTTATCTGGAGAGGTGAACAACAGACGGCTTTGTGGAGGCCATACGACCGAAATTGTACGAAACTTCAGTGTTCTTGTTATTGGAGGGTATGTATAATCTAGTAGTTGATGTGATGCATCGCACTACGATTTAGGATAGGTACTGATGTAGCTGAGGAAGGTGATTGCTTACGTGTTAAGGCAACTTAAACCCCACTGGGGAAATTATCCGACACACGATTGAGAAGTTGCGGCCGTGGTTTCCGCTTTGAAGATTTAGAGGCGCTATCTTTGCAGGGTTAAGTACACTATCTACACCGACTACGAGTGTGTGAAATACTTCACAGATTAGAAGAATTTGATTATGTGACAACAGAAATGATTGGATTTGACGAAAGATTTACAATTTGCGAAATTTTGTATCACCTAAGAAGAAGCTAATGTCGTGGCTGACGCCTGGAGTCGAACGTCAAGGTGTATGCGGTTGAGAGTGAAATGTTTGCGGATGATGGTGACCACTCCGTTAGATAATTTGATTCGGTCGGCTAAGACGATGCGGATAAATTAGAAAATCACGACAAGAAACTCGAGTTATCAATGTCTACACTTGGAGGGAAAAGGAAACAGTCTAGGTGCACAAAAAGTGGAAGAAGTTATACTTGAGAACGTAGACTAGAGCTTTAAGGTTGTCTCAAGTATAGTTAAACTGCTTACTTGAGCAGAGACTGCCAGGTAAAAGAGATTACAGAGGGAAACACAGAAGAGGAGGATGAGACCACTAGAGATTAGGTTATTCTTCCAGCTCACTACCGAAGAAGCTTAAGCAAAGCTCGATGCGTTCGCATGTATTCATTCGATAAGTTAGTGTCTGAATTCGTTTTGATTAATTCCGAAGCAAATAGGTCCTTCTGCAGTTATGGTTGTTCTGAACAAGCACCAGTGAAACCAAAAATGCCTTAGGGGTAGAATTAGTTAGTGACGAGACTGTAAGTGTATCAACTGTTTAGAGATGTAACGAAATTAATTTAGAGATGAGGAGTTATTATCGGATAGATATCGATTCCTAGAAATTTTAGGTCGTTGTGAGAACAGAATGGTTAAGTAATCATCAAACTACTGTTGCAAGTAACCGAGAAGGAGTTAGGATCCAGAATCCTAGTAAGGATGAAAATCATCGTCACAAAGGGAGGGACTATACGCCAAGAATTTGAGTATGAGTAGGGATACTAAAAGTACCGTTCTTAGATCCTTTCATGTACAGAGATGGTAAAAATAGCGAATCCGGCTATGATGGAAGATGTTAGGAAAAGTGAGTTTCGCTAACGCTTATGTTATGGTTGGGACACGTGTTCTACGTGATAGTGTGTTTTATGTGACGCATATGTCGAGTCATGAGTAGCCTTGCTCGTTTAGTCGATGGCCACTACGTCGTATGATGTGTTTGATGTGCATTGCTTTTGTGTTGTGTCTTGAGTCGATGTGCTTGTTTAGCCGGGGGCCACACGCCGATGTGGCGTATTATTTGTGTTGTACTTTGTTGCCTTATGTCACAGCGGGTGGGACCCAAGATGTGACGGTAGGAGTTGGACCAGATAGCAGTTCTGTTCTCTTTAGGAACAGTGTCGAGACACGGGGTGCCAGTGTCCGTTGTGTCTATTTGACATGCGAGAGTGATAGTTAGTTCCTGGGTGTCTCACAGAGGTTGGGTAACAAAGTCATACTTTCATACAGTTTATCATCCGCTGAGTAATTATTAAAATGACTCCGTACGTGATGTATTAATGTAAGCAGTGTAGAACCCCTAGTTGTTAGGGGTGAATTCGTGCAGTAAGAGCTCGGAAGTAGCAAGGTAATTCAGAAAACGCTGAAAACATTCAGAAAATTCGTGAAAGGTTGCGTACAACACAGAGTGGACTGAAAGGCTACGCTGATAAGTGTCGTTCAGAATTAGAATTTTAAGTTGGTGATTGTGAGCCGCTTCAATTTTTGCCTTGAACTTGAGTGATTCGTTCAGAGAGCGAGAAAAATCGAACCCTAGTTCGATAGGGGCGCCGTATTGAGTCTAAGTAGACTTGGGAACCGGAAGTTATGTTCGTCGGTTTATTCCACGTTTCGAGCAATGACTTCGAGGACGAAGTCGAGTATAAGTGGGGGAGAGTTGTAATACTCGTTTCCGAATTTTAATTATTAGCTACATTTAAGTCGCGATGTATTCAAGCCAGGGTATTATTGTATGGATATCAATAATCGAATCCAAGAGTTGTGCTATTAGATGAATTAATTTGCGATGTATGGGTATATATATGTATATGTTGGTACCTTAGTGAGAATGTCAACAAACAAGTAATGTGTAGAAGGGCGTTGAATACACTTTCTGCGGAAAATTTAACAAATCAATAAAAAGTGTTAACACACATCAAACCACACAATCGAATGCTTTGCTTTTCATTAATAAAAAGATGATTACAGACTGTATCAACTAAGCAACACTTGATATGTAAACACCTAATATAAATCAAATCTCTCAATCTCTCAAACTTTGCTATCTATAATCAAATTATGATTATAGATACCAGACGACTCTATAAATAGGATTTAATCACAGATTGAATACTTACCAATTTCACAACAAATTTGAATATTCGAACACACGAAGAGCTTGGCAATCTGTGAGTTTCTTGATCACGTTGAACTGACAAACAATGAATCAAGACTCGTAACACATACGATCAATGTTGAGGTGAGACTTGAATTTTGGCTCTGTAACTCATAGTCGTAGTCGTCGTCCCTCAAAACTTATCAGGAGATAAGTATTTATAATCTTGTTCCTACGGATCCTAACAAACTAGAACTAATCCTAATTTGCTAACTAACTAACGGATAACCCGGAATCTTGAATCTTGAATCTTCTTATCTTGAGTCTTTAATCTTCAATCTTGATTGTGGAATCTTCTTATCCTTTCCACAGATGTACAGAGATAAAAGATGAATTTAAAACATATTTAAATTCTCTTAAACTGACTTCTTTAGTCGAGCTGAGTTACTCAGCTTGAAACTCATCAAGCTGAGTTCTTCGATAATAAACCCGAAAACAAACATGAACTAACATGTATAATAATTAACTCATCCTTAGAAGTCCTAAGAGTTAGCTAGAACTTATTTAGCAACTCTGTTGAGGTGACTCAGTATATACGCTGAGACACTTAGCTTGAAACTCAATAAGCTGAAAACTCAACCTATATCTTAGGTGACATACACAACTTATCAAACACATTGATAATCTTACTAAGATATAATATAAGCTGATCGAATATATGCTCAGCTTATATTCAGCTTGTGCTCAGTCTTAAGCACTGTAAGTGTTCAGTCCGACTAAGCTTCATAATTCTGTTTAAGTTGTATTTAGAACTTATCCTACAAACTTAACTTTGTCTCATCAAATTTCAACAAATGAGATCATTTGACCAACAAACTCCCCCTATTTGATGATGAAAAAACCATCAAACAGTTCTTAAGTTTGTTTAACAGAATTATGTATTAAATCTTAAATTCATTAAGATTTTGTATTTGAACTAGTCAAATATTAACTGAACTTATCAATTATTAATTGAACTTATCAATTTTAAGTTGAACAAACCAACTTTAAGTTGAACAAACCAACCAAACATGTTAATGAATAAGAACTAATCAATTATTCATTCAAGCTGAACTTATCAGACTAATGTTTATGAACATATCATAACACAATTGAACATATCAAACTAATATTTGTATTTATTGAACATATCACAATACAAAAGTTTTTTATCACTCAGATCATGCAAACTTAGTGCTTACAAAATTAGAACTAATCTAAAAATATAATAGAACTAATCTATTTATCTTATGAACTCAGGATGTAGAAGTTCCAGTTGATGATTTCTTTGTTGATTTCGTCTAGCAACTTCTCAGCTTCTACACTCCCTCTGAGTTCCTTTTGTTGTACTCTGATGATTTTGTTCAGTTTATATCTCACAAAGTGATTAGATCTATCATCACCAAGACAACTTCGAATGTAAGGCATCCCTAGCTTTTAGATAGCAAATTTCATTTACCTTGATGAAGCTTGGTTTGCCTGTCTGATCCTTAAACATAAATCCCTGAACAGGTGCATCAATAGCTTGGTTTTCTTTGAACTCCACACCTTCAGGTACTTCAAATAATTTCTCCCATTGCAGACCAGGAACTGGAATATATCTCAGCTCCTCAGCTCTATTAATCAGTTTAGAAACTTCAGCAGAGATCTCTTGCTTGATTAGACTTCTTTTGAACTTCTTGAGCATCATTATATTTCTTTTCCATTCTAGGTAGCCCATCCTGTGAACAAATCTCAGGTCCATTCCCATTGTAGATTTATCATCAAATTCTAAGTTGAGAATGATGGCTCCATTTACTCTGCTCAAAGTCATGCCTCTGATCTCTCCGCTTGAGCTTCTTTTGAAATAGCACTCTTGAATTTCTGCATCTATATATGGGATAGGATCAGGTCTCTGACCAGTGTAGTCAGCTTCAGCTTGAGCCAAAGCTTTTCTCTCTTTTTCCTTTTCTTGGTCCTTTGCCTCCTTCTCTTTTCTTTTTCTCAGCTCTTCAAGTGAAATGCCTAACTCATTGGCTTCCTCTTGGTCGAGCATTTTAATCAGAATCCTAGTGGCTTTTTCTTCTTCCGTTTCTTCCTTAGTCTCAGAAACACTGTCAGCTTCAGATTCAGATTACATCACTTTTTTCTTCTTAGCTGCAGGTTCCTCTTTTTCTAGCTCCAGCTCCCCCTCAAACTGAGCTTGCCTCTCTGCTCCTTTTGCTAGTATCAGTAAAGCTTTAGCTTGAACTAACTCAGCGTCAGCTTCAGCTAGATCCTTCTCCCCCTTTTTGTCATTATCAACAGGGGTCGAAGTCTGTTGTTGTTGGAGTGCAGCAACTGCAGAGGAAATCTCTTGAACATCCTTAGTCAGCTTCTCAAGTCTTTGATAGATTTGTCGATTGTGCTTCTTCTGCTTGAGATGGAACAAACCAAACTGAGCTGCAACATATTGTTTCAACTGTTCAATGCCTGAGGAGGCAGATGATTCTGGAAGAGACTTACTCCTGTCCTTAGACTCGGAATGTTTAGCCTGTGAATCGAAAGAGTCAAAAACAGGAAGTGGTGAGTGTTTGGGTGCATCATCCATGGGTTGGTGTATACCCTCAAACTCATGTGCACCAGAGTTTGGACCTTGTGAATCACCTTGGTACTGAGATGAAACATTGACAGGTCGTGCAGGTAGGTGTGAGAAGTGAAGAGAAGTAATTGGGCTCAAAACATGAAGTATATGGGTAGGTGGTTCCCTTATTGGTTTGGAGGGGGGTGATTGACCCTAGGGATTGTTCATTCTTTCAATGTTACCTGAGTATGTCTGCTCAGGCACAGTAATAGACTCTCCCATGGCTCTGGAGAGTGTGGGCTGAGTAGACACCACACCCGGATAAGGCTGTAGGGTTGATATGAGCCTCGATGTTGACACCTTAAGACTAGGTGTCTCCCCCTCAACTCCTGCCTGGGGAGGGATCAATTTGATCTCAGCTCTAGTGATGCCTTTAGCAGTGGCACCACCTTTGGTAGTTTTACGGGTATAGGTTTGGATTTTCTCCCTAGTAGCAGTGGGCAGTCTTCAGAGTCGAGTTGAATGGAAGGTGGAGAAGATGGGTTATACTGGGTTGGGTTTACCACAGTCTTATCTCCAAATGATGATGGAGAAAAGTGACAAGAAGTTGAGAGAGGAGGAGTTATACCTTGTCTTGGTCTTGCAACGAATGCAGACTCTGAAGATGACTTAGAACCAGAGGGAGAGGAAGGCTCAGGTTGAGCAGGTTGCTCAGCTCGATGATCTGATTCAGCTCCAGATGCTCCCCCTTGATCCGACTCCTCAGCTTCACTGTCAGAAGAAGCTCCCTCAGCTATCCATCGCATTGGGTCACTCAGACCTTCCTGCTCTGTGAAGATGTCATTGTTGAACATCTTTGAGCTGAGTGCTGGGGCAGGGAACACATCATGTCCAGCTTCATAAAGTTGTTCTACCAACTCAGCTTCCACCACCAAGGATAAGTACCTTATGAATGGTACATGGAGATCCCTTGGTGTCTTCACCACTTGGGCTTTGAGCTCGTTGAAGATTAGCAGTGCATAGTCCAGATTTCTGGCATGGTACATGTTGTAGAGCAGCTGCATCTCGAACTCATTCACCTGATCCATGCCTCCAATCTTAGTGCCAAGTGAACGAATCACAGTGGACACCATGAAGCCCCATCCAGTGGGAAAAGTGGCCTTCTTTATAACACCCTCAGTCTGTGGGTGACCCATGTTGGGTAGGACTGACCTTGCCACTTGTCTTGTGACAGCAGCTTCTAACACATCATTGACATGCAGGTGAAGAACTTCCCTTAGCCGCTGCATAGAAAGGACAACTGTTATATCCCCATTTAGAACAGTGCCTGTGATCTCTCCCCTGTTCTGGTCGTAAGTACAAGTATACCAGAACTCTAAAGGTGTTGTGGAACAATGTGGAGTGGTGCTCCGGAGAAAGCGAATGCCAGGGGGCATCTACGAATGTAGTTCACCCATGCCTCATATCCTCTGCCTTGTTTTCTTGCTGGAACTGCAAGACATGCCTGTTGATTGTTGATTCTGATCAACGGCGCTCCATTGTTCTTAAACTGAGCACCTCGTACCATCCGATCACTGAGAACTAGAGTGGTTCCGTCCATTTATGAATTACACTGAGTAACTGTTGAATTTGCACTGAGCAAATTAAGATTCTCACTGAGCGTTTTGAAAATCGCAATGAGCAATTTAGGGTTTGAATATGAACGGATGATTGCACGAAGCAAAAGAGGTGTTTGCGAAAGGTATTTGAGTGTATGAGAAGTTGAGAAGTTAGAATTGTAAGCATAAACTTCTCTAAACCGGTTATGGTCGTTATATATACCTTTCTGAGGAAACAGAAAAGTTACCGTTGGAAACCCTTTTTATCCTTTACGCCAAACGAAATTACGGCTTGATGTAACAGTAATAGGGTATAAACACATCATCTTCCAACGGATAAATGTGTAAAATAATATTCTTGACTTACAAAAATATTATAAACACTGTTGTATTACACCAATACAGAATTGGTATAAAACGCGATTTGAGACTGACTCAAATACACAACTACACATGAATTAATAACACTTAGTAATTAGAACATGGTTTTGGACACACCAAATTTGAGTAAACGCATTCCTCAGCTTAAGTCAAGCACTCAGCTTGATTTGAGCACTCAGCGTGAGATTGACACTCAGCTTGAGTAGAGCACACAGCTCAGAATCAATGACACTTAGTCATTTTGGTTTGAGACTAACTCAAACTCATATTCTAACTACACTGAGTAGTTAAAATATGTTTGGAACTTACCAAACGTGTGAATCAAGCACACAGCTTGAGTTAAGCACATAGCTCATACTCAATGACACTTAGTCATTTATATTTGAGACATACTCAAATATATATTTTAACTACACTGAGTAGTTCAAATTATGGTTGGAACGCACCAAACGTGTGAACTCATCATTCAGCTTGACAAGTTATTCAGTTTATGAAAACTTATTTATAAACTGTGCACTCAGCTATAGACACTTAGTCTTTGTCAACCTGAAACTCAAATTCTAGACACACAGCTAAGGGTTGAGCATACCCAGTTCACTTAGCAAATACATAAACCTCTTTTCATCAAGTGGTTTTGTGAAGATATCTGCCAATTGGTCATCAGTGGAGATAAATTTGATATCAACTTTACCTTTTTCCATGATGTCCCTAATGAAGTGATGTCTAATCTCAATGTGCTTGGTTCTTGAGTGGAAGACTGGATTTTAAGTGATGGCTATAGCACTTTGGTTATCACGGAAGATAGGATTTTTCTTGAAACTCATACCAAAGTCTTGAAGTTGATGTTGCATCCACAGGATTTGAGCACAACAGCTTCCTGCTGCAATATACTCAACTTCAGCAGTTGAAGTAGCCACTAAGTTCTGCTTCTTACTTGTCCAGCTTACTAACTTCCCTCCAAGCATTTCACATCCTCCTGTTGTTGATTTTCTATCTAACTTGCACCCAGCATAGCCAACATCTGAAAAACCAACTAACTCAAATCCAGAGTCCTTTGGATACAAAAGGCCTAGATTTGGTGTACCTTTAAGTTACCTAAAGATCCTTTTCACAGCTTGAAGATGTGATTCCTTAGGATCTGCCTGATATCTTGCACAAACACATGTAGCAAACATGATATCAGGTCTACTAGCTGTCAGATAGAGTAATGAACCGATCATTCCTCTGGTGACATGGGTGTTTTCATGGTTGAACTAGAATCAAAACCATATTTCTTTATCAAATCAATAACATACTTGCTTTGATTAATGAATATCCCATCAGGCTTTTGTTGAATTTGTAAGCCTAGGAAATATGTCATTTCACCCATCATACTCATCTTGTACTTTTGTGACATAATTTTGGAGAACCATTTACATAGAGATTCATTTGTAGAACCAAAAATAATGGCATCCACTATCCAAGTACCATTTACTTGAACCCTGCACATGATAAGTAAACTAAACACATTAGTTTTGTTTGGGAACCCACTTCATAGTAGGTTTATATGTTGAGCACTTAGAATCTTCATCTTGTTGAACTGACTGTTCAGCTTGAGCAGGAGCTGAGTCATGTGTAGGCTGATCAGCCTGTTCTTGTTCAGGCCTTGAGATTTCAATGTCACAGTCCTTGGCCTCATGTCCTCTACTTCTGCACTTGTAGCATCTTCTTCTTCCAATGATTATAGGAGGTAGAGTGTTTAATAATCCTTGTGAGAATTTACTCTCAGTCTTAGGATTATATGTTGTAGATAACTTTTCAACTTTCTTTGCAAGTTGATTCACTTGATGTTCACTAACTTTGGACTTAGCTTTGTCAGATCTTGGTTTGTTATCCTTCTGTTCAGAGATTTAACCAACTAACTTCTTTTCGATGACTTTGGACTTACCACTGTCATGCTTTCTAGACTTACCAGATTCAACAGGTTTGGACTTACCACTATCGATCTCCTTGGAATTACCAAGGTCCACAACTTTGGACTTACCACTGTTGTGATTTGACCTCTGACTTACAGTGGTCTTCCTATTCTTGTAACTTCTCTCTGAGCCAGATAAAGAATGTTGTCTTTTGAAAGGATTTGGGTTAAGCCTTTCTATGACTGAAGTTCTTTGAATAGGCTGAGTGCCTAATCTGTCCAACACAGACTTACTATGCTGTTTAGATGTTGAGCACTCATTCCCATGATCTTTTGCCTTTACAAACATAATGTATTTAAGGTTTTGACCATGTTTCTTCTCTGAGGCTGACTTCTAAGACTCAATCAATTTTCTATCTTCCTCAAAGTATGTACTTGTTATTTCATCATCATCAGCTGCATAAGCTGCGGATTGATAGTCACCTCCAATTATAGCTTGTACTTGTTTAGGAATTTGTTGGTTGATGCACTTCTCAGCAAGCCTTGATGACTTACACCAAGATTCAGTGACCTTTTGAAGTTGGTCATCTTTAACTTTGGTTCCTGAAGTTTTTCACTTAGAAGTTTATTAATGTGTCTTTGACATTCAAGATCACACTGTGCTTTCTTACCAACATCAATAAGAGATTGATTTTCCTTAATCTCATTCTTCAGTTTAGCTATCTCAGCTTTGAGGTCATTTTTAGACTTAAAGCTGGTCTTGAAATCATTTAGCACATAATCAAACGCAAGACCCTTTTCTTCATCGGTGTAAGAGTTGAAATTACTAACCTTGTACATGGAGGAAGGATCCCAGTCACTAAGTTTACTGTTTTCTTCAGCTTCCTTCATGTCAGCTTCAAAAGTTGACTCGGACAAACCATAATCAACTTCATCAATTTCAAACTCTTAATCTTCTTGAGCCATTAGACATATATCATCATCATCTGAGGCAGATGATTATGTATCCCGGGTTTCAGCATAAAGTCCTTTGTCTTCTGGCTTTGCTTTCTTGAGCTGAGTATATTTCTTTTTATACTTGTCAGCTCTATAAGCATTCTTATCAGCTATTGAAGCTGGTTCTTCCTTCTTCACTCTGCACTCAGCAACAATGTGTCCCTTCCTGTGACAATTGAAGCACACAACTTTCTTGGGATCAAAAGAACTCTTTCCTTTACCCCTGTCAGATCCTTCTCTTCCTCTTTGAGCTCTTCTCAAACGTCTAGCTAGCATAGCCATTTGCTCAGTGATAATCTGAACATCATCAGCATCACTTGAGTTTGAGTCTGAATGATCAGCTTGAGAATCTGACTCAGTCTCAAATTCAACAACTAAGGCTTTTGAATTCTTCTTCTTTTTCTGTGCAACTAATGCAACATCAGTTTTATCAATAGAATACTTTAGTTTTTGTTGAGAAGTTCTCTTGTGCTCTGTGATTTGTTCATGATTGAACAAGAACCCATATATGGACTGTAGGTTATACATGTGTAATGTTCCTCCAGCCCTTAGTGCTGTAGTTACTTCATTGAACTTTTCTGGTAACACATCCAGAAATTTCAGCACAAGTTCAGCTTCATCTTTCTTAACACCTACACTTAGCAGGTCATTTATCAAGCAGTGAAACCTTGTGAACAGATCAGGCAAGGTTTCATTCTTCTTTGAAAAGAAGTTTTCATAAGATCTTTTCAGGTGATTCTTCTTTTGCTGCTTGACTAGATCAGTGCCCTCATATGTAATACTTAGTGTATCCCAGATCTCTTTTGCAGTTTGACACCAAGTCACTGTATGCAAGATCTCATTTGTCAGGGCATTTGCTAGAACACTCTTTGCCTTGTCATCCAAAGAATGTAGTTTTCAATCTTCTTCAGTCTAGGATGCAACATGCTTTCTCATATCCTTTTCAATTCTGCCAGGAGACGTATCACTGACAGTGGCAGGAATCTTGGGAATTTTAGGTCCTTTTGTGATGACATCGTACATACGATTGTCAATGGACTTGAGGAACAGCATGGCTCTGAATTTCCACATAGGATAATCAGATCCATCAAAGATGGGACATCCTTTAACAGCCATATGAGGAAAGTATGATGAATTGTTGCTTGTAGACATTGTGTACTTTCTCATAATCTTGAACTTTCAACTTATGAAATTGTTCAGCCTGCTCTGATACCAGTTGTTGGTCCCTTAGTGAGAAGGTCAACAAGCAAGTAATGTGTAGAAGGGGGGTTGAATACACTTTCTGCGGAAAATTGAACAAATCAATAAAAAGTGTTAACACACATCAAACCACATAATCGAATGCTTTGCTTTTCATTAATAAGAAGATGATTACAGACTATATCAAGTAAGCAACACTTGATATGTAAACACCTAATGTAAATCAAATATCTCAATCTCTCAAACTATGCTATCTATAATCAACTTATGAATATAGATACCAGACGACTCTCTAAACAGGATTTAATCACAGATTGAATACTTACCAATTTCACAACAAATGAGAATATTTGAACACACGAATAGCTTGGCAATCTGTGAGTTTCTTGATCACGTTGAACTGACAAACAGTGAATCAAGACAGGTAACACATACGATCAATGTTGAGGTGAGACTTGAGTTTTGGCTCTATAACTCGTAGTCGTAGTCGTCGTCTCTCAAAACTTATCAGGAGATAAGTATTTATAATCCTGTTCCTATGGATCCAAACAAACTAGAACTAATCCTAATTTGCTAACTAACTAACGGATAACCCGGAATCTTGAATCTTGAATCTTCTTATCTTGAGTCTTCAATCTTCAATCTTGATTCTGGAATCTTCTTATCCTTTCCGTAGATATAGAGAGATAAAAGATGAATTTAAAACATATTTAAATTCTCTTAAACTGACTTCTTTAGTCGAGCTGAGTTACTCAGCTTAAAACTCATCAAGCTGAGTTCTTCTAGAACAAACCCGAAAACAAACATGAACTAACATGTATAATAATTAACTCATCCTTAGAAGTCCTAATAGTTAGCTAGAACTTATTTAGCAACTCTGTTGAGCTGACTCAGTATATACGCTGAGTCACTCAGCTTGAAACTCATCAAGCTGAAAACTCAACCTATATCTTAGGTGACATATACAGCTTATCAAACACATTGATAATCTTAAAAAAATATAGTATAAGCTGATCGAATATATACTCAGCTAATATTTAGCTTGTGCTCAGTCTAAAGCACTGTAAGTGTTAAGTCCGACTAAGCTTCATAATTCTGTTTAAGTTGTATTTAGAACTTATCCTACAAACTTAACTTTGTCTCATCAAATTTCAACTAATAAGATCATTTGACCAACAATATATATATAAACATATATAGACATATATATTACACAGATGGATTGAGATGGATAAAATAGTGATGTATCTTTAATTGTGGTTTAAGAAAGAATTTTAGAAGGTCGTTAATAAATATCATGGACTTTAAATATCATGAACTTTGATGGACTCTTATTGGACTTTAATTATCATGGACAATTGGACATAGTGATTAGTCTTGATGGGCTTAATTTCTTTGGGCTCAAATTGGTTGATGTTGGGCTTAGCTTTAACCTATTAGATTAAGGGAAAATAGTAATATATATATATATATATATATATGGGATATTAAATGGCATTTAATAAGATGGCACAAGTTTCAATGATGAACCGAAGAAGGAGAAGGGAGGCTGCCGGCTGAGCTTCCGTCCGGCAACCGTATCGCCGCCGCGTCGCCGCCTTAGAGCCGCCGCATCTCCGCCTTGGACAACCGCCAGCGGCCATTTTCAGAGGCAAATCGTCAGGGAACATTTTCCCCACTCTGTTATAGTCGTATAACTACTTTTCATGTCGGGTTAGTTAGGTTTCGTATGTTTTTCGCTAGTACCCTGTTTGAGGTAGAAATAGAACATAGAGCCCTCTTTGGTTTTGTCAAGCCGTAGCATAGGAGGCCTTGGGAGTTAGAACTGTAGGGTGGGATGGGTGATTTAGTTGTTGGAGACGACAAAGAAAGCCGTGTGTGTTTCGCCGGAGAAAAAGTAGCAGTGTGTGTGTGTGTGTGTGCGTGAGTACTCTCCGGTGACAACTGTGTGTGAGAGTGTTAGTGTGTGACGGTGTTAGTGTGTGGATGTGTGGGAGTCGGTGTATTGTCGTCAAAGATGAACTGGATCGAAGGTGAACCGTCGGAGACCTCGGTGTAGGGGTGTATCACGCCCGTCCCTGTTGACCACCATCCGCCGGAGAGAGAGAGAGAGAGAGAGAGAGTTGGTGTGTGGGTTTTCGTTGGAGATGAGAGAAGAGAAGGAGGGAGGGGCGCGTTGAAGTCGATAGGGCAATTAGGGTTGTGTCTGGGGCTTCTTCTTAGGCCTTGATGTAATTACTAAATTGGGGCTTGTAAATAGTAAGTGGGCTTTTGTATTAACTAAATAGTGGGCTGTATAATGCTATGCCTGGGCCGAGAGCCCAAATCGTAATTAGAGGAGATGTGGGCTTAATTCATGGACTTGAAAATAGATAGTTAAATGGAATTAATCTTGGGCTTTTATACATGAACAAGAGGGGTGTAATGGTTATATTTTTAAATCTTGGGCTTCTTTAGTGTGCATGTACATATATATATATATGTATGTATATATATATATATAATTTATCTATATGTACATATATAAATATATATTTAATTATATACATATATATACACATATATTTATAAATATGTATATACATACATGTAATTAAATATATAAATATATAAATACATATACTTATTTTATATTTATATATATATATATATATATATATATATATATAAGTATATATTACGTGTGTGCGTGTTGCTAAGATCCGACCCTAGGGGATAGGTGTGAGAAATCCGACTTCGGTGGATTACTATCCAGATTCGACTTAGGTGTGTGTCATGGATTCAACTTGCGTAATTTGAATCCGACTTGAGGAGTTGACGGGAACACGTCGTGTTGGGCTTATGGTTGAGTAGTTGTTTTAATTATCAGGTTCTGCCTAGGGCAATTCGGCCTAGGGGTTGGACCCGGGTTGAGCATCAAATGGGTGTGTCCCGAGATGCGGTGATGGGCTAGGCCCGAGCAGTATGATGACGGGCTAGGCCCGAGTAGTGTGATTGATGGCAGGTTGTGATTCCTGCAAGAGGGCGAGGCCCGAGCTATGTATTGTGTTGAAGCAGGGGGTAAGGTAGTGTAATTCACTAAACTTTTAGCTTACCCGTTGTTGTTGATATATTTTCAGGTTCCTTTTGAATCGGTTGGGACGAGGCTCCGGCACAGCGGCAGTAGCAGCAGGGTTCAAGTTTTGTTTGAAAACCGTTACAGACATTATTTTATTTAAAACATTTCTGCAACTCGATTTAGTTTTAAAGACTTGTTACATTCGTCTGTAATTGTATTTTGGAACACGTGGTTTGTATTTTACCTTACTTATTTTTATTATAGTATATTAAAAAAAATTGGGCCGTTACAACTTGGTATCAGAGCCTTGGTTTGAGGGATTCAGACATACAAGTGGTGTGTTCGGACTTAAACCGTGGTTCGAAGTTTTCAAACTGTCTGGTTTAGGATTCATGATTAGGGTTCCTTGCATGTTCTTGTTTGATTGTTGCTTGGAATCCGACTCATGGTTCGAAGCCAGACTGCATTTTCGAACGATTTTACAAATCTTTTTCAAACGCGCTGTCAGCTGGAGCCGAAGGTCCGGGTAAGCAATTGTTGATGAGATTACTTCTGAATTATGTGTATTATGTACTTAGCTAGGGTTGCCTTAGTGCACGTAGGGCTACTCGTAGATAAGCTAAGTGTGCAAAAGGAAAGATTTATGGGATGAGAAGTGCATTTGGTAACACCTACCTAATCTATAGTGCGTTATCTAGACTTCAAGATGGTTAATACTCGGAGAAACTGAGATTTGTTTTGTTGTGAGACCTGCGAATGCACTAGCCGCCTTCATGGATTTGATGAACAGGGTGTGTTGACCCATGTTATACCGAACAGTGATTATCTTCTGCAACGATATTTGATATATTTTGAAACTTGAGAGGAGCATGAACTACATCTTCGTGATATACTAGTGACTCTGAAGCAGGAGAAGCGATATGTGAAATTTTCTAAGTACGGATTTGGGTTACGAGTGGTTCGGTTCTGGGTCACTTCGTGAACCCGTGTAGAATAAGAGGTAGACTCGGCCTAGTTTGAGGCCGCGTTGAAGTGGGAACAGCCGAAAAGTCCCACCGAGTTCAGAAGTTTTCTAGGATTGGCGAGATATTACCTATAGTTATCCAAGAAAAGTGAAAGGTTTATCTGGAGAGATGAACAACAGACGGCTTTATGGAGGCCATACGACCGAAATTGCACGAAACTTCGGTGTTAGCGTTGCTGGAGGGTATATAGAATCTAGTAGTTGTTGTGATGCATCGCACTACGATTTAGGATAAGTACTGATGTAGCTGAGGAAGGTGATTGCTTACGCGTTGAGGCAGCTTAAACCCCACTGGGGAAATTATCCGACACACGATTGAGAGGTTGCGGCCGTGGTTTCCATGTTGAAGATTTAGAGGCACTATCTCTACAAGGTTAAGTATGCTATCTACACCGACTACGAGAGTGTGAAATACTTCACAGATTAGAAGAATTCGATTATGTGACAACATAGATGATTGGATTTGATGAAAGATTTACGATTTGCGAAATTTTGTATCACCTAAGAAGAAGCTAATGTCGTGGTTGACGCCTGGAGTCACACGTCAAGGTGTATGCGGTTGAGAGTGAAATGTTTGCGGATGATGGTGACCACTCCATTAGATAATTTGATCCGGTCGGCTTAGACCGATGCGAATAAATTAGAAAATCACGACAAGAAACTCGAGTTATCAATGTCTACACTTGGAGGGAAAGGGAAACAGTCTAGGTGCACAAAATATGGAAGAAGTTATACTGGAGAACGTATACTAGAGCTTTAAGGTTGTCTCAAGTATAATTAAACTGGTTACTTGAGCAGAGACTGCCAGGTAAAATAGATTACAGAGGGAAACACAGAAGAGATGGATGAGACCACTAGAGATTAGGTGATTCTTCCAGCTCACTACCGAAGAAGCTTAAGCAAAGCTTGATGCGGTCGTATGTATTCATTCGTTAAGTTAGTGTCTAAATTCGTTTTGATTAATTCCGAAGCAAATAGGTCCTTCTGCCGTTATGGTTGTTCTGAACAAGCACCAATGAAACCAGAAATGCCTTAGGGGTAGAATTAGTTAGTGATGAGACTGCAAGTGTATCAACTATGAGAGATGTAAAGAAATTAATTTGGAGATGAGGAGTTATTATCGGATAGATATCGATTGCTATAGAATTTCATGTGCTTGTGAGAACAGAATGGTTAAGTAATCATCAAACTACTGTTCCAAGTAACCGAGAAGGAGTTAGGATCCAGACTCCTAGTGGGGGAGAATATCGTCGTCACAAAGTGGGGGACTATACGCCAAGAATTTGAGTATGAGTAGGGATACTAAAAGTACCGTTCTTAGATCCTTTCATGTACAGAGATGGTAAAAACAGCGAATCTGGCTATGATGGAATACGTTAGGAAAAGTGAGTTTCACTAACGCTTATGTTATGGTTGGGACACGTGTTCTATGTGATAGTGTGTTTTATGTGACGCATATGTCGTGTCATGAGCAGCCATGCTCGTTTGGCCGATGGCCACTACGTTGTATGATGTGTTTATTGTGCGTTGCTTTTGTATTGTGTCTTGAGTCGATGTGCTTGTTTGGCCGGGGGCCACTCGCCGATGTGGCGTATTAGTTGTGTGTTACTTTGTTGTCTTATGTCACAGCGGGTGGGACCCAAGATGTGAGGGTAAGGGTTGGACCCGATAGTAGTGGTGTTCTCTTTAGGAATAGTGTTGAGGCACGGGGTGCCAGTGTCCGTTGTGTCTATTTGACATGCGAGAGTGACAGTTAGTTCCTGGGTGTCTCACAGAGGTTGGGTAAAAAAGTCATACTTTCGTACAGTTTATCATCCGCTGAGGGATGGTCTAAGTGGGAGAGTGATGCAGATATTTATGGGACGTGCCTAGGGCACCAGTCATAGAAAGCGAGGGCAACTGAGATATTGCTCTCAATTAACAGAATTCTTGTGTTATGACCATTTCCGCGTAATTATTCGAATGACTCCGTACGTGATGTAGTAATGTAAGTAGTGTAGAACCCCTAGTTGTTAGGGTTGAATTCGTGCAGTAAGAGCTCGGAACTAGCAAGGTAATTCAGAAAACGCTGAAAACATTCAGAAAATTCGTGAAAGGTTGCGTACAACACAAAGTGGACTGAAACGCTACACTGATAAGTGTCGTTCAGAATTAGAATTTTAAGTTGGTGATTGTAAGCCGCTTCAAGTTTTGCCTTGAACTTGAGTGATTCGTTCCGAGAGCGAGAAAAAGCAAACCCTAGTTCGATGGGGGCGCCGTATTGAGTCTAAGTGAATTTGGGAACCGGAAGTTATGTTCGTCGGTTTATTCCACGTTTCGAGCAATGACTTCGAGGACGAAGTCGAGTATAAGTGGAGGAGAGTTGTAATACCCGTTTCCGGATTTTAATTATTAGCTGCATTTAAGTCGCGATGTATTCAAGACATGGTATTATTGTATGGATATCAATAATCGAATCCAAGAGTTGTACTATTAGATGAATTAATTTGCGATGTATGGATATATATATATAGATATATATATATATATATACACACACATATATATATATATATATATATTACACAGATGGATTGAGTTGGATAAAATAGTGATGTATCTTTAATTGTGGTTAAAGAAAGAATTTTAGAAGGTCGTTAATAAATATCATGGACTTAGATGGACTCTTATTGGACTTTAATTATCATGTACAATTGGACATAGTGATTACTCTTGATGGGCTTAATTTCCTTGGGCTCAAATTGGTTGATGTTAGGCCTAACTATAACCTATTAGATTATTTAGATGTAAAAAGTGAAAATAGAAAAGAAAAGGGAAAATAGAATATATATATATATATATATATATATATATATATATATATATATATATATATATATATATATATATATATATATATATATATATATATATATATATATACGGGATATTAAATGGCATTTAATAAGATGGCACAAGTTTCAATGATGAACCGAAGAAGGAGAAGGGAGGCTGCCAGTTGAGCTTCCGTCCGACAACCGCATCGCCGCCGCAGCTCCGCCTTGGACAACCGCCAGCGGCCATTTTCAGAGGCAAATCGTCAGGTAACATTTTCCCCACTCTGTTATAGTCGTATAACTACTTTTCATGCCGGGTTAGTTAGGTTTCGTATGTTTTTCGCTAGTACCCTGTTTGTGGTAGAAGTAGAACCGAGAGCCCTCTTTGGTTTTGTCAAGCCGTAGCATAGGAGGCCTTAGGAGTTAGAGCTGTAGGGTGGGATGGATGATTTAGTTGTCGGAGACGGCAGAGAAGGTCGTGCTTGTTTCGCCAGAGAAAAAGTAGCAGTGTGTGTGTCTCGTCAGAAGAGAAACAGAGAGAGTAAGAAAAGGGAGTGCTCTCCGATGACAACTATGTGTGAGAGTGTTAGTGTGTGACGGTGTTAGTGTGTGGATGTGTGGGAGTCGGTGTACTGTCGTCGGAGATGACCTGGATCGAAGGTGAACCGTCGGAGACGGCGGTGTAGGGGTGTATCACGCCCATCCCTGTTGACCACCATCCGCCGGAGAGAGAGAGAGAGTTGGTGGGTGGGTTTTCGTCGGAAATGAGAGCAGTGAAGGAGGGAGGGGAGCGTTGAAGTCGATAGGAGAATTAGGGTTGTGTCTTGGGCTTCTTCTTGGGCCTTGATGCAATTACTAAATTGGGGCTTGTAAATAGTAAGTGGGCTTTTGTATTAACTAAATAGTGGGCTGTATAATGCTATGCCTGGGCCGAGAGCCCAAATCGTAATTAGAGGAGATGTGGGCTTAATTCATGGACTTGAAAATAGATAGTTAAATGGAATTAATCTTGGGCTTTTATACATGAACAAGAGTGGTGTAATAGTTATATTTTTAAATCTTGGGCTTCTTTAGTGTGCATGTACATATATATATGTATGTATATATATATAATGTATCTATATGTACGTATATAAATATATATTTTAGTGCGTAGTAATATTTCCTTTGCATGACTTGGAGTTTGCAGTTGTTTGCCTTAAACACTGTGGAGATATTATTGAAATGATATAAAATGTGTAATTTGTGCTGATTATTTGAGCTTGCGATATGTGTTTTCTATCAAAAGAGTTGATATGAGATAAAGACAGTATTTAGAATTGATTTAATTCTATGATTGCGAAATTCATTTTCAACCTTGGAAAGCTAATACAGTAGTCTATGCTTGAAAATGCGATGGAGTCAATGATAATATTTGTTTTATGCAAATTGGGATTGTTTTGACTTATTGGATAGACTTAAATTGTTCAAATGAAATTGTTGAATGAAGGAAATTTGAAGTCAAAAGTTATATTAAAGAGAAAAGAGGATTTGGTTGATGAATTTTGAGGATTAAAGATTTACGGGTCTAGTGTTTAAGTGTCTTTGCTTGGAAAGTTTTGTGACTAGATTTTATCAGAGATTGACAAGTCTAGATTATATGTTTTATCAGATAGCACTAAATTGAATAATGATCTTAATTTGCTGAATTGGTGGTTCACGATGAAGACAAATGTTACATAGTACCTAGAATTTTGATATATTTATGCACATGTTATAGATGAATGCCAGAAATTTTGTGAATTTTGAAACAGCTATAGATATTAGAATGGAAATGGGAGCTTATCATGAAGGATTTTGTAACCAAACTCTCACGTACTTAGTAGAGTCATGATATGATTTGGGTGATTGTTGACTGTTTGATGAATAATGTGTATTTTCTTGTGACTAATGGGACAATTTTCCTCAATAGATTTAGCTTGGCTGTGAGATTGTATCTTGACATGATATTACAGTATTCATTGTTTCTAACAGAGATTCTAGATTCGTTCCGAACTTCTAGAAGAGCTTACAGCGGGAATTGGGAACGCATGTTAATTTGAGTATAGCTTGCCATCCTCAGACGGATAGTCAGACTGAACGAACCATTCAAAAACTCTAGGATATGTTACATGCATGTGTGTAGAGTCTGATAGACTTTGGGATTTGTACCTACCATTGATTGATTTTGCGTTTGAAATTCTTATTACTCGGGTATTGATATGACACTTTATGAAATGTTATGCGATCATCACTGTCATACTCCAATGTGTTGATTAGAGACAAACGAGAAAACAGTATGCAGTTTCCAATATTGATTAAGTAACAGCTGAGAAGGTTACTATGGTGTGAGAGACAGAAACTGTACGCTGATCCACTACTTTGAAAGGGTATAACTTGTATTGGGGAACGATGGAAGTTACTTCTTCATTATATTTGATCAGTTTCCATACGATAAGTAATAAGTGATCAGATGTTTGCTTTTGATCTTTATACTGAGTGGGTAGGTGTTTATGATACACTCAATGTCTGTTATTTGCATAAGGGTAAAGAAGAATATGAAAGTCAGATTCTCTCGATATATGAACTGAAGGTCAACTTGAAAAGTGATTAATGGAAGAACCATTGGGTTAGTAACGTGGTGAGATTCCGAGGACGGAATCCTCTTAAGAGGAGGAGATTTGTAACATCCTCCCAATGGGCCTGGTAGGTTACGTGAGATGGTAAACTATTTGTTTATTAATTATATTTAATTGTTTGTGTAATTGATTATTTGTTTGTTATTTAATTGTTATTTTTTTTATGATTATATGATGATGTTAATTGGACCGCAAGGTATGAGGTGAAAATATTAGTTTTAATATTTTTATATGTTAGTGGACCATATGATTCGATTTTACACGAGGGTTCCGAATAATACCTCGTTGCGTGTTTATTAATTGAATAGGACCGCTTTAATTAGGTTCCTGTATGTTAGATATCTGTATTTGATACTGTGTGTTATTTGATTAAATTCCCAGCCGACCCTAGACTTTATATTTGACTTTTAGAAGTCAATTTCTCTTATTTACTTCAATGTGAAGTATGTGTTGTGTGTGTATGTGTTCTTCTCTTCAAAGAAAGCTTGTTCCAGCTCTTGATTATTGTGTTTGTTGCTGATTTGCTGCCTTATACAAGTAAGTTTATGTATAGTTGAGTTGATTCTTGAAGCTTATGGGGTGTTCTTGCAAAAAACCCATTTATTATTTTTAGGGTTCAAGATTCATGTGGGTTTTGTTTAATCCGAATTGTGTTCTTATTATATCATGTTCTATTGAAGTTATATACTGATTTCGAGTTACTTAGCATGATGAGTTCTGTGTTGTGTATGTCGAGTTTTGGTTAAGAAGTTCTTGAAAAGTTGAGTTTTAGCCGTGCGAAGTGAAGTCCATTCCGTGCGTAGTGGCTCCACTTCGTACGAAGTGCATGATGAAGAAGATGAAGTCGATGAGTTTTGGTCGCACGTAGTGTGGTCCACTCCGTGCGTACCAGTGTCCTTTGCATGCGTAGTGTGTGAAACATGTTAAGTGTATTTGAGTTCTCTACGTGCGTAGGTTGTTCAGCCCGTGCGTAGTGGGTTCAGCACGTGCGCAGTGAATCCACCCCGTGCGTAGTGCCTCGGATGTTAATTCAGTTTGTTGTTGTATGATGTTGAGATATTCATGCATGATTTAGGATATATATATGAATGATTTAGATGATGAAACATGTTCTGTTAAGAATTGTATGTTGCTTATGATCTGTGTGATTAACTTAAATGAGTTAAGTTCTGATTATATGGTATATATGAGAGGGTTTACTAATGATGCTTCAAGATTGGATTCTATATGCTAATTGCATGCTTAATTAGTGAAATGATGTTAGATAGCCTGAGTTTATGATCCGTTGATTTCTATATGTCTCATATGATTTATGAAGCACTCCTAAATGGTATTTGATATGTTTCAAGCTGGTTTGGTATTATGAAGTTTAACGGGTTGGGTTTTTGACCGTTTACGGATTAATTGGAGATAGATGAAGTTTATGAATGCCTTGTTGATTGCTACGTGTTTAGTATCATATATAATGATATTTCAAATGGTTTAGAGTGTATTTCTTGTTGGTTATGCATGTTAGGTGAAACGGTTAAGCTTTGATCTGTTTGCGAATTGATTTGACTTTTGGAGTTAATTATGATTTGAGTTATTGATTTGTTTATATTGTATTCTCAGGGGACTCAAAGACTCAGTGATATAAGACAACTGAGTGTGGATTTTGGATTGGTCGAGGACGCAAGTGAGTGGACTTTAACTCACTGGTGGTATTAGTTATGATTATGAGGATTATCTGGATTCGTTTATTTAATCATGCGATAGATTGTTTAATCTGATATGATTGCTTGGAGATTGGTATGATGATGGTACGGAGATTGAAACTGTGATTGTATAGAGATTGGCACTATGAGTGTGCGGTGATTGGAAATTGTGTTTGTTTGAATTGATGTTAATTGATTGCAATCGAGTCCAAGATATGTGCGCAGTGAAGATTACTGTGTGCATGCTGTCTTTGTGGGAGGTTAGCCGGTTTGTGTGGGCTAGGCTCGTTTGCTTCTGGTTGTACGGTTGTTCAACCCCTGTTACATTTGTTGCAGCAGAGGGGGTTTAACTGTACCAGTTAGCAAGCAGTCTCGGTAAACCTATGCTTGGCCGGCATATGGGTTGCAGGCTCTGCAGAGCCGCCGTGCCTCTGATGATACATGGTGCCCGCTCTTGAGTAGTCCTTGTGGGTCTTGTTTCTATGTTAATTGTTGTGATTATGCTATTGTTACCTGTGGCTTAAATTCCATTCACTTAGCTTTGTGCTAATTCCCCACCTTAACTCTCTGTTGCAGGTTTTGGTGAGCTTCGGTAGGTGGTTGTTTGTACAGGGGAAGTTTGACCGTCGCTCTGATATTATGTTTTAGATAAGATGAGCCATCTTTGTGAACTCTTTTGTAACACTAAACGATATACTGTGTTGTTGAACAGTATTGGTTTTAAGTTTGTGGGTGTTGTTATCTTTACTATTTTCAATTGCAATACTTCCGCTGTGAATTTAAAAAAAAAATGGAATGTATTTTACGGTGTTACAAGTTTGGTATCAGAGCCCTGATTTGGCATGCGAGCACGGCTAGAGTGTTCAATTCCCAAATCTTGGCTTGAGGTTGGTCAAACATTCCCTATGGGGGAATTAGAGTGTTTGGATTTGCTGTGTATGTTGTGGTTAGCATGTGTGTACTAACGGTTCATCTAATAAGTGTTGAGGTGTTGTGAGTATTACAGATATGACGGATAAAGAGACCCCGACTGAGACTCCTGTGACCCTAGCAAAGATTGGAACTTCATCAATGAGTAATATGGAAACACCTACTCATGTCAAGGATGCAGGTACTGAAACTAAACCGGATCAGTGTGAGTATATCTATAAACTAGAAAATGAGATACAAGAACTTCGAGATACTATTCGTAGTTTAGAACAACAAATACTTAAACTGAATGAACAAGTTAAGACTTCTTCGACTGTTATTCCTCCGGTTACTTTTTCGTCTACTTCTGCATCACAATGGACACAACAACAATTTCACTATGCGTTTGCACCTCAGGGAGTATATCCTTATCCATACATGAGGTTTACACAACCTTGCGATTATAGGCCATTTTTGGATTATCAATCATCCGAATATCATGGTATCTCAGATTTTAACATAACTTTCAACTACTTGCGAGAAATGGTAAAAGTTTTGGAAGCATGTAACCCTGAGAATAAATTGAGAATACAATATGCGATCCAAATGCTAGAGTATGAGATTAAGATTAAAGATAAGAGAAACCGAGATGAGACTCCTTCACGGGAGTCAGGGTTTAAATATTATAATAGTCAACAGGGACAGATGGGGCAAAGCAGCCAGGACCATGGAAATCAAGAATCACAACGGTGTCGCAAGTGCAAATCCTTTCATACTGTGCCTTGCACACACCAAACGGTACATTGCGTTCGATGTGGAATGTTTGGTCATGAACTTAAGAATTGTACATTCCGTCACAGTGTTTGCTGGAATTGTCAGAAGGAAGGTCATCGGTGGAATGACTGTATAGTTGACAAGAAAATTTGGTCAGGGTCAGGAGCGGCAGATGTCGGGGAATGTTCGTCAGCAGTTGGACGGAAAAGAAAGAACCCTTCTTCGCCAGAGGGTAGAGCAACTTAGATGTCGGTAGATGATACTACCATTACTGAAGATGATATTACAGGTATGTTTTGTTAAGCTTTATAATTGTACGCATAATTAGTTGATTATGAAGCTTATTGTTTTAGTGTTTATGTGGCGGTATGTGATGTTTTGAGCATGACTACTTCTGATGTGACTATTTCACTAGAAGTAGAGATAACTGATGATAACCGTTTGCTAGTTCATGTTAGTGATGCTTATATCAGAAATTGATATTTTGTTAAGTATGTGATAATTGAATATGCCTGCTTCTGATGCTATTGTTTTACTAAAAGTAGAGATAATTGATGATAAATGTTTTCTAGTTCATTCCTATTGATTCCTATATATGGGTATGATATACTGATAGTAAGTATTGTTTGAACAAGTATAGAGCAATTATTAAATGCCATAAGAAGTTGCTTTCTGATTAGTTGAATTGCATACTGTATGAGGTATTGTGTTTAGTTACTTGTTAAAACACAACTGATTTCTTCCTTAATTTGTTATGAAGATTTACCTTCTCATTTTGTGTATTAGTGTATTTGAGATTGGGCTGAAATGAAATAGCAGATGATGTCTGATAAGTGAGAGCTTTGGATTACCCAGAAATGTTTTAATGAAAATGGATTTTAGATTGCGAGACATTTGACCTGGCTAACCTGTAAGGAGATTTGATTTGATGGAATGATGAATAGAAGCAGTATTTCAGATTTTGAAATGGTTATCTTGTCAGACACCTATTTTTGTACTACTCGATGGATCTGATAATTTTAGTGCGTACTAATATTTCCTTTGCATGACTTGGAGTTTGCAGTTGTTTGCCTTAAACACTGTGGAGATATTATTGAAATGATATAAAATGTGTAATTTGTGCTGATTATTTGAGCTTGCGATATGTGTTTTCTATCAAAAGAGTTGATATGAGATAAAGACAGTATTTAGAATTGATTTAATTCTATGATTGCGAAATTCATTTTCAACCTTGGAAAGCTAATACAGTAGTCTATGCTTGAAAATGCGATGGAGTCAATGATAATATTTGTTTTATGCAAATTGGGATTGTTTTGACTTATTGGATAGACTTAAATTGTTCAAATGAAATTGTTGAATGAAGGAAATTTGAAGTCAAAAGTTATATTAAAGAGAAAAGAGGATTTGGTTGATGAATTTTGAGGATTAAAGATTTACGGGTCTAGTGTTTAAGTGTCTTTGCTTGGAAAGTTTTGTGACTAGATTTTATCAGAGATTGACAAGTCTAGATTATATGTTTTATCAGATAGCACTAAATTGAATAATGATCTTAATTTGCTGAATTGGTGGTTCACGATGAAGACAAATGTTACATAGTACCTAGAATTTTGATATATTTATGCACATGTTATAGATGAATGCCAGAAATTTTGTGAATTTTGAAACAGCTATAGATATTAGAATGGAAATGGGAGCTTATCATGAAGGATTTTGTAACCAAACTCTCACGTACTTAGTAGAGTCATGATATGATTTGGGTGATTGTTGACTGTTTGATGAATAATGTGTATTTTCTTGTGACTAATGGGACAATTTTCCTCAATAGATTTAGCTTGGCTGTGAGATTGTATCTTGACATGATATTACAGTATTCATTGTTTCTAACAGAGATTCTAGATTCGTTCCGAACTTCTAGAAGAGCTTACAGCGGGAATTGGGAACGCATGTTAATTTGAGTATAGCTTGCCATCCTCAGACGGATAGTCAGACTGAACGAACCATTCAAAAACTCTAGGATATGTTACATGCATGTGTGTAGAGTCTGATAGACTTTGGGATTTGTACCTACCATTGATTGATTTTGCGTTTGAAATTCTTATTACTCGGGTATTGATATGACACTTTATGAAATGTTATGCGATCATCACTGTCATACTCCAATGTGTTGATTAGAGACAAACGAGAAAACAGTATGCAGTTTCCAATATTGATTAAGTAACAGCTGAGAAGGTTACTATGGTGTGAGAGACAGAAACTGTACGCTGATCCACTACTTTGAAAGGGTATAACTTGTATTGGGGAACGATGGAAGTTACTTCTTCATTATATTTGATCAGTTTCCATACGATAAGTAATAAGTGATCAGATGTTTGCTTTTGATCTTTATACTGAGTGGGTAGGTGTTTATGATACACTCAATGTCTGTTATTTGCATAAGGGTAAAGAAGAATATGAAAGTCAGATTCTCTCGATATATGAACTGAAGGTCAACTTGAAAAGTGATTAATGGAAGAACCATTGGGTTAGTAACGTGGTGAGATTCCGAGGACGGAATCCTCTTAAGAGGAGGAGATTTGTAACATCCTCCCAATGGGCCTGGTAGGTTACGTGAGATGGTAAACTATTTGTTTATTAATTATATTTAATTGTTTGTGTAATTGATTATTTGTTTGTTATTTAATTGTTATTTTTTTTATGATTATATGATGATGTTAATTGGACCGCAAGGTATGAGGTGAAAATATTAGTTTTAATATTTTTATATGTTAGTGGACCATATGATTCGATTTTACACGAGGGTTCCGAATAATACCTCGTTGCGTGTTTATTAATTGAATAGGACCGCTTTAATTAGGTTCCTGTATGTTAGATATCTGTATTTGATACTGTGTGTTATTTGATTAAATTCCCAGCCGACCCTAGACTTTATATTTGACTTTTAGAAGTCAATTTCTCTTATTTACTTCAATGTGAAGTATGTGTTGTGTGTGTATGTGTTCTTCTCTTCAAAGAAAGCTTGTTCCAGCTCTTGATTATTGTGTTTGTTGCTGATTTGCTGCCTTATACAAGTAAGTTTATGTATAGTTGAGTTGATTCTTGAAGCTTATGGGGTGTTCTTGCAAAAAACCCATTTATTATTTTTAGGGTTCAAGATTCATGTGGGTTTTGTTTAATCCGAATTGTGTTCTTATTATATCATGTTCTATTGAAGTTATATACTGATTTCGAGTTACTTAGCATGATGAGTTCTGTGTTGTGTATGTCGAGTTTTGGTTAAGAAGTTCTTGAAAAGTTGAGTTTTAGCCGTGCGAAGTGAAGTCCATTCCGTGCGTAGTGGCTCCACTTCGTACGAAGTGCATGATGAAGAAGATGAAGTCGATGAGTTTTGGTCGCACGTAGTGTGGTCCACTCCGTGCGTACCAGTGTCCTTTGCATGCGTAGTGTGTGAAACATGTTAAGTGTATTTGAGTTCTCTACGTGCGTAGGTTGTTCAGCCCGTGCGTAGTGGGTTCAGCACGTGCGCAGTGAATCCACCCCGTGCGTAGTGCCTCGGATGTTAATTCAGTTTGTTGTTGTATGATGTTGAGATATTCATGCATGATTTAGGATATATATATGAATGATTTAGATGATGAAACATGTTCTGTTAAGAATTGTATGTTGCTTATGATCTGTGTGATTAACTTAAATGAGTTAAGTTCTGATTATATGGTATATATGAGAGGGTTTACTAATGATGCTTCAAGATTGGATTCTATATGCTAATTGCATGCTTAATTAGTGAAATGATGTTAGATAGCCTGAGTTTATGATCCGTTGATTTCTATATGTCTCATATGATTTATGAAGCACTCCTAAATGGTATTTGATATGTTTCAAGCTGGTTTGGTATTATGAAGTTTAACGGGTTGGGTTTTTGACCGTTTACGGATTAATTGGAGATAGATGAAGTTTATGAATGCCTTGTTGATTGCTACGTGTTTAGTATCATATATAATGATATTTCAAATGGTTTAGAGTGTATTTCTTGTTGGTTATGCATGTTAGGTGAAACGGTTAAGCTTTGATCTGTTTGCGAATTGATTTGACTTTTGGAGTTAATTATGATTTGAGTTATTGATTTGTTTATATTGTATTCTCAGGGGACTCAAAGACTCAGTGATATAAGACAACTGAGTGTGGATTTTGGATTGGTCGAGGACGCAAGTGAGTGGACTTTAACTCACTGGTGGTATTAGTTATGATTATGAGGATTATCTGGATTCGTTTATTTAATCATGCGATAGATTGTTTAATCTGATATGATTGCTTGGAGATTGGTATGATGATGGTACGGAGATTGAAACTGTGATTGTATAGAGATTGGCACTATGAGTGTGCGGTGATTGGAAATTGTGTTTGTTTGAATTGATGTTAATTGATTGCAATCGAGTCCAAGATATGTGCGCAGTGAAGATTACTGTGTGCATGCTGTCTTTGTGGGAGGTTAGCCGGTTTGTGTGGGCTAGGCTCGTTTGCTTCTGGTTGTACGGTTGTTCAACCCCTGTTACATTTGTTGCAGCAGAGGGGGTTTAACTGTACCAGTTAGCAAGCAGTCTCGGTAAACCTATGCTTGGCCGGCATATGGGTTGCAGGCTCTGCAGAGCCGCCGTGCCTCTGATGATACATGGTGCCCGCTCTTGAGTAGTCCTTGTGGGTCTTGTTTCTATGTTAATTGTTGTGATTATGCTATTGTTACCTGTGGCTTAAATTCCATTCACTTAGCTTTGTGCTAATTCCCCACCTTAACTCTCTGTTGCAGGTTTTGGTGAGCTTCGGTAGGTGGTTGTTTGTACAGGGGAAGTTTGACCGTCGCTCTGATATTATGTTTTAGATAAGATGAGCCATCTTTGTGAACTCTTTTGTAACACTAAACGATATACTGTGTTGTTGAACAGTATTGGTTTTAAGTTTGTGGGTGTTGTTATCTTTACTATTTTCAATTGCAATACTTCCGCTGTGAATTTAAAAAAAAAAAAAAAATGGAATGTATTTTACGGTGTTACAAGTTGTGTCGACAGTCAGGTGAGTTACCCTAACTTACTTCCGTTTCCCGTAATACGTAGTGGTGTGTGATGTGAAGTTCTACTATGTGCTATGTGCATTTAAACGTGATAACGTTATGTGTTAAATATGATAGATTTTATGTGTTAAATGTTATGTTATATGTTTAGACGACCGTGTCTGCGGGGCCGGTCGGGGTGATTGACGATATCTAAAGGTGGGACCTGTGATAGTCGTAGCGGGTTGGACCCGGGTTGAGCATCAAATGGGTGTGTCCCGAGATGTGGTGATGGGCTAGGCCCGAGCAGTATGATGACGGGCTAGGCCCGAGTAGTGTGATTGATGGCAGGTTGTGATTCCTACAAGAGGGCGAGGCCCGGCTATGTATTGTGTTGAAGCACGGGGTAAGGTAATGTAATTCACTAAGCTTTTAGCTTACCCGTTGTTGTTGATATATTTTCAGGTTCCTTTGGAATCGGTTGGGACGAGGCTCCGGCACAGCGGCAGTAGAAGCAGGGTTCAAGTTTTGTTTGAAAACCGTTACAGACATTATTTTATTTAAAACGTTTCCGCAACTCGATATAGTTTAAAGGACCATTTGGACAATTAAGTCATTTATATATTAGGTACGAGAAATATAAAGCATAAGACATGGTATATTGGCTTGAAAAGCAGTTGCCTTTTATCTAAGATGTCATGCGTTCAACCCCTTCTTCTCTAAGTTTTTGTTTACCCCATCTTTTTTCCTTTTTACCCTCTTCTTTCTCTTCTTTTCCCTTTTTACCCTTTTTTCTCTTCTTCTCCCCTTTCAACCCCCTTCTTTTTCTTCTTTTCCCTTTTCAGCCTTTCTTATTTCATTCTCTTTCTTTTAAAACACTTTTATGTTTCCTCTTTTTTGTTTTTCATATTTTTCATAACAATCGGCCATAACAATAATTAATTTATAGAAATTTCACTTATTCTTTAAGTAAATTATGATTCATATATAAACAAAAAAACTTTTACACCTTTTAAAGTTTTTGAAATTATACTTTTACTTTTGTGTTAATTTATTTATTATCATATATAGTTTACAGAATGAACATTAACTTTTGAGTAAATTACTGAAATGGTTCATAAACTTTGTTAAAAGTATCTGATTTAGTTCTTACACTTTAAAAAGTACGTAGACAGTCCCTACTATTGAAGATAACTAGATAAGTTCTATGGACAGTCCCTGAAGATAACTTCCGTTAAATGGCTCCGTTAACCTCCTTTTAAGGAGGGGTATCACGGTAATTTCGCAACCCACCGTCTTAATTCCTAGCCCCAAGTTCGCAGACCACAATCGCCGTCCACGATCAGAGGGCTTCCGACATCAGCCAAAAGATGGAGTATGATTGAAGCCAAAAGATTGCTTGAGTTAAGATTAGGGTGAAGGTAAATTATGTTCTGTTTTATTGCTTCTCTCCTTTGTGGGGTTCAGGTAAAGGAGTTCAAACAATTTGGATTTGTGTTTGTAAAGATATGTAGCTTTAAAAGTGCAAAAGAGTGATACCATGTTTTAGGGGGTTTAGATTACTTGCACCGTCAATTTAGAAACCCGATTGAAGAGCATGCCACAACATTGATTATAAAAGATGAATTCAATACCTCATCGATTTATTACTTGTGTTCATCTTCGGTGGTTTCGTAGATGTATTTGATGTGGACTACTTCATTCAATTGGGTTGTGATTTTATCTTAAACAGATTAATTGGGTAGATAAAGTGGAATGGTTTTAAGCTTTTGATTTTAAGGAAATCGTTGTCATATCTCATGGACTACAGTACAGGCAAAGATAAAGTGGATACGAATGTGATAATCTGAAGTTTCAAAAAGGGCCTGCACTGATAGTCTGTTTGTGGTGGCATATATGTGTTGTATGCCTTGCTGTAGTGGATGCTAAATACACACACAAGAAAGCTTCGGAACAGCGAATGGAGGTTCAATTTAGTGGCAATCTGATCTCCCTTGTAATCAAGTTTTAACCACTTTTGTTGCTGTTTGTTGATCCTGTCTCTCGAGTGGCTGTTTGGTCTGCTGTTCTTGGTGGGTCACGACTTAGATGCTGCCTACCTTTTGGTGTTTTGATACCACGTTGGATGCTGTCTCTCAAGTAGCCATGGTTGTGGTTCTATGCAGTGGCGGATCCAGGAAAAAAATTTAGGGGGTTCACCACTGAACTCGGGTCTTTCCCGCATTTTGTCTGTCAACTATTTTTCAATTAGAACATAATTTTGCCACTGGATTTGTGGGTTCACAATCTCACGCCAATAGATTTGTGGGTTCATATATTAAATTTAGTTGATTTTCATATAAAATTTTTAAAATTTTACATATATAATTGATTTTTTCAAAAAAAATGGTGGGTTCACCGCCACCCGGTGTGGTCTAAGTGGATAAGCCCCTGGTTCTATGTACTCTACAATCAATGATGCAAGCAACAAATACAGTTTTTGTGAAAATGTAAGCTTTATATTTCAAAGTTATTTAGCCATTTCTTTTGCCACTAAGATTGTACTGGTGTTATAGCAGAATATCATGTAAACCTTTTCCTTCTCAAAAACCTTCAAAGTTAGTGTCTGTAAATATGGGTAAAAGGTCCCTGTGTAGTGTTCAAATGAAGAAGATGAGTGTAAGTTAAATAAGATGGGTAAAAGGTCCCTGTGTAGTGTATAAATACAAAAATAACCCTCCTTAAAAGGAGGTTAACGTTTACATTTGACAGAAGTTAGTTTGAGGGACTGTCCATGGGACTTATCTTCAACAGTCCCTACTGTCTACGTACTTTTTAAAGTCTAGGGACTAAATCATATACTTTTGACAAAGTTCAGGGACCATTTCAGTAATTAACTCTTAACTTTTTAATTACATATATATAGGAGAGGTTATAGTAAGAATATGTATTTAGGTGGAAATGAAAGAACACGTCTTATACATACATCATAAATTTACATTTTTTTATCTCAAATAAGACTTGAACCCTCAACATTAAACAAGAAAGAAAACATTCCACGCCATGGTATAGATATTTTTATCAAAAAAAAATACATTTTTACTTGTAAATTTTTGGAAAAAAAACTCCTAATAAGTTGCCGTTAAAAATACAATTTTACCCCGCAACGAAGCGCAAATATAGAAATCTCGTTTGTATACAATCAGTTTTATATTCTTGAGAATTTAAAACCAACTTTGTCGTTCTATACAATCTAACAGATAAAAATGATATATTTTAAAGTTAGTTGTATTATTTGTAAGAAATAAAATTTATTAGAGACATATCCTAGTTAAAAATATAAATGATGAAGCATTGAAGCTTGATGACAATTTTATTCGTGAGTAAATACTATCAATTTACAACAATAATATTTGTCTAAATCTTATATGGCTATGAAATTATATTCAAGTTAGTAACTTCTTAAAATTTGTGATTTAGTTACATTGCTACATGATATGATTATGTTAATCTACACATTAAGGGTGACTTGGGTGGTTGATGTCAACTTAGAAGAATTCTTTATGACCCATATTTATAATAGATAAATTACTAATCCTAATTAGGACAGTTAGCAGATTTATTGCTTTAGTTGATTGGTTGGCTTGTTTGTTGATAACCCAGTCTCTCCATATTGTGGATGTGCTATACTTTTAGCTGGATACTTGTTAGGATTCTACATATTCATAGTTTTAGATATGTTAACATTATGTTGCTAAGGGGAGGTTTATTATGAGAATGGATATTTATGTGTAATGAAAGAATAAATCATAGTCATCAATTAAATGTTAATCTATTATATATAATGGTCGTAATCACCCGTCGTAATTCATGGTTAAGTTATAAATTTAATGAGGGGACAATTGTACACCATCTGATCAAATCAAATGGAGGGCCACGATTAAGTCTCTCATTCTCACCTAAATTAAATATACAATCTCATTTGAACCTTCCACGTGTTACTAATGTGATTAGTTTTAGGATTTTACACATCAAGGATGACAATGGTGAGTTACATCCCTCAACCAAACGATTGACAAAACGACTAACCGATCTATTCTTTATCTAATAAAAATAGACTGGTCATCAGTGGTTCCTTATCTCGAACAAGGTTAAAAAATAAACCAAAAGTAAGAGTAAAGCACCCCGTGAAAGCTTTCGGTTAGTCCCCCTTGAGCTCTAGAAAATTGGCTCATTCGAATAAATGAGATAAATCTTGAATATAGCTAAAATGTCCACACCTCACTAGATGCATATATCATTCAAAGTTTGTCTTCCCACTCTTCATTTTGTGAACAGATGGTCTTTATTTTCATCTTGATCATCACATAGGTGACAAGGGAAAAAAGAACCACATCTCCTTTGTAGGCTTGACTTTAATGGCCAAACTTATGTAAAAAAATATTCAAGCAAGGATACATAGGGCTGTAAACGAACAAAACGTTCATGAACCGTTCGTGAAATTGTTCGGGGGGAAGTTCATTTATGTTCGTTTGTTTAATAAATGAACGAACATGAACAAGGTTTTCCGTTCGTTTAATTAAATGAACGAACACGAACAGAGCTCTCGTTCGTTCATTTATGTTCGTAAACGTTCAGTTATCCGTTCGTTTATATTATATATATATATATATATATATATATAGGGTGAGGATCAAGGGAGAACCCTCTTAAATAGAGAACAGAGAGAACACTTTTAAAACTTTGATTTTATTGATCGGATGGTTCAAAAATTGTCACAATTTATTTAGGCATTTGATATCATTGATCATAGGATTTAAAAAATGTCATGTTTTTTTTTATAATATGTTCGAATATAATCCTGATGCATCAATGCATACAAAAGTGTTATTTGATGCATCAATGCATACAAAATTTTAAATTGTTAATAATTATAGAAATAATTTTGATTTTAAGATTTAGGATGTAAAATTGACTTTTGGGTAGCTATGGATGTAAAGTTGACTTTTAAAATCAAAGTTTCAAAAGTGTTCTCTCTGTTCTCTATTTAAGAGTGTTCTCTTTTGATCTTAACTATATATATATATATATATATATATATATATATATATATATATATATATATATATATATATATATATATATATATATATATATATATAGGAAGAAGTTCCATCGAGAACCATTTTTATTGCGAGAACCGCGAGAACCAATCTGAGCCGTCCAATTCCCCCTCTTTCAATGTCATTGCCCACTCATGAATTCCTCACATACACCCTGCCACACTCAATCCCCCCACGCTCTCCATCCCTGAATTCCACTTATCAAATCAACGGCTAAGATTGGTTCTCGCGGTTCTCGCATTTTTATCGATTCTCAATGGAACCCTCCCTATATATATATATTCACATATATTATATGTGGGTGTTCAAATATAGAGTTTAATAATGTTGGATTTGCAATGTAGTGTATGTTCGTTCGTTTACGTTTGCTTATCATTTAAATGAATGAACAAAATGTTAACGAACTAACTAGTCTTATAAACAATTGAGCACAAAAGCTCGTTTGTTTATCGTTCGTGTTCGTTCATTTGTTCAGCTAAAGTTAAACGAACGAACACGAAGACAGAACTCCGTTTGTTTATCCGTTCGTGTTCGTTTATTTGTTCAGCTAAAGTTAAACGAACGAACATGAACAAGCCACGTTCGTGTTCATTCGGTTCGTTTACAGGTTTAGGGTTTAGGGTTTAGGGTTTAGGGTTTAGGGTTTAGGCCTAAGGATACCCATTTATTTCAATAAATTATTAGTAACCGACTTTTTTCAGATAAAAATCATCAAATGACTTCCGAATAGAAAACCATAAACTGTCTAGACGGCTCGAAGGCCTAAAACAGAACATAATATGAGCTATTTGTCCAACTATGCACCTAAAACCAATTATCAATTGGAAGATTTACCTTATGCAGTCCTTGTGAATTTTAAGAATGTTTCTCTACGTATTTTTTTTCAACTGGATTAACACCATCCAGATATCCATTAACACCATGGATAGATGGAATCATTCTTTCCCATAACGAGTCATTTTCACTCTTGAAGCGCCATCACCATTTAGATGATAACGTGAGATTAAGAGCCCTTTTAGCTACCCAAAAACAAAAAGTTCGAACGAATGCTTTCCAGTTTGTTTAAAAAGTTTTCTTAACAAAGATAGAAAGTAACACCAAATCAATCAGTACCAATAGACCCCAAGTATATGACCAGACTAATTATCCTATTCTGAATATACTCTTATAGTCTTATGGGCTTCAATTGCATGGTGTATGCATATGGTACATTGACAATTGACATCCCAATTACCAAATCCTCATTCAATAATAAAATAAATAAATTAAAACACATCATTTTCTTATCATGATCTTATAGCACATGTTTTTTGTGTAGGAAAAATAATATCCGGCACTTTGTTACTTCTACATTACAAAAACATGGACCTGCTCAAATCAACCGAGGTTATACTGCAGCACCAGCGGTGATTGTGAGGGCAACCGATTAACATGCAACAAAATTGTACCACCAAACATTTTTTCCGATTGATGCTAAAGTCAGAAAAATGTTACTACCTCCGCTTGTACCTGTACCATAAAATACATTGTGTTAAAGAAGTTGAAACCGGCACTCGATATATTTGTTCATATTATTATCATAAACTGGTAATCGGGACACCTACCTATAAAGCAAAAAGGGTCAAATGGTAAGAAAGGGGCTAAAAAAGAGCATGGCATAATCAATTGTTTAGAACCTCGTAAATTTCTTTAATTCATATAAAGTGGATATGCTTCCATGGGTAATGCAATTATGTTTAATGTGAAATGTTCAATATAGTCCATACTTAAGTCATAGTCCTAAGGGACTAATTTTAGCCTTTGGATCAACGACATCAGTGGTCCAGATTGCATTTTTAAAAATTTGGCGGAGGGGGATTTTCATAATTCACATGTGATGCTTTTACAAATCACATGTGATTGTATACCTAATCACCTGTGATTGCAAATTAAAATTTTAGGACTATGTTTTTTACATTGACTTTATTGAACACAACTCTTATGTTTAATATCTTAGATATTATAAAAAAAATTAAAAAGGGCCAAAAAAAATATTTCGTTGGTATTCCCCCTACCTATCCTAACCCATCTTAGCCCATCACAATGCTAGCTATACTCGATATGACAAAAATTCCTCCTCTCCTGTGTTTTGATGCAAGTTCGTATGCAAGGTTCTTGCAATAATGCCTAAACTACATATAATAAATTAGAGGTGGCAATTTCAACCCACTTATTCATAGTCATAGATGGGTCAACTTGGGTTATGTTATATCCACAATGGACCAAATAGGTCAAAAATCACCTCAGCCACTTTTTTTAAAATGGATTATTATAGTAATAGTATAATTTGGGTAAATCATATAATGCCTAAACTACATATAAAAAATGACAAAAAGGGTACCAAGTCAACCCGAGCAGTACTAAAAGACCATTCACTTTGACCCGTTTTGCCACCTCTTAAATTAAAACACGGAGTATATATAATAATAAAAACAATTCAGTACCTTGACTTGCTCTTAAATGATGAAGATTTCTTCACGTTATTATTAGCAGTTCTTTTTTGCTTTTTCTCGCTCATATCATTCTGAAACAGTTCCTTCATTTCTTCTGGTCTTGATTTACTTGAATGTGTAGACTTTTTTATTGTTTTCTTATTTGTCCTTACGGATTTGCCGGCATCAGCTGCTTTTTTAGCACCTTTGGCTGCTTTTGCACGCCGATAAGCAAGATCAACAAGAGAAATACCAGTTTTCTCTTTGTTGTTTCTAGCATTGCCCTGAAAAATAATATGCTATTAGTACATATGTACATCATAATATTGAAAATATTTTCAACCATGACACTTGTAAATTGTTTCAGGAGTTTTAAACTTGTAATACAATCCAGTACATATTTCTAGTTTTATGCTTCAATAAAAGAGAAAGGCGATTCACATTTAATTGTCATAAATCCACTAAATGCTTAAACTAACTTATTAAAAAAATTGTAATGCCAACATATTATTTGCAATCATATACGTACTTGTAAAAATAATGATAATGGACAACACTGTTTACGGGTCAACCAAAAGTCCACACCCACCCAACCTGTTCTGACTCAGACTTGTTAAAGAATATATATATTTTTAGACTTGTTACCCGACCTGCCTGTTTCGCCAACTCTACTCAATTTTCATTAAAAACTAATTTAGTAATGTGGAACTAGACAGTAATTTCTCAAATTTTGAACATGACATTCTGAGTGAAATTTAAACATGTGATTAAGAAATTTAATAATCATGTACCCCAGTATCTGCATCATCCTCCAGCATCTCTCTAGATGCCTCAAGTTTTCTTCTTTTCTTTCTAGGAAGATTTTTCTGCCAAAAGTATCCAACAAATTGTTCAGTACAGTTCATAATAATTTAGATTGGATTCCTGAATATATCTTGGTTACTTTGATCAAATTACAAAACCAAAAAAGAAGTACCTCATGCTCTCGCTTTTTCTTCTCCTTCTTCTTACGCTCTTCAGCTTCTTCGGCACTCATCACCTTCTTTTTAGAACCTTTCTCAGCCTCCTAAGGTCCCAATTAGAGAAGTAAATTAGAACAGCAAGTAATTAACCCAAAAACAAATTAAATCGGGTGTCCTCTAGGTCCCAAAAAGAGAGTCAAACAACCTTAACATCTTTATAAGTTTCATCCAGTAACCACTAAATGCTCCAGATTGCAGCAAGATAATAAGCAAGACACCCCATGTATGTTTAATAAAGATTTACTGAAAGTTTGTTTAACCAACTATTTTTCTATAAGAAAATTTGAATGATATATTACCTTTCCAGCCTTAGCAACAAGCTTCTTCTCCTTCTCTGTAACAAACCAAGTCCTCTTGGGACGAGAAAATATTTCATCTCTGTGAGTAATCAAATTCTCTGCCTGCAAATTATCATACAAAAATTATTAGATAAAATAAAATAACCAACTAGAGAAGGGTTGAAATCACATGTTTCTCTAATTTTTTCCTAAAAAATTGTGGCAACTTTGACCCGTTTATTTGTGATTGGGTCGAAGAGGCTGTCTTCATCTCTAACTGTTTAAAGAGGTTTAAGAAGAAAGGATAAATCTGTTCTGATGGATCGAGCGGCTCAAAAGTCACCCAAAGTATATTCTTAATGCATAAATCCTCCTAACTCATCTTATTCAACACATTTTACTTTTGAATTTTTGGACCACGTGTGTGGGGTTGAGCCATACTATTGCCCAGTTTTAATCGTAACCTATTTTTACCCAATACACAACCCACCCACTTTTTCACCATCCCTAAAAATTTATACTAAAAGGTTACCCGGTTTTGATTGTAACCTATTTTGACCCATTACACAACCCGCTCACTGCTTGTAAAAATATATACCTTGTCTGCTTCCATTTCAGCCTTTCTTAGTGCCATTTCTTCCCTGGATCATTTTACAAATTACTAATTATTAATATTCATGGTATGGAGTAAAAGTAATGAAATAATTATTACTAACAAAAGATGATAAAAAATTATAAACCTCTCCTCTCTAAGAATTGATGCTACTTGATCCTCCATTTGCTCGATTATTTGGGCCCACTTAGTTATTGATTGCTCTGCAACAATACGACTTTTCAGCTTTGAACCAGCTCTTTTTACCTGTGATAAAAGTAATCACATTTGGGGTAAATAATATGTTGCATAAAAAAAAACCACTCACACATTTTAAAGAACTTAACTGTCAAGTAATTAAACCGGGCCATATTTAGGTATGGGTCCATTTTGGGTTAACCAGAACCAAACACAATTATAGATGCTAGTGTGTCAAATATGATTACATAAATGATAACTTTTGGTGTAATGAAAATACACTTTAGGCAACTCTTGACCCATTACCTTTTTAGCTTATTTTACAAGTTCAACCCGTTATAGTTACAAACATGACCCATTCACAATTAAAATTGTACTCACAATAGCTTTCAGTAGAGATCGGTCATTATCAGTGACAAAAGTAACAGCATAACCTTCTCTACCAGCTCTAGCAGTACGACCCACTCGATGAACATAGCTGTAAAGTTGAACGAAAAAAACGAAAAAACATTAATATATAATTTTGGTAATCAAAGTCTGCATAACTGTGCAAGGCTTTATAATTTCAGTGAAGGGGTGTTTGGGTATGCATTTTAAAAGTGGTTATGAGATATTAAATAATCAGGATCAAAAATAAATCGTCATAAAACAAGTCAGAAGATAGTGCTTTTCATGCTTCACTTCACCTAAAATATATCCAACTTCACACGTTTTGCTCATGTGTATCGAACTTAACAACTTACCTATTAACATACTAAACTTTTCAAACTTACCATTTAATGTACAAAACATGTATAATAGGTTATGTGCTGACGTGGCATAGGTTTTACTACTACTACTACTATTAAGAAACAAATCACCGCCCAAATTGTTCGACGGCACTATTACCACCGATAAATTCTCCGATGGCAGCCATGAACACCGGTGATTGGTTGACTTTGGGACCTTGTTGATATTTTGGTTTCAACTTTTGGATCTTTGGGTTCTGTTTTTTCTGATTTTATAGATTTTTGGGTGATGAACCTGCACACACAGATCTGAATATCTGAAATTAGGTCAGATTTAAAGGTGAATTATAAATCATGAAGATTTCGTTTGCAGGTTCGACTTTTGGGGTTTGTAGCTTTTAAATTTCATCAATCTGCTATGTTTGTTGTTTGTTTCATCGCTCTGCTGCGTTTGACGAAATTTCAGTTCACACACAGAACTGTCTTTCATAAAAAAAAAATTCACACAGAACTCTAATTTTGATAAGTTCAGTACACTAAAAGGTAAGCTTTTAAGTTTGATATACAAAATAGCAAAACGTACGAGTCTGGATATATTTTGGTGTAGTAAACCCTAGAATCCTAGATAAACTTACCAGAACTGATAATTTCTGTAAAAAAAGAAAGTTTAGAGAACGGAAGTCGGAGTATTTAAATTAGAGTTCAAAATTTGAGTAAAAAGGTAACTTCGGTTTATCCTTAGATAATTGGGTTTGTTGCAGCTGGCTTTGAACTATTGAATTGACACCTATAAAAACGGATATAGTATATTATCCAAAGTCCAAATTTAAAGAACTGATTCTTGCAAAGTTCCGAAAGGCAAATCCAAACAGCAGCAATGAAGAGAGACTTGCCTCGTGAGGTCACGTGGGCACTCATAGTTGATAACTGTTTGGACACCAATAATATCAAGCCCCTGTTAAAAAAATTAAAATATTACTATTCCCCATTAGTATTATGTAAAACTCCTTTACATGAAACTCTAAATAAAAACCATTGAAAAAGTGTGAACTTACACGCGCAGCGACATTAGTTGCTATCAGAAAATCCGCTTCTCCCTTTCTGAAAAGTTCCAAGGCCTTTGCCCAAAAAAGAAAAGGTTATTATGCCATAAATACAACAAAATCGATCTGGTGTTCTACTTTTTTTATTTTATAAAGTATAGCTTGATTATTTATGAACTTACATCTAAACGTTGGGCCTGGGTGAGATTTCCATGAAGTTCCGCAGCTTTAAAACCAGCTAAACCAAACAAAATTTTCAACCTATGTGCCGCTTGTTTTGTCCCACTGTAAATTTCAGTGAATATTAGTCCAAAAAATTAGTAAAAAACGACCTCAAGTACAATACATAAAAGTTCTACATAATATAAAAGCAAATTTTTAGTGTAACTTTTGAATTCTTTAACATAGCTCGCAAAAAAACAACATTCACTCACAGTAAAAAGATTAAAAGACATTAAAACTAGTCGAACTACTTACTTTCAATAACTAAAATGAACCATATACGAATTTACAGTTACCTGAATATGATCACTTTTGATGTAAAAGTCTTGGAACACAATGCAAGAAGTACGGCTTCTTGATTTCCTTCCCGCATCCTCCGTATCCTAACAACCCTGTAAATAACAAAGTTACAAAATCATAAATCTTTTAGATAATTCTAAGAAAACATTAAAATCTATAAACGTCACATATGATTTTCAAGATATTATTACTCCTCGGTTAAAGTTGATGGACGTTTTGTGGTTGGGTCCGCAGAGAGACGTAATGGTTTGTTCAGCAAAAGTTTAATAAGCTCGTCAACTTGCTCGGTCATGGTAGCGGAAAACAGCATAGTCTGTCTACGTTTAGGACAAAGTCTTACCTGCAATGAGAAAATAATTTTAAAAATAATAAGAAATATGTAAGTTTTAAAAATTAATAAAACGAAAAACTATAACATCACCAGCTCACGAATCTCGGCATCAAATCCAAGCTCGAGAAGACGATCTGCTTCATCAAGGATTAAAACTGCAAGATCATCTAAATCTACAGACATTGAGTTGCGTAAATGATCAATCATTCGACCCGGTGTGGCCACCACTATATCTGGCATCGATCTCAGTGCTGCTTCTTGAGCCTGAAAAATAATATTTTTATAATCATTTAAATGGAAATATGTAAACAAAATAAAGATACATAATCATTCAAAATAATCACGTTTTAAAAGCTAATATACAGTTCACTTTGCATTCATATTCAAAAATTGAATTACCGTCTGCATCCATATTGTGTATATACTTAAAGCAAAAGATATGCGTATTAATTAAAATACATCCAAATTGTATATATGATAATCGCACATTTAATCGGTATAATATACAAACCAAATAAATAGCTGTTGAATGTCCCTGTCTACATATTCCACTATCTTTTGAAATCATTAAATAATTAAGTCCTTGTCTTTACAAGATGCTTATTTCATTAAACTTCAAGAATTGATACTAAGGAATGTTATCGTTCTCCTGAAATGCTCAGATTCTTTGCTGATTCTAATAAAAAGAACATAATATTCTGTAAAAAATCAAATATACTATGCATTGAAAATTCAATTAAACAAATACAGATACTTAAATACGCTGTTCAACTTGGATCTTCAAATATGAGACGGTGAACAAACCTTCGATGAAAGCCCACCAAGAATGAGGCAGCATCTGATGTCTGTGATAAATTGTGCAAGTTTTCCAATCATACTATGAATCCTGTACAATTGAAACACAGATTTTATAAAACTCAATCTCACATACATGATATTAAAAATTGATACTAAACACTAGTACTGTCACATTTATAATTGCAAGCAATGAAGTAGATGATACCACTTTATCTTAAGACTTACAAGAATACTAACTGAAACTTGAAACTTTGAATATCAAAAAATATACAGAATTACAAATTATCAAATATATAAGAACGAATGCTCTGATAATAATACTTACTGAACCGCCAACTCTCTCGTAGGAGTTAGGATAAGGACCCTTATTGCAGGTCTATGTTTTGGACGAAATAACAATCTCTCAAGTGTTGGCAAGGCAAAGGCAGCTGTCTGCAAAGTTTGAATCCAAAATATTTGTCAAGCTCAAACGGAAGAAATATCTTTAACATTACAAGTATAATTATTGCGTTTACGTAGATATTCCAAGATTAATCAATTAATCATTTAACATGTATTTGTAAAAAAAAAAGAATTTTTTTTTACAATAGTGGAATAGCAGCAACGATAAAATTACAGAAATATTGAAAAAAAAAAACATTACGAAAAATCTATAACATACCTTTCCAGATCCTGTGATTGCACTACCACATATATCACGCCCAGTTAATGCCAATGGTATACATGCTGCCTAGAATTTAAACCTTGAAACATTTAACATTTGGCATACATAAAACAGATACTAAAAAAAGCACACACAAGCTAAAATGCTCTCATAACCTGAATAGGTGTTGGCTTAGTGTATCCCAAGGCTTCACAAGCTCGAAGCAAAGGTCTAGAAAGGTGTAGATCCATGAAGGAATTTGCGTGAAATGAAACACCATCAGCCTTTGCAAAGAATGATTTACTCTTTTCACTACCTACTGTTGTAGGAACCTCATCTTCATCGTCAGGTTTAAAATCTTCCTAAAAAGTGCAGTTAGGAAGTCAAAAGACATCAAAAAAGTAAAACACAAAAATTTAGATGAGATATCACAAAACTATGGGCCAACAAAAAAATCAACCCCACCCAAGAAAACCAACAAAATGGTTGATATTGTTAACCTCAGAAGTAATCTTGGTCCAAGGACAGATTCGTCAAATATTTTCACAAGATACATCATACAAGAGCAAAATAAGCCCAAACTTGGAACTTAATCATTATCATTGTTGGTTTTATAATGATTCCAGATAGTATTTGTATTGTAATTATTAAGAGGTATCTAGAAAATCAAGAGGTAATTTGCTCAGGATCACAGAGTATCATCTTTTCTTTTGCATAGTTTAAAGAAACACAATAATGTTTGAGCTACTCTTTAAGTGTCAGTGGGTTGAGATATAGATGCTATTCAGAATTTTTCAACATCTATCTAAAAAACTTCTAAAAAGAATTAGGTAATGGCCCCAATACCTCAACTTTCTTAAAATTTGGGAATCCAGTATTCAATTGCTTTAGAGTCAAAATCTTACATATAATTTGTTCCAATAAATGAATTGAATTTAGATCCTTAAAGCCAATTCAAATGTCTCTCTAATTTGTAATTGGTTTTACAACAAACTTAATCATAAAAGAATTCTATTTGTAACCAAGTTTATTGTCGTTCATTTCCTCAGGAAAAAAAACATAAGACATTTTAAGCTCTTGTTTTAATCTTCATGCACATACTAAAAGTATATATTTCTAGATTTCACACAGCTTACCTGGCGATCTGGCTCGGAATCAGAAGAGCTGTCTTCATCAACCTCATCTTTCTCTTGTATTAAATCAGCATGATTACGTTGTTGAATAAACTTAGAGATTTTATCATCGATAGAAGTGGTACTCCGGCGAGCATGCTCCTCTGCCACTGATTCGGTGTAAGAAGAAAAGTCCCATGGAGATTGTGTCTTTTTATTACTTTTTACTTTTTCTTCTATATCACTGTTTTCATCTTCTTCTTCACCACCACTGTTAAAATCTTCATAGTCAATTTCTTCATCGCTTGGAGGTTCAAATGCAAACTCTGAATCCACCATTGGTAGGTTGAATATAAAGCTAACCTGGATGTACAATGTGTGATGTCAACTTTATACAACTATAAGTAAAATTTATCAAAATAAAATAAGAATCAAAACTAGAGACCATAACCTAACCATCTACTTGGATCAGAAAACAGCAAACTGAAACCACCATATTGTTTTCATACAAACAGAGTAAAATTACATTCAAAGCAAAATTTCCATCCTCAAAAACAAGAAGTCACTGTATACATGCAATAAATTCATTGATTCAGAAATGTCGATTTCAACTTAGAAAACAGCAGGGAGACAGATTTCAACAGGAATATTACACTATTTAAATTTCCAGTCACGAGTATGCAAAATCTTCGATTCAGCAAGGAAAACTCGTCACCAGAACTTCAATTTTCGATTACAAATGACTAAGAAAAATTATAGATTTCAAGTTAGGGCAAAGCAACAGGCGGCTTACCTCGGTGCAAAGCAAAACAAAAGAAGGCAAACACACAGGCGGCTGTCAAGGAGGAAAGGAAGATAGTTGAATCAGAAAGGTGGAGCAGTAAGGTCGTTGCTGTCGGAGCCGCCGGAGGAGGTCGTCGGAGAGATGTATAGGAAAACCAAAACACGAACCCAAAAGAAACTACAAAAAGGGTTTTAGGGGTTTATGTTGTGTTATCGACTAACCTAAAATGTATTTTTTTTTCTTTTCAAATATATGTGATAAATAAAAAATAAATGACTCACTTTTTGTTATTTTTTTCTTTTTTTGAAAATTGATATATTCTCTTTTCTATATCTTTTATCAACACTCACAATAAGATGGCATATGGAATTCAAAATTTCTTTTTTCCTCATCTTCGTCGTTGATTTTAACGCTTTTGTTGATCTTATAATTAGAAGATCAATAGAAGAAAATAGTAGAATGATATATCACATCTCTTTCTTTTTTTTTCCTTTCAACCCAATAACACAAACTAATTATCCACTTCCTTTTCCTTTGTTTTCCTCTATTTTCATTCCATAAAAAAACTCAAGAACATTACGTTAAGGTTTCCGTATGTAGCGATGGAAGGTGAACCGTGAATATGCTACATGATATGACGTGAGCGAGGGTATATCAGTTACGATTTCTTCTTGATTATTTTCTGGAGATATTCATGTTCATGATGTGGGGAAATCTATCCTAAACATGTAAGTGATTCAATTTGACAGATATGGATAATACTCCATGCAATGGTTTCTTAACATTCTTACTCGATTGTTGTCAATTTTAGCATAATCATACTTTTTTCTCGTGATCGGCTCTGTTTTTTATCTTAAATCGTGGTTGATTCAAGTGTGTGTTCTTGTTCTTCATATTTCATGATCCAAACATCATCTAGCAACAAATAATTCAATTGTCATCCAATATCGTTCGGGTTAGATTCCGTATTCTCAAATCAATTTTGTATTTTGTTCTCAATTTTTGTTGAATCAGCTCTTCGAATTTCAAGCTTAATAAATAGAGTATATCCGGTTGTTGTTAAACATATGTTTTTTCATGTTTAGGGTTTTTGATTTTCAAGTTTATTGAACAAATGCTTGATTTATACATGAATGTTTTTATACTATATGTTCATCGTGTTTGTGTCTTTGTAATCTAATTTGTGTTTTTATTTATGATAATGGTTTTATATTTGTGTTATTTGGATTTTACAACATGTAAGTATTCATATAATCTCGTTTTGATTATAGTGTCAATAATGGATTTTGTTAGAACCTAGAGGGGGGTGAATAGGTTATATGTTCAATTTTTGAAGTTTTTACAAGTTCTTGCAAGAAAATAAAAGATATAGAGTTAGAGAGATATCACCAATCATAAGTTGAACACAATGATTTATAGTGGTTCATGCAAGTGTTAACAAACTTGCACTACATCCACTCCTTGGCCTCACCCACCAAGAATTTGATCCACTAGCTTCTCTCTTTGAAGATAGAGATAAACCTTTTACACTTCTCTTTTTATACTTGCAAGAATTAATCTTCAAACTTGCAAATAAGGTAAAGATAACCTTTCTTCACTCTAATTCTCAAGTCTAGAGTTGATCCTCACTTCACTCTAATTTGGTAGGATAAAGTTGATCCTTACACTATTACAAATAATATGAAAGTATGGAGTAGTGTTTAAGCTTTGATGGCTTTGACTCTTGTTTGAATCTTGAACTTGAAAGATGAAATAATATTCAAAGATATGAGCTCAAGTATTAGAGAGTATTCTGAATGTTTTGTATTTGCAAGAGGTAAGTAATAAATGAGGTTTGAGTTGGTTTAAATAGAGAAAAAGGTCCAAGTCTCAAAACTGTCCAGACGTGCGACGGTCGATCCACGGTCGACCGTGGCTCGACCGTGAGTCGTCTGACAATTTTTGGTTTTTGCAATATAGACGTTGGACTTTATTTAAAACCACACTCAACTCATTTTTACCATAAAAATCAACTGAAAAGTAGATGTTTAAAAGGTTGGTTGATCCCATACTTCTAATGTTTGAATTCAAACACAAAAATGGAAGTTTAGAAACCAATACACAAAGTATGTTGGAATTTTACCCCTTTAGGAGATTCCTTTGCTAAATATGGTTGTGTATTGTTTCAAAGTGAGATTGTGTTTGGTATTTGCTTAAAATGGGAAGTCTTAGAGTAAATCAACCCACACAAATAAGTTTATTAAAATTTGTCACTTTTTATAAAAATTTTATAAAAATAATTTTATAAAAACTTAAACTTATTTTAATTATTTTATTTTTATGCTCATATCAATTGAATATATTCTTGTAGGTATCTTCGGCGAAGACTTCATCTTGAATGTTGATGGCGTTTTATCTTGGACGATTTGGATTTTGACGATTTATATAAACAAACTTTATAACAAATAAATATAACTATTTATTTGCTTGACTATATATATATATATATATATATATATATATATATATATATATATATATATATGTATATATGCACATATGTTAATGTTAATGGATACAATTATATAGACATATTGTATATTTTTGAATTAACAAAAGAGGATATAAATTATATTCCTATTTTCCCAACAATCTCCCCCTTTTTGTTAAAGACAAAAATTTACAATTTGTAAACAAATTGTATAGATAACTTTAACATGTTAACATATGCATATATACATGTATATATATATACCTTCTCCCCCTTTTTTGTTTTAACAAAAAGGACTCCCCCTTGATTTTTGCTCCCCCTTGTAGAAAACTCCCCCTTGATTGTAGAACTCCACTTCTTGAATCTATAAAAATGTAAGGAGAAACTACCAAGGACTTGCCAAGGAGGGTGAATACATAGTAGATAATCAACCACTGAGCATGTGATATATTCAACCATGGCATACTAATACAATGTCACCACAACACCAAATCAAAAGCATACACATTAAAAGCCATACATGCCTAATATATCAATTTGTCCATATATCACACACTAAGTCATAAGCATGCATAGGAAAAGTCATACATAGGTAAATATAATAAAGTGTCCATACATCACCAACCAAAAATAAATTGTTTAAAAAGAAACATACAAACCAAAGTTATAATGTTTGTAAACATACCATAATAATAAAATCAATCATCCCCGATGAGATGGTTCACCGGCGTCGGTCCCGGCATTGCATTTAAGGGCATTCATAATTGCCCGTAACATTCCCTTAATGCCCTGTACCTCCTTTCTTAAGGATCGGTGCTCATTACGCAATGCATTGATGTTGCGATTAAGGGCCGTATTCCTCTCATCGGTGGTGCCTGCAACCATCCCATAATCCGGAGCAAGTGAACTCTCCACCTCCGCATCTCCTTCTTCTTCTTCAAAAAATCTCTCAATATCTTCCTCCGTTTCATGGGAAGAGGAATGTGCCCTCTTCTTCCCTTTGCGGGAATGAGAATCCATCTTGCGTAGAGTAGCAATATCGATTGGAACGGAAGTACCCGGGGTGGGGTTGAGATGAGGTAGGTTAGGAAGTTGTTGAAACAAGAGGGTAAGGAGTCTTCCATATGGTAGATCCCGGCGGCTTGAAGGAAGTCCATCCATCCGTTTTGCAAGGATGAAGGCGATGTTTATCTCGGATTGGGTTTTAAGGGCATGAAGGAGAACGTCCTGGGTTACACTAATTTCGGAGTGATGGCCGGATTTAGGAAATATGTTGGAGTCAATTACCTTATTCCATACATTACACTCGTTTACAAGATCCTTTCCTAAAATGTTAGTTTTATTACGAGGGATATGAGAATGGCAAATAGACCCAATAATTTCCTCCATAGTGAAGGCCGATGGGAGGTGACTAAGGCTATGGGAGTCATGGTAGAACTTCAACCCGGCGTATGAGACTTGCAGGATATCGCCGAATTGAGCAAGAGTGAAAGCAAACTCTTGGTTGGCAATGGTAAAGGTAATGGAGTCATTATCCTCATCATAGGCATAGGTGGAGTAGAATTCCTTAATCCGCCTAGGAAAGATGTTGTGTGGAAGTCTTAGAAAAATGGACCAATTCATCCTATCAAAAGAAGATTGTAGGTTGAATTGTTGGAGATGGGAGGGTACTACCAAGCGCCCTTCATTAATGGGGCGCTTGTTGAGGTTAGCCATGATATCCCTTGGAGAGGGAGCGGCGGAGCGAGAGGAAGATGTCTTTAGGCGTGGCATGTTAATCTATTGATGCAACAATTCGTATATTAGTTACAAATAATCGTAATGAATGATAGGGAACCTAGTGTGTGTCTATGGTGTAACAAATGTTCATCCAAGCTTGTCAAGACACTAAAATTATAAAAGACACTTTGTTTTGCAAAATTATGACAAGAGGATGATAGTTCAATATATATAAAACATATTTAGAGATTATAGTCAATGAATAAAACAAACTCTATAGTAATATGTTCATACATTTGTGCGTGTGTCCTAAATGTGAGAAGATTTTATAAAAATGGTGAATCATGTGAATACTAATCTTAGTTCTACTATAATAAGACCAAATAAAATTAATTTGATAATTAAATGTGAAAAAATAAAAAGTTTTAAAAAATTCCAGCAAGCTCACGGTTTTAGCATGGTATCGACCGCGGTTCGACCGTGAACTTGCTGTTCGTTTTTTTTTTTTTTAAATAATAAGCATAAACAATACTAGTCTAAATCAACTTCAGAATCTTATTTAAACAAATACTTTCTCATAATCCTTAATTTTAAACCAAACCCACAACAATACCCACTTATTTCAAGTTTTCACCAAAAACCAAAGAAAACTACACAAATCTTAAAATCACATGATAGTTTGGTGCAAAAACAAGATCCTATTGAGCAAGAGAGCAAGATTTGTCAAGAAATATACCTTTTGAAGATGAAGTTTTCGTGAAGTGAGAGAAAAATCTGAGAGAAAACCGAGAAGAAGATGAAGAACACGAGATTTTTCACGGGAGATCTTCCGAAAATAGCTTCTTGGATGTAACCGGATCTTCAATCTTGAGGTAATCCATGATTTTTGTGAATTTTTGAAGGAAAAATGAAGCTTTTTTAGCTCAAAAATGGCTATGGCGGCTAGGGTTTTCGAGAGAGAGAGAGAGAGAGTGGAAGAGGTAAAGTGAGGAGGAAAGAGAGAAAATGTGTTTAAATAGGGCTGTGACGGTCGATACATGGTCGACCGTGGTTCGACCGTATGTACCTTTAGGAGTTTTCGTAATCTGGACAGTAGCTCGACGGTTTTAGCACGGTATCGACCGTGGTTCGACCGTGATCATTCTGGAAAAATATTTTTGCCATTTTTCATACAATCATGCATAATTTTCTAAGGCACATGCTCCATCATTCCTAAACCAAGTCTCAATAGATCAAATGTTTCTTTCTTAAGTGGTTTAGTGAATATGTCCGCAATATTTTCACATGAGTCAACCTTTTCTAAGCTAATATTCCCCTTTTGCACATTATCACGTAAGAAATGATTTCTAATGTCAATATGCTTAGTTCTAGAATGCAAAACAGGATTTTTACTTAAGTCTATGACACTTTTATTATCACACATAATAGGGATATCACTTAAATGTACCTCATAATCCAATAAGGATTGTTGCATCCATAGTACTTGTGCACATGCTTTTCTGGCTGCAATGTATTCGGCCTCGGTTGTTGATAGAGCTACGGATGTTTTCTTTTTTGAAAACCATGAAGTAAGTGAATTTCCAATGAATGCACATACTCCACTTGTGCTCTTTCTATCCAAGTAACATCCTCCAAGATCCGAATCCGCATAGCACATGATGTCAAGTCCACACATCTTTGGATACCACAATCCTAAGTTGATTGTTCCCTTTATATACCGAAATATTCGTTTAACGGCTTCATAGTGTGATTTCTTGGGATTCTCCTGAAAACGAGCACAAACACAAACACTATACATAATATCGGGACGACTTGCCGTTAGATAAAGCAAGCTCCCGATTAAACCACGATATTTTATACTATCAAATATTTCACCTTCTTCATCAAGTGTCAAGTGTGTGTTTGTGGCCATAGGAGTACCCATAGGTTTCACATTTTCAAAATCAAACTTCTTAAGCATATCCTTGATGTACTTAGATTGGCTAATGAATGTACCATCTTCATATTGCTTTATTTGAAGACCAAGAAAGTAATTCAATTCCCCCATCATGCTCATTTCAAATTCATTATGCATAAGAGTTGGGAATTCATCACATAGGTCTTTGCATGTTGATCCAAAGATAATATCATCCACATAAATTTGCACAAGTAATATATCATGCTTTCTCTTCTTAGTAAACAAAGTATTATCAACTTTACCCATGACATAATCATTTTGCAACAAGAATGATCTTAATCTATCATACCATGCTCTAGGTGTTTGCTTAAGTCCATACAATGCTTTTCTAAGTTTGTATACATGAGATGGATTAATTGGATCTTCAAATCCGGGAGGTTGACATACATAGACTTCCTCTTTTATAAAACCATTTAGAAAAGCACTTTTGACATCCATTTGATATAGTTTAAAATCATCGGCACATGCATAAGCAAGTAGAATCCTAATGGATTCCAATCTAGCAACCGGAGCAAATGTTTCATCATAATCTATCCCTTCTTGTTGATTATACCCTTGGGCAACTAGTCTAGCTTTATTTCTAGTGATATTCCCATTTTCATCAACCTTGTTTCTAAACACCCATTTAGTCCCAATTATGGTATGACCACTAGGTAAAGGTACTAAGTCCCATACTTGACTTCTAGTGAATTGGTTTAACTCTTCTTGCATTGCCATTACCCAATTTTCATCTTTGATTGCTTCCTTAATGTTCTTGGGTTCTATGTGTGATACAAAGGCAAAAGAGTTGTTAAGGTTTTGGGCTTGTGATCTAGTAAGTCTTTGGTTTAGGTCTCCTATTACTTGGGTTATTGGATGATTCCTATTTTCCCTAACCTCATTTTGTTCACTTGTGATCTTATCATCTACTATAGGATTTTGGTCACTAGGTTTATCTAAGCCAAGCCTAGAGAGTTGTGTTTCTATGGCTTCTTCTTCTAGTTTGTCATCATCTACTAAGGGTTGAGACTTAGGTGGTGGAGATTCATCAAATGTAACATTAAGGGATTCCTCCACAACCATAGTGGATTTGTTTAGTACCCTATAGGCTTTGCTATTTAGAGAGTATCCTAAGAAGATACCCTCATAGGCTTTTGGGTCAAACTTGGTCAAATAGTCTTTGGTGTTAAGGATAAAACACTTACTTCCAAATACTCTAAGGTGACCTAAGGATGGTTTCCTACCTTTGATAATCTCATAGGGTGTTTTACCTAGCATAGGTGTAATCAAAACTCTATTGAGTATGTATGTGGCCGTTGAGACCGCATCACACCAAAACTTTTGGGGTATGGATTGTTTGTTAAGCATAGTCCTACTCATTTCTTGTAAAGTCCTATTTTTCCTCTCAACAACCCCATTTGATTGAGGAGTGCGAGGAGCCGAAAAGTTATGAGAAACTCCATGTTTATCACAAAATGCTCCAAATTGCGCTTCATTGTCAAATTCTCTACCATGGTCGGTACGAATTGAAATAATCGTACAACCAAATTGGTTTTGAATTTTCTTTCCAAGAATTTTAAACTTGTCAAAAGCTTCATTTTTTGTTTTCAAAAAGGATGTCCATGTATATCTTGAAAAATCATCTACAACAACTAGTGTGTAGAAGTTTCCTCCATAGCTTTGAATTGATGAAGGTCCAAAAAGATCCATATGCAAAAGCTCAAGACATCTCTTAGAGGATATGACATTTTTAGACTTATGAGATGAATGCACTTGCTTACCTATCTTACATGCATCACAAAAATGATTATCAAGTTTTACAATAGGCATGTCTCTAACAAGATCACTACTAGACAATTTATGCAATAATCTCATGTTAGCATGTCCTAGTCTCCTATGCCACAAAGTTGAGTTATCAACAATAGATGCAAGACATACTTGAGTGTTAGGATTGTCACCAAGTCTACATGTATAGAGTCCATTCCTCCTAACACCTTTTACTAGCACATGATCATCTTTGCATATAACACTTTCATGCTTGGAGAATCTAACATTCAAATCTTTATCACACAATTGACCAACACTTATCAAGTTATAAGCTAGACCATTAACATGCTCAACATTTGTAAATTTAATATTGTCATGAAGGATGTTACCTCTACCAACCACCTTTCCTCTTAGGTTGCTTCCAAACACCACATGTCCTCCATCATACTCTTTGTATGATGTGAAGAGTTCTCTATTTCCGGTCATGTGTTTTGAGCAACCACTATCAAGTATCCATTCATGAGACATAATCTCATTTTTGTTGCAAGCCTACACATATGGAATGATCATTCAAACTTTTGGTACCCAATGTTTCATGGGTCCGGGATGGTTAGCATCAAAAACTCCTACTCTAATCCACCTTTGAGTAATCTTGAAACCTTTATGATACCATGTGTTCAAAGAGTTAGTAGGTTTGATGAAATGCTTTGGTCTTTGAACCACATTTGACTTAGGTTTCTTGAATCCAAGTCCATGCCTTGTGGTTGGAGTGTAAAATCTTTTTACTTGTTCATCACTTGCAACTTTTGGTATACAAGTGGAAGAACTAGAGCCAAGGGACAAGTTTTGAAAATTTGAAAATTTCCAGTGGGTCGACGGTCGACCTACGGCATCGACCGTGAGGTTCCTGGATTTTTTCCTTCCCTTTTTCTTTTACAAATTGGATTTGTGTCACATGGCTCTTAGGCATGTTGTTTGAAAAACTTGAGAAACCAAGCCCACCCTTATCATTTGATGATTTTTGAACTTTTAACATTTCATCCAACTTATGTGTGCTCTCTTCAAATTTTGACAAGGTGGAGTTGTCAAAGTTTGTCTTTAGCTTGGTCTCCAAGCTTGTCAAGCTTGGAGATAAATGAGGAACAACTTGACTTTGTAAATCTTTAATAGTCAAGTTTAACTTTTCAATTTCCCTTTTTAAACTTTTGTTTTCAATCTTTAGTTTCTCATTTTTTGCAAGAATTTTTGAGCTAAAATCACACAATTGATCATATTGGTCATTATCACTATAATAACTTGAATCGGATTGTACCTCACTTGTCTCAAATGCCATGAGACATGTTTCCTCCTTGATGTCATCTTGATTTTCATCACCACTATCACTCCATGCTCCTCCTAGGAATGCTTTGTGGTTTTCTCTCTTCTTTGAAGCAACTTTTGGACAATCACCAATGAGATGTGAAGAGTCACCACACCCATAGCATTCTCTTGATGATTTCTTGTCTTTCTTTGCATCAAAGCTTTGCTTGTACTTCTTTGGGTCAAAGAGAGCCTTTACATGCTTACCCTTTCTCTTGAAGAATTTCTTGAAATTTCTCACCATCATAGCATATTCTTCATCATCATCACTATTGCCATCATCTTCCTCATCACTTGAGGATTCTTTAACATGTTTGGCTTTGAGAGCAATAGATTTTGACTTCTCCTTCTTTAATTTGGCTATTTCATCATCTTTTTGCATGATAACCTCATACACCTTGAGGTTTCCAATAAGCTCATCCATTTGGAGTAGATTTAAGTCCTTTGACTCCTCAATAGCCGTCACCTTAGCTCTCCATTTTGGTGAAAGAGCCCTAAGAAACTTTCTCACAATTTTCTTGTTAGAATAACTAGTCCCAAGTGACTTGAGACTAGTGACAATAGTATTAAACTTAGAGAAAGCTTCATCAATGCTCATTTCATCAAGAATATTAAATTGCTCATATTGTTGTACAAGCAACTCAACCTTGTTGTCTAGGACTTGTGTATTTCCTTGATGGGTGGTGACAAGAGATTTCCAAATTTCATTTGCACTATCTAGCATAAAAACTCTTTCATACTCTTTTCTAGGTAGTGCATTGTATAAAAAGAGTTTTGCTTCAAAAATTTTTGAAATCATCTTCTTGTCATCTTGATCCCATATGTCCTTAGGAGTTGGTACATATGCATCAATTTTAGAATCAAAGGTTTTTGGCACATGATCACCATCCTCTATGATTTCCCAAAGATCAACATCTTTGGCTTTAACATATGTCATAAACCTTTGTTTCCAAAAGCAAAAACCTTCTTCTTCAAGAAGTGGAGGTCTAACCATAGAATTCCCCTCTACAAAGTTTTGTCCCATTTTCAACTCAAAGAATTTTTGAAAAATGTTTTAGAACACTTCAAAGCAAGTTTTCAAAAATTATCAAGAGCAACTTGCTCTGATACCAATTGTTAGAACCTAGATGGGGGGTGAATAGGTTATATGTCCAATTTTTGAAGTTTTTACAAGTTCTTGCAAGAAAATAAAAGATATAGAGTTAGAGAGATATCACCAATCACAAGTTGAACACAATGATTTATAGTGGTTCATGCAAGTGTTAACAAACTTGCACTACATCCACTCCTTGGCCTCACCCACCAAGAATTTGATCCACTAGCTTCTCTCTTTGAAGGTAGAGATAAACCTTTTACACTTCTCTTTTTATACTTGCAAGAATTAATCTTCAAACTTGCAAATAAGGTAAAGATAACCTTTCTTCACTCTAATTCTCAAGTCTAGAGTTGATCCTCACTTCACTCTAATTTGGTAGGATAGAGTTGATCCTTACACTATTACAAATAATATGAAAGTATGAAGTAGTGTTTAAGCTTTGATGGCTTTGACTCTTGCTTGAATCTTGAACTTGAAAGATGAAATAATATTCAAAGATATGAGCTCAAGTATTAGAGAGTATTCTAAATGTTTTGTATTTGCAAGAGGTAAGTAATAAATGAGGTTTGAGTTGGTTTAAATAGAGAAAAAGGTCCAAGTCTCAAAACTGTCCAGACGTGCGACGGTCGATCCACGGTCGACCGTGGCTCGACCGTGAGTCGTCTGACAATTTTTGGTTTTTGCAATATAGACGTTGGACTTTATTTAAAACCACACTCAACTCATTTTTACCATAAAAATCAACTGAAAAGTAGATGTTTAAAAGGTTGGTTGATCCCATACTTCTAATGTTTGAATTCAAACACAAAAATGGAAGTTTAGAAACCAATACACAAAGTATGTTGGAATTTTACCCCTTTAGGAGATTCCTTTGCTAAATATGGTTGTGTATTGTTTCAAAGTGAGATTGTGTTTGGTATTTGCTTAAAATGGGAAGTCTTAGAGTAAATCAACCCACACAAATAAGTTTATAAAAATTTGTCACTTTTTATAAAAGTTTTATAAAAATAATTTTATAAAAACTTAAACTTATTTTAATTATTTTATTTTTATGCTCATATCAATTGAATATATTCTTGTAGGTATCTTCGGCGAAGACTTCATCTTGAATGTTGATGTCGCTTTATCTTGGACGATTTGGATTTTGACGATTTATATAAACAAACTTTATAACAAATAAATATAACTATTTATTTGCTTGACTATATATATATAGATGTATATATGCACATATGTTAATGTTAATGGATACAATTATATAGACATATTGTATATTTTTGAATTAACAAAAGAGGATATAAATTATATAATTCTATTTTCCCAACAGATTTGTTGTAGAAAATGAGTAAAATATTTATGAATCGTTAATTTCCACAAACAACATTGTGGACATGGCACCCAAATTGCATGCGGATATTTCACCTAGTGTAGAAAAGAATGGTATTTCTTACCTTTCCAATTTGCATATTTATTTAGTTGCAGTCCAATTCTTGTTAATGAATTGAAGTTACATATGTGCAACATAACATGTTATGGCATTTAATTATAATTATAGTTGCATATGTGCAAGAGGCTCTGTTATGGCATTTTAATATAATTTATAGTTGTGTGTGAGCAAGAGGACATGTTATGTTGCATATGTGCAACATTATCTGTTATGGCACGTTATAATGAATTGCAGTTGCATATGTGCAAAAGGTTCTGTTATGGCATTGCAATATAATTTCTTACCTTTTTAATTTGGATGTTGAGATTCTTTTTATTATTTTTTTTTTCAACCTTATGCACATGTGCAACTAAGATTTTATCTTTTAAGTGTTTATATGACTATTTTAATCATGTTATAGGAGACGAAACATTCTTAAATAATGTCATTGAGACACCAAATGAAACAAACATTGGATTTCAATTGTTCTAGAAGATACAAAACCAAGTGTTAGTGCTATGATTCAAAGTTTTCACGATGTAGAACACATGTATGAAGTATATGAAAAACAAAGGCTGGGTTGATACTTGTATGTCAATAGTTAAAAGGAACCGGGTGAGTGTTACCAACCGTCATGTTTTGTGTAACAAAGCTGGTAAACCACACAACAAAATAGAAGAGTCACTTAAGCAAGATTCTAAACATAAAGAACAACTACTTCTAACTTCTCTGATACTAATTGTAAAGCTTGCAGTGGTGTTAGTGAAGTAAGTGGTAAAAGATTCATACATAGTGAATCACCAAACCTTTGCTATTTGGTGATTCCTCAAGAGTTGTAAGAAATACAAATCAATTCGACTTTAGTGCAATCAAGAAGTGTCTCATACTTCTTCAAGATTTTGCTCTAAATATACATATCGCGATTAAGAACTTCAGTCAACATTTTATATTATTAGAAAACTTAAATCCCAAAACACTACAGATACATGGTGACTCTCTCAATCTTGTGATTCTTTAATTTTTAATAAAAATGGCCGTCTCGAAAGGCAAAAAGAGTGTTATGTTCTTCACTACAAACCAAATACATGAAAATCATGAACTTGTTGCAAATAGAAAGATTCTTCACGAAAGAAGCGTGATGCTTAAACATCTTGAGAACTTCCGAGCACGCCTTTAGCATAATGGGTTTGAACACGTTCCTTCATCTCAAGAACGATACCTGCTATCGACAACATGTCCTACGATTTTATGCTGACTACTCATTGAAAAACAGTATTGTTAACGTTCATATGTATCAAAATTTATGGAAATGAGATCACATTCTTTGGAGAACTCATTGGAGTCGAACCCGAGGTCTATGCTTTTATTTTGATTACTATGAACTAAACTCCCTCGGATAAGTGAATCTTGATCCCGCAACCATCATTCAAACAATTTACAAACCTTGAGCGAGCACTCAAAATCTCATTCCCATACACTAAGCAACTTCTTCTTGAATGTTTGGCAAGGTCCAAGATTATCCTCTCTAACATGGTTGGCACATCCAAAAATCAAAAGGTTGCATTCTTGTTGTACTTCCTCAAAAGTAACACTATAGTCAATATGGCTTAGCGGTGTGCGTTTTACATACCAGTATTTCTATTAAAAGAATTGCCGATTTATATAAATTAGCACATATTTTAGACAAGTGTACCTAATCGATCAATAATATAGTTTTGGTAAGTCCGGATTGTCGGACTCCCGAGAGCGGTTGTAATCTCAATTAAAATGACTAATTATAAGTTAACTGCAATTAAAAGATAACAGTTTTATGAGGATTTTATTTTATCAAATTAAACTTGGTTTTTAATCTAATAACTATAAACTAAAAAGGTAGAAATTTTTCCAAGGCAAAGAAATAAGCTAAAGAGAGTGAATGTTTACATATCTAGAATCTAGAAGTAAAGTGTTTGCACTTAGATTTAATTCCTCCTTGTTGACTATTCATTTCTATCTCCTTCAATAGTTGTTTGATTATCATGTACCGATTTCGAAGATAGGATACGTTCCTTGGTCCGTCACCTAACTCTATGATAAATAGAAGGTTAACTTGATAGTTATGCGACTAACTTATCTGTTATCATGTATTAAAATCATATCATGCGAGATTTAATCTATCTTAATCTTATGGTTATAAATATCAATCTAATTATATACTCATGGTCACGACCATGGACTCCGGCACGAGTAAGAATTATTATGTACGCGTGCATAATATTACACAACATGATTCTCGAAGATGAAGGATCTGTGATTTATGATTTCGATGATGACGACCTTGTAGCGGATGATATTGAAGCACAAATCAGTGAGAAACAACGGGCAGAAAATGTTCGACAAGTCAATAACCGGGAGACTCATATCAACCTTCGGTCAGACTTGGTCGAGCACATTTGGACTAGTCAAGAATACTAGTTGTAGTTTATTTATTTTATGTATTAGGAATTTAAAATTATGTACTTTTTTTTTAAATATTATCGTATTTTAGGAATTTTAAATTATGTAATTTTCTTTTTTTAATATTATTAATGAAAAAAATATTTAGTTTAATAATGATTTATTGAATATAAAAAAATAAAAAATGTGGGAAATGGGGAGTATAACAGGTGTAGTGGGTAAGGAAAAATTATTAAGACTACTTAATCTTCACATTTTTTTTATCTAAATAATCTCATCAACTCAATATTTAACTATTTAATTCTGCTAATTTACTTTAACTTTTTTATTTATTTAAATATACTCTTTTACTAAAACATTCTCTCACATAAACATAATTATCCACTCACATCAACATAATTTTCAAAATCTTATTCATTTATCTCTCCTTATTTTATAAATATAAATATTTTTCTTATTTTAATGTTTTTAAGAATTTATTTTTAAAATTAATAAAATAGTTGATACAAATATAAGAAAATTTGAAAAAATGAACATGTTGGTGAAAAGTTTTTTTGTGACATTGAATCGCGCGAATAATATAATATTACATTCTTGAAAACGACATATTAGAAAACAGAAACTATTGTCGCTGCAGCATTGCGCGGGTGCACTGCTATATATATATATATATATATATATATACTAGCATATTACCCGCGCAATGCGGCGGCGTCAACTAATTTCTACTCGATAACCTGCTTGTTTTCGGTATTCATCAATACATAATAAATAATTTTCCTTTGACAAGTGGCAACATGTCTATTTTATTTATCTTTTTTCCATTTTCTTTATCATTCTATTCTCAGTCAATTCTTTTATTATTTTAAAATAAATTTTGAAAACAATTAAATAAGAAAAACGATCTCTACTTATAAAGTAGGTTAAATTACATGACAATAAAGAACATAAGTTAGTAATTTGAAACTATTAAAAATTAAGAGATTAAGATTATAGAATTAATTAATTTGAAACTATTACTTATATGAGCAATTTTAAAAAATTAAAATATATGTTTATAAATTCTAATTATATTTTATTCACGTTTATGAGCTCTACTTAATTATACACATTTTTTTGATAAATAAGTTAAAATGTTTATAACATAATTGAATATTTATTATTTGATTTTTTTTAAGTATGGAAGGTTTAGTTATTAAAATAGAATATAAGAATCTTATTAAATGCATCTAGTAGTTACTTTATATAATAGTTTCCATTTATTTATATGAAGGGTAATTTAGTACATTCAACTTACTTAAAAATTAAAAGTTTTTTGGTTGTAAATGCTTTATATAGGACCCTTAGAACCACCTTAGAGGTTGACACGTGTCCTCCCCCTCCCTTCCACCAAACTTTAAAATGCAAATTTTTCTGAAACTTTTTTTTTTTTTTTGAAAATGCAAATTTTTCAAAATTTTCATTTTCACCTGGGTTTCATTTGAAAATGCAAAAACCGAAAATGCAAAAATCGAAGATGCAAGTTATGCATATGCTTCCAAAAATGCAAATTTTGAAACCAATACTGAAAATGCAAACAAGAACTAACTGAAAATGCAACCCAAAATGCAAAACAAAATTTGCATTTTCATAAATTTTTTTGAAAAATATGACAAGAGTGGTCTTGATTGAAAGATGATTAAAAAACTAAAATATTGGTATAATTTTTTTTTTAAAATTCACAAAACTTAAAAAGTTATGACAATTTAAAGTTTTGGGGGATATTTTTTTATTAAAAACGTGGGTTTGTTGGGAGATAATTACAATTATGTCATCCTTAATCTCAACCATTGATTTTGATGATCCAATGGTCCAGATTGGTTCTATGGTTCTATGTTTAAATAATGGTTCTATATTGATCAATTTTATATATATATATATATATATATATATATATATATATATATTGAAATTTGGGCGCTTCACGCTCTTATAGCGAGCGCTATCGTTTAGTGCTTCGGCTTCCAGGTTCTTTAACACTTTGGGGCCCTTTACGCCTTTTAAAACCAAGATGAAATTACATCCGAACCAATCCACATGACTACGCTCAAGTGCAGGTTTGACAAACTATTGCTATAGGTCCTCTTGGAACGACATATTTCTAAAAGGATATAATAAGGGGGTGTTTGTTTTAGCTTATTTTTGTTAACCTAGTTTTCTATGGCTTATATTCTAACTTTTGAGCTATCATGAGTTATAAGAAAAAATCAAGGCAAACTTATAAAAAATAAGTCTAAAAAACGAGCTTATGAATAATAAACCCGAAAAATAATATCTTAATAAACTCAAACAAACACCCCTAAGACGATGTATGAAAAACTTATAAGTGATATAAGGAAAACATGAACATACTGCAATGTCTAAATATAGACTAATTAAATTTACTCTTTATTGTCAGCATGGGTAGCACTTTTTTTATTTCTCTATTAATAAAAACTTTGTTATACTTATTGACCTGTTATCTTAATTAACATCTCCATCCTACAAAGACAGACCATCATAAGTTATCAAGCAGTGAAGGTGGAAATGTTAGTAGGTTAAAGATAAACATGAAGATGGTTAACAATAGTATGTCAACAAATTTCACAAAGTTCATAATAATAGATAAATTAAAAGACCAGCAACAAATTGACTAGTTAGACCCTGTTTACAATTATTATTATTTTTTTGACATTTTAGTTTTATCCCACAAGATGCATAAATAATCTGCCTACCAATTAAACACAACCCCGCAACCAATTAAGTCTTGATTAATACAGTAGGTTATACTAACCATATCCCAACTATCGAATGAGTAGCATCACTAAATGAGTAAACGGAGAGGTTTTCCCTGTTCAGGTTACCCCGGGAGGCAAGTCTTTGACTCAGACATGACCAGGGTATCCCCGTGACCGTTCCCTGACCTTTTCCTGGCCACCCTCAAGATGTTTACCTAAGGAGGTTCAAACGCGTGACCTCTTTGAGGACGAAACGTCTTACCACTAGCACCTTGGTGGTGGTTATGAGTAGCAACACTAGATAACCACAAAAACAAAGAGATATCATAACTAATAACAGATATTGAATGAAACAGACTCTTACAAGCAACTACCTCACAAGGTATGAAGATAACTATAGCACTGTAGGGTATGGTTAACAAAACCACTAATTAACCAACCTTTAGTTTAAAAAAAAACTAAAATTGACAAAAAAGAAGATTTTCCCAGTCAACCTAATGTCGACCCGATCACGCCTATTTTGACAAGCACATTCCGTTTTGACACCTCTGCCCATTGGTATAGGGTGCATTCCAAAACGATAAGAGATCGCTCTCACGATCTGTATAACTATAATTAAACATACAACCAAAATACATACTAGTGTTCTAGCCTCCTAAAAACAGGATAATGTTTGACTTACAAAGTTGAAAAGTCTTCATAAATCATGGTGACCGAAGGCTAAAGGGGTGTATAGATGAAGATACCTGAAGCATGCTTGATTGTTTAGGCACTTGGTGGTACTTCATTAAGGCGAGCGATTTCTTTCTCCCATTTTAAACCAAACATCTGTCGCCCAAATGGTACAATCAGATTATACCTGAAAACCTGCAAGATCGATAATTTGTGTTGGCATTAGATAGCAAAAGTGACGATAATGGGATATATAAACGGGTAAAGGCGGAAATCACAACCCATTGCTTATGCAACGAGTCGTTTCAAGTGAAGTTTAGTGCCTAACGGGTCAAACAGAAAAAATAGATTAAAAAAAGGGTCTTTTTTTCAATATGGATTTCCCGCTTTAGAAGTCGAGCTATGCTCTATGTATGCGGCCTAACCATTTCTGTGACCGTTTTCTATACTCCCTCTGACCATTCAAGATGTTTGCACCCCACACATTGAACCCGGGTCTCTTGTGAGACTTTCCAGACATCCTACCACTAGGTCATCTTGAGATGGTTAAGGAAACATGTCAAATAGGTTAAAAGTTTCCCTAAGAGTAAGTTTCATAATGCGCAACACGTTTTTAACTTACATTTATGCAAAAAGTTAGATTATTACTAAAATGATATATACTTTTGTAATCACATTTGACACACTAACTATTTGTAAGAAGAAAGAAGTCCGGGCAAAGAGTGTTGTCAGTTTGTGGTCAAACATGACCCATCATGTTCTCTCACATACATGAGAGTGGGTCCCTTATTTTAAGTCAATAATGGGTCCCTTGTAGATCCCACTCACCTTATCATTAATGCGGCGAAGCTGATCTTTCAAAGAATCTGAATATTCATTCCATTTAGTCATATCTCCACTCTCCTTATGACCCCATGCTTTCTTTAATATCAACCTCCATTCAGCAACATCACTCCTAATTCCTTTGTTAAGTTCAACCCATTCGGGTGCACATCTGTTCCTAGAGAGTATGCGATATAATGTATCCTCAGCTGGATCTGCATGAGGATTGCTGTTTAGATTTAGAGGTTTTCCCTTCCCGGGTAGGTTTTCAAATTGACCCTCTTCCATCGAATGCCAAATCCTTTGCTCTACAACATTGATAATATCGGTTTCCGATCTGCTCACAGGTAAAGAGAATCATAAAGAAAGATAAAACTTATTCTTGTGTAAACCTAAAAGTTACCTAGCTATTGCTTACTTGCATAGACCTATTATATAATTAGGTTAGGATCCTCTCATATTGAATCAAACATGACTGATTATGTTCTCTCACAATAATGTGAGTGGACTCTACAAATGGGAATCATTCTTGATTAATCTAATAGACCCACTCTCATGTTTGTGAGAGAACATGACCAGCCATGTTTGACTCTCATGTTCTCTCACAAACATAAGAGGATGTTAACCGTATATAATTATATGATTATGATCAAGAATATCATGGATAAGCACTTAGAAATTGCACCTAGTATGCTTAATTACTCGTCTTATTCAATTTTAGTGCCTCTTTATCCCAAAAATATGTTCTTATTTCCTATAGAATCAATTAGTTCATTAGTTGTATGAATCCCAAAATATGTTTTCATTTCCTTTTTCTTTCTTTTTTAGTCGGAGGTCTATCTGGAATCAGTATCACTGTTTAGAGGCACGATTGTCTACATCGTACATGCCTATAGGATCATTCATATTGCAAAGGGTTTATATCTCCTTTATCTATGATCATTCACACACATGAAAAAGTAGCCCTAACTCTGTAATCCCTGATTTAAGCAAAAGCAATCTAATTACAACTAATTTGAGGATCTATCCATACTGCTTGAACATAAGGAAATAGGAATTTCAACTATTCGCAGATTAAATGTTGAGGAAGAACAAAATTACTCATAATTACAGAATACCTAACATTGTTACGCTGGCCACGGAGTTCCGGTGGGAGCTTGCGGTCGTTGACGGCGTCGATAACACCGGAGAGACGATCGGATGTCTTGTTATTGGGCTTCCGAGCGGCCGCTTCCCCGGAAGATGAAGCGAACCTAGCCTTCAATAAGCTAGGACAGAGGATGGAGATTTCATCAAGCATATGTTTCGAACCAGAGAGTGAAGATGAACAAGATGCAATCGAAATCCTCTTGCAGAGTCGAGTCGCCATGGGTGAAATGGGCTCGCCGGCCACCGCACCGTCGTCGGAGTATATGTTTTCTGGCGGTTAGTAATAATAATAAATAAGGTGTTAAAATGGGGTGAGTTGACTCTGTTTTCCACCACGAGTTAACTCAAATATGAGTCGCTGACTCGCCGGCTCTTGGTGAAATATATTTAATATTATTTTCTTTATGTTACTTCGTCTTAAAGTATCTCCAAACCCTCAATCTATTATACATTTTTAATTTTTAATTTAAAATGAGTTTTTCCGGTTAGGCTCCTTCCGGAACGCTAAGGCTTTGAAGTAAATGCACGCGATCTAACTTATTTTACTCGTAGCCGTTTTCAAAGCATACCCATTACCAACCCTAATTGAAATCTGACGTGACGTATTAATACACCGAACCACTTTATACCTCACTAAATTATAGGACATCATTTATTATTCTTTAACAAATCAATACAGAAAAAAATGAAAAAGAAAAAGATAAAATGCCCACTTGTAGCAAACCATGAAGATAAGATAACTGGTATCATTCAACACGATGGTTTCAGGTACACTATCAGGTTCACTATGTCGGTCGGGAACACTGTTACACCCAAAACACCTACCCGATTGGCTTCTCCCTTCTTGACTTGGCCAACACTACGCTACGCCACTCTCATCCACCCTACGCCACTTTAACAATTTTTTTTATACTTACTCAAGGATTCAAATTTCACCACACCTACATCCGGGCGCAACTAAGCGAGGTATTCGGGTTCAACCCCGTAATCTTCTATTAATCCACCCCTTCGAATTCCAACAAGTTACGCAACAAGACATGTCCATGGGCTTCCAACAAGGTTTTATTTCGCATCTATTTATGTATAAAGGGTTGCTTCAACAATGTCTAGTTCTGAGGAATTTCCCACTTCCATCCAGTCTTTCAACTCTCAAGCTGGCCGGGCCAATTCCGGATCTCGACCCAACCGCAAATGCCACATTCGTAAGAAGACGAAATTATTACCAAAATCCAACCGGAAACTCGACATTCACAACTAACACAACAATCACAATCGGCACAACCAACGAGAGTGAGAAAGAAAAATAAAATTTATTTAAAAAGTGATACCATGGAGTACCAAAGAGGGAATGGAGTTTGTATTATTGTGGGTTGACATTTCAGAGGACCTTGTTATTGAAACAATCAAATGGTATAAAATTTACTATTACTATTATTATTATTTATTATTAGAGTAAATTACACGAATGGTCCCTGCGGTTAATGTCCACCTTCTGATTTAGTTTTTGAAGTAGAAAAATACACTAATAGTCTCTACTATGCAAGTTTTTTCACACGCAAGGTCCTTTTTCTAACCCTTCGTTTATTTCTACCGTTAATTAGCTTTTTGTGAGGGTAAAATGGTCTTTTTAAGGATGGTAGTTTTCTTATTTGCACTTTTAGTCCGTACCCACCTATATATATATATATATATATATATATATATATATATATATCATCTTCCCCATATTTAGGAGTGAAAAAGACTCCTATAGACGATTTCATATTATGCATAAAACAAAAGCACCCAACCACATTTCTATTTTCACCGACTATCTTGATTGCTGTCAAGTGAACCTCTTCAAGGTTCCCATCTTTCCCAAATAATCTGTTAGTGCAATCAAAAGATTAATATTTAAATATATCTGGTTTTGATGATCCAATTATAATAATAAAATTTAAAAAGAAATATATATATATATATATATATATATATATATATATATATATATCCAAGTTAATATGAAAATAATAAGTTTGGTAAAAATAATATTTTATATATATTTGTGAAAGATCATAACACTGATAAAATCCACAAAATATACACCGAGTATTTTATGGTGTCAAACTTAAAAGTTGGTAAAAATAAAAATGACAATATAATCATAAATGAATATATCATTAAAATGTCATTTTTATAAACATATAATTTTCACTTATATCAAAATAATATCTGTCTATGGAACAAAGTTTTTATAACTTCTTGCCAACAAATTTAAATAGACATAATTTTATAAAGGGTTTAGTTCATTTTTGTGCATCCAACTTTACACTTTTTGCTATTGTATGTACTGAACTTTCAAACTTACCATTTGATGTATCAAACTTTTCAAATTTAACTTTTTTATGTATCCATTAACCTGCTTAGCAGGTACCACACCAGGTAATTTTATGATTTTTTATTTATTTTTTATACTACTAAAATGCCACATCAGATCTTCATCCATCTCCATCTCCATCTTCAATACACCTCCATGAATCCCAGATGAACTATCAACAGATGAACTCAACTGAATCTTCAATACACTAAATTTATTACGAAGAACATGAATGTCCATAGTGATGAAGATGAATTCCAGAAATCAAGAAAAATACAATTCGACATCACCAATAACAAGAACTGTAATCCTAAATCAACAATGAAGATGAAATTCAGAAATCAAGAACCCTAACTCAAACCCTCAAACGAGTAGCAGATCTGGAAGAACCCTAAATCTAGAAATCAAGAACTGTAACCCTAAATCGAACAAAGAACTTGCGTACCTTGGCAGAACCCTTCGTTGTACATACCTTGAAATTGAGATCTGAAATCCACAGTAATAATGGAGGAATACAGATGAAGATCGATGAAACCCTTCGTTGGCAGAACCCTAAATCGTTGAACCCTAAATCGAAGATGAACGTACAGATGAAGATCGACGCAAATGAAGGCGAAATCCAACGCAGATGAAGATCGCTCTAAGCAAATCCATCGTGTGTTTTCAGTGTGAGACTCTGTTCTGGTTTGAATGATGCCTGAAACCCTTAATCGAAGATGAAGCAAACCCTGTGTGGAGATTGACGCAGATGAAGATGGAAGAAGATAAATCGCAAACCACCAAATCGGTGGTGCGGTGGTGCCGCAGATGAGATTGACGCAGATGAAGCAAGCCATGTTCTTGTGTTAAATTATTATTATTATTTAAATTATTTTTAAAGAGGAAATAACACATAAGGTGCCAACTCATCTCCATGTCATTGCCACGTCATCAAAACCGGTTCCAAATCATCATGTTACCTGTTATAGTAGGTTAAATACACTTAATGGTAATTTTTGAAAAGTTTGATACATCAAATGGTAAGTTTGAAATACAATAGCAAAAGGTGTAAAGTTGGATACACAAAAATGAACTAAACCCTTTTATAAATTGGCAAAATTGAAAATATGTATTTTAGAATACAAGATAAATATCCTTAAGAGGTATTATTATACTGTGTATTAAATGATTGGGTAGAAGGGAATTTTGAAAAGATCTCAAAGTACATAAAAGTACAATGAGGTGTCATCCTCACAATTAAGCATGTGTTTAAATCATTTAAAAGTCAGTCCAAATACACAGTGTAACGATATTTAATTTGATATTTATTAATTCTAAAATACCAGCTTAAAAGAGAAAGTCGAAAAATATCGGAAACATTTTTAATCGACTCGAGAAAGTGGCAGCAGTGGCCACGATCGATCCACGGTCGACCATGAGGATCGACCGTCCAGCCAGCAGTGTCGTCCCCACCCTTCTCCTCTCTTCCTCTATAAATATCAACCCATTCCCTTACATTTTCTACCTTTTGCAACTCCAGAAAAATCTCTCCTCACACATGCACACGTATTGATCTTTCATCTATATATATAAATCTTGAGTGTGGTGATTTTTGAAGTTGTTTTCTACATTTGTGAGATATCTACAACTCTTCAAGATCAAAGCAAAAGGGAAGCAAGAAAAGTTCATAGAGTGTTATATACCCATCGATTTTCTTGTATTGAGATATATAGTGTTCATACACCATTGTTGGTGTTCATAGTGTTCTTGAGAGGTATTCTTGAGTGAAGAACACTTTGAGTGTTTGGTGGGTTTGACTATTCCCACTTTGTTGTTGTTTGTGTTCTTGAGTTCTTGGTAAATAACTTGGTGTTTCTTCTTGGTAAAGCAAAAGGTGTTCTTGGTGAAGAACACTTTGAAGATCTTGGATTAGATCTTTGGAGGTTATCATCTACCCGTAACGGTGATTGTATTTCGGTAATCTCTTCCGGGCTAAGAAGTATTTTGCACGTGGTGCTAGTGGAATCCTTGACGGAGGTCAAGACGTGGATGTAGGTTCGAGTTTAACCGAACCACGATAAAATCTTGGTGTCATCTCTCTAAATCCTTAACTCCTTCGTATTTGCATTTGCATATTTATATTTCTTGCATATTTAAATTTTCTGCATTTTACATTCTTGTATTTTTATTTCTCATTTCTTTTTATTTATTTACATTCAAGTAATTTATATTTTTGTCATATTAATATATATATATATATATTTATATTTCTTGCATATTTAAATTTTCTGCATTTTACATTCTTGTATTTTTATTTCTCATTTCTTTTTATTTATTTACATTCAAGTAATTTATATTTTTGTCATATTAATATATATATATATATATATATATATATATATATATATATATATATATATATATATATATATATATATATATATATATAGGGGAGGGTTCCATCGAGAACAAAAAAAATGCGAGAAGTGTGATAACCGATCCCCATCTTTTTAAAACTAAAATATCTACCAAACGACAAGATATTAAATTATGAAAATTATACCAAATTAACGACAAAAATATGCTCTTTAATATGACATCCATATTGCTATATTTTTTTCAACAAAAAAAATTCGTTACATATATGTAACATACCTTATAGTACTGATCACATATATGTTAGTACTGATTACATATATGTAACATACCTTATAGTGCTAGAAAAAAAACTCGGCAAAAATGAATTTTTTTTGTTGAAAAAAATATAGCAATATGGATGTCATATTAAAAGAGCATATTTGGTATAATTTTCATAATTTAATATCTTGTCGTTTGGTAGATATTTTACGGTTTAGATCGGTTCTCGTAGTTCTCGCATTTTTTTTTGTTCTCGATGGAACTTCCCTATATATATATATATATATATATATATATATATATATATATATATATATATATATATATATATATATATAGTACATCTATCAAGATTCATATATATAAGGCCTCCTTTTTATCATTTTCCCGCTCATTTTCAGCTCATATGCCACGTGTCCCCATCTTTTAATCCCGATTGATATACCTTTTCTCAAGAACCGCCTCTCTCTCCTCTCTACACTAATCGACTAGGGTCTCTGTTTCTACACCAGTTCCTTCCTTTCTGCGATCGATTGGAGCTCCATCAAGACACGCAGATCTGCTCTCTCTTCTCTCTGCAACTCTAAGAAACCCTCTCCGCAACTCTAAAAAAATCGATTAAGGTTTCGATTATGAAGGTAATATGCTATTGTTTCTGGTTGTTTATCAAGAACTACATCTGTTTCCTCCTTTCTCTGCGAAAATCTCAGTCCCCTCTCGCTGGCGATTGAGTTGCCGGCGCCATCATCCCTCATGTAGGCCTTATCGAAGATTGCCTCTTGCGATTGAGTTTCCCTCTTCTGTTGTGATATCGACGGCGAACGGGTGCTTCCCCAAAATCGTCAATTGTGATTTTGACTTCAACTGCAAGCAAGACTTCAAGAACGACCGATATTACTTTTGAGGTTAGTTAAGGACTTGGTATTATTTTTGGTATTTTAGAAATTTTTTTGGTGATTACTGATTAGGGTGTTCCCGTTCTGATTTTTCCTAGTATTTTATAAGAACTGTTTTTTAGGCAATTCTTCAATCTTGTGTGTTAAGTATATAATAATTTTAGATAAGGCTTCAAAGCCTAGAAAATTATAGGGTAATGAGACAAAGCTTAGATGGAATTTCAGCTCACACATCACTCAATACAAGATTACAAGGTTCACAAGTCTGGCATTTTGCTCTTTGGCCTACTATTTAAAGGTTAGTTGTGCTAACTTATGACGATATTTGGGTACTTAAGTAAGAATGATAAGTTTTACAATGCAACTTTATTTTACCAATTTTTAGATATTGATAACAAAAAGGTTGATTAGGCTATAGATGTACTTTTATTAGAAGAATTTTGTATAAGAGATGAATCAGGATTATTTTTAGATTTGTTTTACAATGCAACCTGGTTTTACCATTTTGCTCTTTGACCTGCTATGTCATTTTACACATGTTATTGATTATTAGTGGTACATGACTGAGTAAGTACACCATGAACTTTGGATGCATATAAACATTTGAATTCATAGGGAAAGCTTGATAAAAGTTAAAATTTACAAGCTTTTAACGGTTGGGGATTATTAGTTGAACTGATTATGCTTTGTTCTGAGTTACAAATTATGCACTTTGAACTTTGTAGCACCACTTTAATTTTAGATAATGCTATAGCCTATATGTAGTCAAACTTTTTAATTTTCAATCACATCTTAAGCCCCTAGCTTACATCTTAAGACAACAAGCCTGATAACCTCATACAATTACTTTTTTCTAGCTCTTCAAAATTTTTGCAGATGCGACACAGTGTAGCAAGTTGTGACTGATACTATGATTAACACATGGTTAAATGTAAGTCTTAAGGTGTTTCATGTAAATACTATGATTAACACATTGATAATGTAAATACAGACTTAAGGTTCTAGGCTGTTTTGCTTTTGCTGTAAAAACCTTAAGACTTACAAATCATCAATGGCTCTTACTGTCAAAGTGGTTCTAGGTTGTTTTGCTTTTGCTGTAATTTGGGTTCTGGCTGTTTTTCCTGCCGTCCCTTTTATGCCCATCGGAAGAATAGCAGGCCCCTTTCTTGGTGCCATGCTCATGGTTCTCTTTCAAGTTGTAACCTGAGATCAAGCGTATGAAGCTATCGATCTTCAGATTCTTGGTCTTCTATTTGGGACAATTGTTGTAAGTGTTTATCTTGAAAGAGCATATATGTTTAAGTATTTAGGTAAGTTGCTTTCATGGAAAAGCCAAGGATCAAAGGACTTACTGTGTAGAATCTGCTTAATATCCGCAATCTCGTGTGCTTAAATGTATCATAGTACATGTCTTTCTATCCACAAGACACATTGATGATTCTGGTGGTGCTCTCAACTAAAGCTGTCTATCATCAATGAATTGTAAGTCTTAAGGTTTTTCATGTAAATACTATGATTAGCACATAGTTAAATGTTAACAGGAAGGTTGGTTTTTTAATGAATCAATCACAGAGGAATGTGAAAGACGATGCATGATTTGATTTAAATCAAGCGTTGTGCTCTATGCAATATCAAATATGTTGACATGGTGGAGATGTGTCCATTTTAAAATTGGCCAATCAATTTTCAAAATGAATTTCATTATATGTGTTAAATATTTGCGTAGCTTACAAACCTGCTATTTAATGTGGGTTGTGTGAATTGGTCATGGTTCCTGGGATATCCTTTTCATGGATTTTAAGAATAGAAGAGATACATGTAGTATTTCTTTCTTTCTTATATTTCCCAGGTTTGGACAATTGGACTAGTGTTTTAGTTCTTTCACTCTTTTTTCTCTTTGTTAGTGATCATTTTCAGCTTCTTTGGATTTAGGGTGCTGATTCTATTGGTTATATAGTTAGATTTTGTATAATGAACTCATGTATTTTGTTGTCACAATCTCTGAAACTCTTTATATATTGTATAGATTCTTTTGTTTATTAAAAAAAAGTGTTATATGTATAAAACTATTGTTCTTTTTAATTTAGTTATGATCTTTGTTTTTCATGCAATTATATGATGTATGTTCTTTTATCGTTTTCTAAAACTAACCCGTGTAATACACGGGTTTCTAAACTAGTATATATATATATATATATATTATATATATATATATATATATATATATATATATATATAACTATTACTATATAACACTTATATATACATTTCAGCATCATATATATATGTGTATATATATATATATATATGTATATATATATATATATGTATATATATATATGTATATATATATATGTATATATATATATATATATATATATATACATATATATATATATATATATATATACATATATATATATATATATATATATATATATATATACTTTACACATCTTCACATTCTAGCATCATACTTATATATACTTATATATTTTACGCATCTTTACATTACCGCACCATATCTATATATATTTATATATATTCCGCACCTTTATATTTCCGCACTCATTAAAAGCATTTATATATTGTCATATTTAATTATTTACATAACTTTTCGAAAAAGTGGTCATAGAAACTATTCAACTCTCCTTCTAGTTTCTACAAAATCCAAAAGGTAAATCCAAAGAATCATGAGCGTTAATTGCTTCATATAAAAAGATCATAAATTTTGTCAGTGTATCTTCATCTTTGAGTTGACATAAACCTCCAAAAACTTCGCTAGGAAGCATCCTTCCAAGAACTTCATATCTTGTATGACAAGTAAGCTCTTCCGTGGTTGCATTCTATTATTTCAGAACAACAAGCATTTTCATTGCAAGCAAATAATGGAGGAATTAAAGAATTTAGACTTTTGAATAATCGTGTTATGTTCCCCTTTAATACGTATGAATTTATCCTTGACAATTTTCTCCGTTGTGACATCTTGACCCACAAAGCATACACCAACCACATTGTTCATTTAGTCCCTTTTGTGCATGTATTAGCTATAATGTACAAAATGTTGTCGTTTTGCTGGTGCATGCCAACCTTTCGTAGTTTTAGTTCAACGTTTTTCTCTTCTTCAACTGTACCAAATAAAGCATGTGACCTAAAGTACCCTTAGAAAAACATAGTTTGACTGTTGAGATCCAATGGAGCCAATAAACAAGATAAAAGTCCTCTTAAAAAACTAACGATCAGTATTTTCGAAAGGTTCCAAAATTGGTGAGGAGGCTAGTTTGGTAATAGACTAAAACAGGTCGGGTTGGTCTGACCCGCAAAAACCTTTTCTTTTCTTTATTTTTCTTAAATATTATATGGTTAATGTTAAATATTTGTTCACTTGTTATCTTCTAGTGCATTCATTGATGAAAATATGTTATGGTAGCGAGTGCATACCCTTGTCAAAAATCTTCGAAGATCACGACTTGACCAAATTAGGCATGCGTGATATATACTCTCCAACTTGAGGAAGAATATTAGAGATATAGGTGTTTCGATCTTCAGCCCATTGGCCTTTAATTTTATTCCATATATTCACCCATCTTTAAAAAAAAATAAACATTGACCAAATTAGGCAAGAGATCGCGTCGCGATTTATGGACAGAAAACGAAACACACAAAAACAAAGCAAAACAAGCAAGCAAACAAAAGTTTAATAATAAATTACTATAATTAAATCAAATGCAACCATTCCCCGGCAACGGCGCCAAAAACATGATGTGCGTTTTACGTACTAGTTTTTTATTTATAAATTCCGTGTTAAATTGTACCAAAAACGACACGAATAGACAAGTGTACCTAATCAGTTTTTATAGTTTAATTAGTAAGGACGGGTGTCGAACTCTCTGGGAACGGATATGATTTGATAAAATTATAATGATTTAAATATTAAACGCAACTAAACTAATCTAAACTAAACTTGAAAGCAAATAAATCTAACCTAAGGACAAGAAAATAAATAAAGCAATTAAAGGGGGATTTGTATGAAAAAGTTGTGAACTTTCAACCAACTAAAGCACCACTAACCCTAGACTACGACTAAAGCATGCAAAGAAAGACTAGAAAACGATTAACTCGGAGAATTAAATATATATATGAAGATGTTCCCGTCCTAGATTCAATTCAACCCTTTTCATGACAATTAATTCATGGCAAGATGAGCTAAAGACACTTTAAATATTCATGCATCGATTCCTAAATTAGTTAAAACCTTGGTCTAGTTCTAACCGTCTAATTACACCAATTAATTACCTTTATGGTCAAAAGCGCGATTAAAAGGGATAATTAGCCAATTAATTCGATTATCAAGTAAAGACTCAACCTTTAATGTTTCATATGATCAACAAAACATCATTAACACATAAATGGTCGTTATATGTTTAATCACATGCAAAATCATCTATTTAAAGTTGTTTAACACTAGGATTTGATCAATCACTATCTCATTAATTATCTATTGGTCCTAGACAATCAAGATACAAGCTTTATGAATTAAATGGTCTTTTAACACACAAAACTCAGATTATAAACAACCAAAACAGATTACTAAGCATGGATGAACTAAGATTAAGTTAAACTTGCATAAAATATGAATTAAAGTATCAAAGTCATGAATTAAATAAACCATTATATGAGTTTCATCTCCTCTAGGGAGGAAAACAGAAGCTTTAGCCAATCATAATAGTTCTAAACTTCTGGAAATCAAGAAGAAAGAAGAACATGATGAACAAGAATGACAAAACCGTAAAAAGCCGAATGATCTTCAACTTTGATCTTCAAATATGAGCTCCAATCCTTCAAGCACTTGCTCCAAGCTTCTTCTGCTCTTTAATGGTGGTTTCTGATGATCTTAGGGTGGAAAAGTCGGATGGAAAAGATTAATCCCGTGCAAAATATCGAATTCAATTTATAGGGTGGCTGGCAGCATGCGTCGCGCCGCGATCTTGGAGTTCGCGCCGCGAACCCGGCGTGGTTAGCGCAGTGACGAGCATAAATTGGCCAGACTTGGATTTTTTCAAACTTTTGATGCCTATCTCGTTTTTGAACCATTTTTCTTCATATTTATCTTCATAAATCCAATTTTAAACCTGGAAAATAACAATTAAAGATATTAAACATATATTAAATGTATTTTCCATATTTTTCATTAAAAACAATTAAATATCGCATAAAATTTATAATTAAAACCCGCGATATCAAAATACCCCACACTTGAAGTTTGATTGTCCTCAAGCAAATCACAATTTTATCCAGGCTAAGACATTCAAATAAATAACATCATTCTCAGAAACACTAAGTACCGCTGAAAAATTTTAACATTTTGATTAGAAACAAACCATTGATTACACTCAGATTTATGCATATACTCGTGTTATGGTCCTCTCTTAACTTCTCACCATCCCAAATGCTTTCTCTTTTTATCAATAACCAACATTTAATTAATGAATCTTTTATGGTTAATTTACCCCTTAAGAAACCCCAACCTCAAGACTTATCGCAGATTTCTCAATTTTACTTGACACATGCTTTTATTATTATGCTCATATAAGTCTATGACTTTTGATGGAACCCATGTAGCGAACTTTCTGCCCAACCGATCCCAAACCAGTTGGCTTTAGGTGATTAGGTGTAGAACACCCATCAGAGCTTACTTGTTCGAGTCCCAAAGGCTATGTTTGACTTATACTACTAGCCTTTTGGCTTTATTGTTGCTCTCATGGCCCTAGGCCTTATTGTTGCTCTATTATTTTTTTTTCTTTTCTCATTTTCTCAATTTTTTTAGATTTTCTCAATTTAGCAAGCACATGATTAGTAAAAAAGGAAATTCACACTCAGCCTATTTTTGTCGAGCTTAGATTCAGAAAGGGCTTAACCATTTATTTAAATTCAAAAATTAAAAGTTGGTTACCATAAATGGAAATTTCTTTGGAACGGTGAAAAGCCACTAAATACTATGCATAAATACCAAGTATAACCTCTGAACTTGTTCTTAAATCAAACATTTAACACCTTCAACCAATACTTAACAGTTACTCGAATGATATTAAAAATTTAAAAATTATAGCCCAAATACCATCATGATTTAATCAAGGACAAATTAAGTTCAAGTTAGGAATCTTTTTCTAACCCCCTACCCCACACTTAAATCGTACAATGTCCCCATTGTACATAAAGACAAAATCAAAACAAGGGTAGAAAAAGATTAGAGAAAACTCATTCGGGTCTCCACACAAACTATGGAGCAATAAAAGATAATGCCGCGCAAAAGCCAGCATAAGCGCGTACTCCATAACCACCTGCAAGAAAAAAACACTCGGAGCAACATGTTAAGATAGATCACGGCAAAGAATCAAACAAGTAAAGCACAAAAAGAAAAACAAACCTAACTCACTTTCGTAGGAATCACGGTTGCATTTAGCGTATGCAAAAAGCCTTTAAACCCTCGGTAGCCCGAGAGGACGAGTTGTAGTCTCGTGAGGGTTTCTGGACAACACACCCACAAAGTTGGAACGAAAAACGAAAGAACGGAAACCTAAACTAAACACGGGTTGCCTCTCGAGAAGCGCTTGTTTTTGAACGAGTCACTAGCTTGACTCCCAACCCCACACTTAGGGTTTTGGCCTGGAGAGGCATTTGTCCTCACCTCCCCTCTTGTCGGTGCCTCCTTACGAGTAGTGTTTCACTCGGTTCCTGCTAACTCTAAAGGTCATCCCCTTTGGGTCATGAAGCTCAATGGTGCTATTAGGGAATACCTTCTTCACCTCATAAGGTCCGTACCACCGGGTCTTCAGATAAACCGCACACTTCTTCAACCGCGAATTAAATAGCTGAACTCTATCCCCAGGGTCAAAGTGTTTACCCCTTTTTGCACAAGCCTTGAGTCGGTCTTTCTCGGGGTTGAGAAGACTTTCTTCTTTTGGCTTAGGGCTCTCGGCCTCCTCGGCTCTCTTTTCACGCAGCTCTTTCTATCGCAAATTATCAAAAATCCCCACAAAGAAAGCAGAGTCATCGAGACATTTAGAATATCTCAAAGACTCGTTAAGTCCAAAAGTGACGGCATCGGTCCCTACCCTGAGTGTCAATTGTTACTCGTGAATATCAACTAGAGCTCTAGCTGTACTCAGGAAGGGTCTGCCCAGAATAATAGGGACTTGATCATCTTCCTCCATGTCAAGAACAATGAAATCCGTTGGAAAGATGAATTTATCTACCTTCACTAATAAATCCTCAACTATCCCTTGCGGATGAGTGACGGATTTATCTGCCAGATGGATGGACATACAAATGGGCTTGGGCTCGGCAGACCCAGTTTGGCAAAGAAAGAATATGGCATAAGATTCACGCTCGCTCCTGAATTAACCAATGCTTGAATGATGGGTAGGTTGCCAAACTAGCAAGGCAGAGTAAGACTCCCGAGATCGTTCATTTTTTTCGGGATCTTTTTTAGCATCACTGCTGAGCACTGATCGTTGAGCATGACGCTCGAGACCTCTTCAAGTTTCTTACGATTAGTAAGCAGGTCTTTAATGAACTTTGCATACTTGGGAATTTAAGCCATAGCCTCAACAAAGGGAATGTTGAAATGCAAAGATTTCAAGTGCTCGAGGAATTTCCGATATTGCTCATCCTCATTGTCTTTTTGGAGACGCAACGGATAGGGTATCGGTGGACGGTATGGTTTCACAGGAGGTGGAATGGGAGGTGGATTAGATGGAGCAGCAGGTGGTGCAGCTGGAGGCTCAGGAGTTTTGTAACACCACGATTTTGAAAACCATATTTTTCATTTTAATAATAGAAGATCAAGAATCCAAACTGCGTGGATCCATTTGTAAACTGAACTTAGACCAAGCCTGTTTTTCAAAACTTAATAATAGCAGTGGAATTATAAAAGTGGCTATTAATTACAACAAAATCAGCCACGATACATAAAGATCAGTTGGTGTTACCAAACTGTTCACCGACCACATAAACAAGCTTATACAAACATAAATAGTAAATATAAGTAACCAAGACAAGTGTTCCTCCAAAAGATAAATAACATCCAGCAGGTACACAAAGCTCACACGCCTAAGTGTCACCTGCAGTCATGGGGAGAGTATCTGTTAGCTAATTAAAGCTAGTGAGCATAAAATAGCATACTCAGTAATACAAACATATCACATATCATCAATATATCAAACAGTGCTATCCTAGCATCTCGCGATGAGCTGGCACAGCCAGAAGGAAGCATAATCTTGCAGGGTAGCGAGCCCGGCTCAACAGTCCTAACTGGGGAAACCAGACACATCAACCGCGCGGGTGGGTGAGCGGGTAGCGGTCCACTGTTGCGTTATGGAGCCATAGACTCCATGGGGTACAGTGGGTAACTGATCCCCTAATCGCACGAGGAACATTGGGTTAGCCAAACCCTAAATACCTAACCAGGTACCGTTGACGCTATCATCGACCCGCAGGCCTCAAGGCATCCCAGACCGCAGTCTGGCCTCGATCAAGGACTATTATTAGCCCCCATATCTCGGATCCGTTCATAAACACAAAACTGACCCATTCCGGGCCTCATAGCGCGCATACATATCATATTACAATCATGATTCAACAGTTACGTATGTCATGCATAAATATAGTATACAGTACGCATTTCAAGCATACAACAGTGTTAATTACATTTCATGGAACTACTTGCACATACTAGTAACATGTAACATGTTTATATTAATTCGTATGTTATCCTATACTCACCTGAGAGGCTAAAGGCTAAAGCAAACAAATATCGTGATCGTCTCGTTCTTCTTCGGAGTCGTACAGTTTACCTATAAGATAATATTCATGTTTAGTCACTTCACACAAGTACATTAACTAATATAACTCATATGATACCCCTAATAATGTCCTCAAATTACTTAGAACCCTAAACAATTGTCCCGTGAAACAAAACGTCGAAAAACAGTACAACAGTGCACTGTTCATAAACACCAGCCCCTACAGCCGTATGAAAAAGGCCCTACGGCCGTAGGACTATATTTGAATACCCTTCTTCGGCCGTAGGGGCACCTACTACGGCCGTAGGAAACATCCTGCAGACAGTGTGCGAGAAACAACCCCTGTTCAGTCCATTTTCAACCCAAACTCATTTGCAGCATTCCCAATTCAATCTCCAGTGTTTGCATAACATTCAAGGTATCAAAAGGAGTCTAGAAACATACAATTTACAAGCTCTAATCAAAGATTGAAGCTATGGGATCAAAATCTCCATTTTTTGAGCCATTTATTGATTTTCATGAAATCTTATTCAATTCATCATTTTAATTCAAGATTATGATTTCTATATGCTTAGAGATCATGTAGAAACAGATTGGAACACACGAATTTAATTATGGATAGCTAATTTGATTTTGGCCATTTTTTTTGACCTAACCTTCAAGAACAAAGGAAGAGTATGATAAACTTACAAGAGAGGAAGAAGATGATGATTTCTGAGTTTATGAGCAGATTAGGAACTTAATTTGCTGCTGGAATTAGTCTTGATGCTTGCTCCTTTGATTGTCTCCTTCAAAAGTTCAAGAACAAGTGAGAGTGTGTAGTGGGTGTGTGTTGTGTACGTACGGGTTGTGTATGTGGGTAATGAGAGAACCGACTTTGGTCTCCAACTTTATCCACATGAGGTATTTTGCTCCCCCTTTTAACTTACAACTTAATACCCGATTACCCGTTTCAACTAACGGGGATATTTCCGGAATCCTTACTCAAAACCGTTTAATATTTTATTAAACTTATCTATTTTCGTAAAATAATTAATATCATGATTTCTTAATTACTTTAACAATAATTCTAATATTTAATATAATTTAATCAAACAACTCTAATACCCACTACTAAATTCGAGATTAGAACGCACCGAAATTATACGCGACTAGGCTCGTTTGAGGATGTTACAAATCTACCCCCCTTAAGAAGATTCCGTCCTCGGAATCTGTTCTTCCGTAAACAAGTGGGGATATCGAGCCTTCATGTCATCCTCAGTCTCCCACGTCAAGTTTGACCCAAGGTTGTGCTTCCACTTGACCAAGACCAATCGGATGTTCTTCTTTCTCAACCGCTTGACCTTAGTGTCTAAGATTTCAATCGGTTCTTCCACCAATCGCTTGGTAGAATCAACCTTCAGGTCTTGTAGAGGCAAAACCTGATCTTTCTCTACTTTACACTTTCGAAGATAACAGACATTGAAAGTGTTGTGAATACCGGACAACTCTGGAGGTAATTCCAAAGAAACAGTCTGCTCGTTGACTTTGGCAAGAATCTTGAAAGGACCTATGTAACGCGGACTTAGCTTGCCCTTCTTACCAAACCGAATTATACCCTTCCATGGAGAAACCTTTAAGAATACCCGGTCACCTACTTCAAAGGTAACAGGTCTGCGTTTCGGATCAGCATACATCTTCTGTCTATCACGAGCCGCCTTTAGCTTCTCACGTGCAACTTTGACCTTATCGGCTGTAATTTGAACCAGATCAGGTCCTGCATATTGTTTCTCTCCCGGTTCTAGCCAACAAGTAGGGGTACGACAACGCCTACCATAAAGCATCTCGTACGGTGGCATACCAATGCTAGAATGATACGAATTATTATAAGCAAATTCGATCAAAGGTAGATGAGAATCCTACGAACCACCATATTCAAGTACACACGCGCGTAACATATCTTCAAGAGTTTGAATAGTCCTTTCGGACTGTCCGTCAGTCTGGGGGTGGTATGCGGTACTCAAATGAACCCGAGTACCAAGCTCTCGTTGAAGACTGGCCCAAAAGTTCGATGCAAAACGAGTATCCCTATCAGAAACAATAGATAAAGGAATACCGTGGCGAGATACAATCTCGTTGACATATAACTGAGCAAGGCGAGTCATAGACCAAGATTCGCAGACTGCAAGAAAATGTGCACTCTTAGTGAGACGATCGACTATTACCCAGATCATATCATGCCCTTTTGAAGTCCTGGGCAATTTAGTGACAAAATCCATGGTAATATTATCCCACTTCCATTCTGGAATAGGTAATTGCTGCAAATTACCATAAGGCTTTTGATGTTCCGTTTTGACTTGTGCACATGTTTGACATTTCTCGACATATGAAGCTATATCACGCTTCAATGTGGGCCACCAATAAAGCACCTTAAGATCATGATACATTTTAGTACATCCAGGGTGAATAGACAACTTTGATTTATGAGCCTCCTGGAGAATTAGATCACGGTTTCCTCCAAGGCTAGGCACCCAGATTCGGGATTTAAAAGTCTTTAGCCCACGGTTATCATCTTCCAGTTGATCCTTCAGTTTAGTCATTGTTTCTGCTTTCAAGTTAGCCTCTAACAAAGCCTCCTGTTGCGCCTCCTTAAGCCGAGTGATGATATCAGATACAATAGTAAGCTTCATGAATATGACATTCTCCGAAGAGCCTTTTCGGCTTAATGCATCTGCTACAATGTTCGCCTTTCCCGGGTGATATTTGATTTCGCAATCATAGTCTTTGATCAACTCTAACCATCTCCGTTGCCTCATATTAAGCTCCTTTTGAGTGAAAACATACTGCAGGATTTTATGATCTGTGTATACCACACACTTAGTACCATAAAGATAATGGCGCCATAGTTTCAAAGCAAATACTACAGCAACCAATTCAAGATCGTGTGTTGGGTAGTTCTTCTCGTGAGGCTTTAATTGGCGAGAAGCATAAGCAATTACCTTGTCTCTTTGCATTAGGACACTTCCCAAACCTGCATATGAGGCATCACAATAAACAATAAAGTCTTCTGACCCGTTGGGTAAGGTCAGAACTGGAGCTTGACATAACAACTGTTTCAGAGTTTGAAAGGCCTTATCTTGTTCAGCAGACCAATCATAAGCAACATCCTTTCGCGTGAGTTTAGTTAAAGGACCTGCTATTTTGGAGAAATTCTGAATGAATCGCCGATAGTAACCTGAAAGTCCTAAGAAGCTTTTGATTTCAGATGGGGTTTTAGGAACTCCCCAATTCATCACGGCCTCGACTTTGACTGGATCAACCATTACACCATCCTTGCATATAACATGACCAAGGAAATGTATTTCTTCAAGCCAGAACTCACACTTAGAAAATTTAGCATATAAATGCTCGCGTAGAAGAGTATCAAGAACCACACGAAGATGAGTCTCATGTTCTGCCTCAGACTTGGAATATATGAGAATATCGTCAATGAATACTATCACGAACTTGTCAAGAAAAGAGCGACATACACGATTCATCAAGTCCATAAACACAGCCGGAGCATTTGTCAAACCAAAAGGCATCACAAGAAATTCGTAATGCCCATATCTAGTTCGAAAAGCTGTTATAGGAATATCCTCCTCGCGTACCCGAACTTGATGATAACCAGACCGAAGATCAATTTTAGAAAAACAAGTAGCACCCTGTAGCTGATCGAACAAATCATCTATGCGAGGAAGAGGGTACTTATTCTTTATTGTTCTTTTATTTAACTCCCTGTAGTCTATGCACATACGCATCGTCCCGTCTTTCTTTTTAACAAATAAGACTGGAGCTCCCCAAGGCGAAGAGCTGGGACGAATAAAGCCTTTATCAAGAAGCTCTTGAATTTGAGTCATCATCTCGCGAATTTCAGATGGAGCGAGACGATAAGGAGCTCTTGCCACAGGTGTAGCACCTGGAACAAGATTAATTTGATAATCTACATCTCGTACAGGAGGCAATCCAGGTAATTCGTCAGGAAAGACATCAGGGTATTCCGACACCACCCTTATGTCACTAACAACTTTCTTTTCCATTTTCGAATCAATCACACGAGCCAAATATAATCCACACCCTTTGGCTATTGATTTGTGAGCTTTAATTGCTGAGATCAAAGGAATTTCAGACTTCCTCCTTTCGCCACGAGCCATAGCATATGACCCATTGGGTAGAGGAATCTTGATTAATTTCCTAGAACATAGAATCTCGGCATTTTGATCAACAAGCCAATCCATGCCGACAACCGCATCAAAACCAGAGATAGGTAAAAGCAACAAAGATATCGGAAAACTATGACTGTCAATTTCAAGCGAAGCTTGTGGAATTGATGAAGTAACGGGCACTAACTTGCCATCAGCAACTTCCACATCAACAGTACTTGTCATAAGAGAACTAGGAAGTTGAATTCTTTCACAGAATTTAGGAGAAATAAAAGAGTAAGTAGCACCAGAATCAAACAGAATACATGCAGGCATTGAATTAATTAAGAATGTGCCTGTAATAACATCACCTGCTGTCTTAGCCTCGTCAGCCGTCATCTGGAAAGCCCTGCAGCTGCTCGTGGTGCATTCTCCTTTTTCGGCCCCGACGATGATCCTCCAGCTCCTCCTGATCCGCGTCCCTGACTTGATTTGCATTCAGACGAGCGATGTCCCGGTTTGAAGCATTTATAACAAACATTTCCTTTAAATTGACACGCATCAGTAGAATGCCCCTTCTGCCCACACTTGTAACAACGGGCTGTGTCCCGAGTACAATGGCCAGTATGATAAGTACGACATTGGGAACACCATGGAGTAGTAGACGGGCTATTTCTCTGGGTACCCTGTTGTTGGCGAGACCCACCACTCCAATTTCTCGAACCCGAAGACTGATCAAACTTCCTCTTAAAGTTCCCACTAGTAGGCTCCTTTTTCTGTGCGTGATCGCTTTCATACTGTCGCGCCATCTCGAACGCGATATCCAAAGACAGAGCACTTCTAACCGAAGCTCGATAATCCGGTGGAAGAGTTTTTGCAAACCGTTTTATCTTTGACTTCTCATCAGGTAGTAAGTGATTCACAAACCTCATCTTATCAGAAAACCGCTCGATCAAGTCTTCAACCGGTTTATCACCCTTTTTCAATGCCATGAACTCCTCCTCCAATCTATCCATCACTTGATCTGAACAATACTTACTTCGGAGGATTCCCACAAAATCTGCCTAAGTATATGTAGCTCTCACCTCTGCTGGCGTGGATGAGATCACGGTGTCATACCATGTCTGTGCATTACCCCTTAACTGCTTCCGAGCAAATCCCACTTTGTTGGATTCCTTACAACTGCTGTTATCGAAAGCTAAATCCATCTCGCGGATCCACCGCTCAGTAACACTTGGATCCATGCTACCTTCAAAGGTAGGTGGCTGACAAGATAGGAAAATTTTAAGATCTGGTGACATTTTGGGTTCTGCCACTGGTTGCACCAACACTCTTTCCTCAGAAGCTTTCAAACGAGCCTCTAAATCTCTTATGTAAGCCTCTCTATCTCTATGTTCAGCCATGTTATTCTTGTAAATAACCTGGCCAAACAAAACACAGATAACATACTTAGTACTTTTTATCATATTTTACTAACATAACAAGCAATTAACAATAACATTTCCAGAATACAACACTCTTTCACACACCCCATGACCCCCCGAGGAACACTAAACAATGGTCGGGCCTGGGTTTGAGACTGAATACTTTTACAAGTACCCAATTCACTCAAACCTAGGCTCTGATACCAACTTGTAACACCACGATTTTGAAAACCATATTTTTCATTTTAATAATAGAAGATCAAGAATCCAAACTGCGTGGATCCATTTGTAAACTGAACTTAGACCAAGCCTGTTTTTCAAAACTTAATAATAGCAGTGGAATTATAAAAGTGGCTATTAATTACAACAAAATCAGCCACGATACATAAAGATCAGTTGGTGTTACCAAACTGTTCACCGACCACATAAACAAGCTTATACAAACATAAATAGTAAATATAAGTAACCAAGACAAGTGTTCCTCCAAAAGATAAATAACATCCAGCAGGTACACAAAGCTCACACGCCTAAGTGTCACCTGCAGTCATGGGGAGAGTATCTGTTAGCTAATTAAAGCTAGTGAGCATAAAATAGCATACTCAGTAATACAAACATATCACATATCATCAATATATCAAACAGTGCTATCCTAGCATCTCGCGATGAGCTGGCACAGCCAGAAGGAAGCATAATCTTGCAGGGTAGCGAGCCCGGCTCAACACTCCTAACTGGGGAAACCAGACACATCAACCGCGCGGGTGGGTGAGCGGGTAGCGGTCCACCGTTGCGTTATGGAGCCATAGACTCCATGGGGTACAGTGGGTAACTGATCCCCTAATCGCACGAGGAACATTGGGTTAGCCAAACCCTAAATACCTAACCAGGTACCGTTGACGCTATCATCGACCCGCAGGCCTCAAGGCATCCCAGACCGCAGTCTGGCCTCGATCAAGGACTATTATTAGCCCCCATATCTCGGATCCGTTCATAAACACAAAACTGACCCATTCCGGGCCTCATAGCGCGCATACATATCATATTACAATCATGATTCAACAGTTACGTATGTCATGCATAAATATAGTATACAGTACGCATTTCAAGCATACAACAGTGTTAATTACATTTCATGGAACTACTTGCACATACTAGTAACATGTAACATGTTTATATTAATTCGTATGTTATCCTATACTCACCTGAGAGGCTAAAGGCTAAAGCAAACAAATATCGTGATCGTCTCGTTCTTCTTCGGAGTCGTACAGTTTACCTATAAGATAATATTCATGTTTAGTCACTTCACACAAGTACATTAACTAATATAACTCATATGATACCCCTAATAATGTCCTCAAATTACTTAGAACCCTAAACAATTGTCCCGTGAAACAAAACGTCGAAAAACAGTACAACAGTGCACAGTTCATAAACACCAGCCCCTACAGCCGTATGAAAAAGGCCCTACGGCCGTAGGACTATATTTGAATACCCTTCTACGGCCGTAGGGGCACCTACTACGGCCGTAGGAAACATCCTGCAGACAGTGTGCGAGAAACAACCCCTGTTCAGTCCATTTTCAACCCAAACTCATTTCCAGCATTCCCAATTCAATCTCCAGTGTTTGCATAACATTCAAGGTATCAAAAGGAGTCTAGAAACATACAATTTACAAGCTCTAATCAAAGATTGAAGCTATGGGATCAAAATCTCCATTTTTTGACCCATTTATTGATTTTCATGAAATCTCATTCAATTCATCATTTTAATTCAAGATTATGATTTCTATATGCTTAGAGATCATGTAGAAACAGATTGGAACACACGAATTTAATTATGGATAGCTAATTTGATTTTGGCCATTTTTTTTGACCTAACCTTCAAGAACAAAGGAAGAGTATGATAAACTTACAACAGAGGAAGAAGATGATGATTTCTGAGTTTATGAGCAGATTAGGAACTTAATTTGCTGCTGGAATTAGTCTTGATGCTTGCTCCTTTGATTGCCTCCTTCAAAAGTTCAAGAACAAGTGAGAGTGTGTAGTGGGTGTGTGTTGTGTACGTACGGGTTGTGTATGTGGGTAATGAGAGAACCGACTTTGGTCTCCAACTTTATCCACATGAGGTATTTTGCTCCCCCTTTTAACTTACAACTTAATACCCGATTACCCGTTTCAACTAACGGGGATATTTCCAGAATCCTTACTCAAAACCGTTTAATATTTTATTAAACTTATCTATTTTCGTTACAATAATTAATATCATGATTTCTTAATTACTTTAACAATAATTCTAATATTTAATATAATTTAATCAAACAACTCTAATACCCACTACTAAATTCGAGATTAGAACGCACCGAAATTATACGCGACTAGGCTCGTTTGAGGATGTTACAAGTTTCCTCCTTTTCTTTCTCTGTCTCTGGCTGCGGAGGCGGCTGCACCTTGGAATCGGTGTTAAGACTACTAGGTGATGGATCATGGAGTGTTTAATAGTTCCTAGTAGACACTGCTTTAAGATCGGCTTTAGGGTTGGTCTCGGTGTTGCTAGGAAGAATTCCAGGGAAGCGTTCCTGGAGAACCCGAGAGATTTGCTCGATTTAGGTCTCGATGTTTTAAATTGAAGCCTGCTGATTCCGAAGTGCTGCCTCGGTAGTCGATCCGATCCTCTTAACTAACTCCTCAGTTTCTCTGTGCCTCTGATCGGACGCTGCTGCAAAGCGATTGAGCATCTCCTCAAAATTCGGCTTGTTCTCCGGCTCTCTCGGCTAGTCTTTCCGATAGTACCCCTTGCCGTGTTGCCGATACTTTGCCTCCATCTCCTAACGATACTCAGGATAGGGTTTCCAATGAGGTTTCCGGTAAGGTACATTCTCGCCATCTAATGTAGGATCATACCCCTGCGCGTTAGAGTAACAAGCATATTCTTTGAGATTCCCTTCCTCGTCATAAGGGCAATCTCGCGCAAGATGGGGACCGCTGCAGTTGTCTCAACCGACTTGCATGGCATGCATGTTTTGTTGTACTATTTTCATATCCCGCCCTAATGCATCCAGCTTGGTATTAAGGGATGCCATGTGGTCTAACCGGTCGGTAGGAGAGGAAGTGTTTTTGCGATGGGAAGGGTCCCTCACAGAATGCCACTGGTGGGAGTGCTGAGCCAACTCCTCAATGATGGCATACCCCTGAGCGGGAGTTTTCTTCGGTATTGGCCCATGAGAATCAATCATTTGTCTTGTGCAGACGTAATTGTTGGAGTATGCCCACTGACGCACGTCGCCATTAGGATCACTGCCAATATAGTATGGGCCTATTGGGTCACACGCCGGGGATCAATCCTGACAGCAATGGTAGATGAGGGACTGAAAGTGTTAAAGTGGAGAAGTTGGTATGCAGGAGATTTACGCGACGCGGCTCCTGTTAGGCTACGCGACGCGGATGTTCCGCGGCGCGGAAAACTATGGGTACGCGGCGCGTAAAATCGTCTGACAGCATGCAACTTTTGTCTCCCACCTCCTTTTTGACCAATAGTTGGGCTTACTTTTTGATGGCCGGCCTTGGGTAACTAAAGGGTCATTTTCTGGAGTTTAATATAGAGAAGTAACTTGACTCTCTCATTCAACTTTACTCCTCTCTCTCACTACTTTCTCTATCTAGTTAGTTTTTCTCTTTCACTTCCACTTAGAGCTCCAATGGTGGGTTTCATATAAGAGTGGTTATGAGTGAGATTTCCAGGAGATAAAGTCGAGAGGATTGCTGTTCTTGTGATGAATTCAAGGCTTTGAAGTTCATCCAAGTTTGCTAGTACAAGAGGATTGAGCAAACCCGGGGTGGACTTGCAATAGAGGGAAGCTAGTTTGTTTCCTTGTCAAAATCATCCTCTTCTACAGGTTGCTGGAGCTAAGGAGAAAGGTATATTCTTCTTTCTCTTTGTTTTTCCATGTTGCAAATATCAAGTTATAGAGTTTGGTCCATTAATGGGGTTTTATGCTTTGTTCTCTTGATTTGTATGTTGCATGTTGCTTCCGCTGTGTTCATAGAACCCCAACAGTGGTATCAGAGCCACCTCTATACTGTATTTGCACATGGTGGCCTGAAAAACCCGAAAATAAGTTTTTAGTTTCCTGTCCAGTGGATTTCCACGGCGTGGAACTCGTGTGGTCACGTGGCGCGGAAAGTTACGGGACGAAATTTGGATTTCTGCCAGGATTTTACGCGGCGCGGGACTTTTACTGGGTCCGCGGCGCGGAATATGCCTGAGCAGAATCTGTTTTTCTTTTTGTTAAAGAAAAATTGTTTTTGGGTTTTTGGCACTATATTTTGGTTTCTGGAATTTTTGTCCAGAAATTAAAATTTGGTTTTTGTAAGTTGCCTTGTATAATGGTTGGTGTATTTATATGTGGATTATTGTTTTGGCATGAAAATGGTAATTGCATATACTTACATTATGTATTTATGAATATGTTTCATAAAAAATGGTTTGATGTTACTAATGCATAAATACATGGGATTTTTAGTGCCTTGAGTGTTTTGTAAAAATCTTAACCATTATACATAAGTTTACATGGTTTTGTGTGGCACACCATGTTGTTGTTCATTAGTGAACTTGTTTGTTGTTCTTGTGATGTTGGTAACCATAGATATGCCCTAGACCTTGTGGACGTTTGGTTGCATTTTAATTATTCATTCATTTGGTGACTTTAAGTCACATGGTTTGTAATAATTAAATTTATTTATTTGGTATGTAATTTTGTATATGTGGCTTGCATGCCATTTAAATATTCCATATTATGTATTTGTACTAGAAGTTAGGAATTGTGGCGTGCATGCCATTTATTTCTTTTTCTATGTAATTGTAATATGAAGCAACCATCGGGAGTCAATGGAGTGACGTCTTGGCGAACACGAATCCGAGAGGCCCAATGGAGGTAGCGGGTTTAGTGGGAGCACATCCAAAGTCAAGGCTTTTGGTCCTTAGATGACTTTGTTTTCCCGTAGTGGCTCACGGGAAAACGCATAGGTTTTAGGGGCATGGTTACCAATTTGTTATATGCGTGTGATGGTTTTATTATATTGTTTATGCATGAGTTGTAGGACTATTGCATGCTAGACAATTTTTGTAAATAATAAAACCCAAGAGTTTTTAAAGATGGTTTAACAAACTCTCGCGCGCACACTCGATTAACAAACGGATTTAACGATGGTTTAGTATCCGATTAGTGAGGACGTTTGGTTTTTGTCACTTTTTGTTAATCATACTCAAAATGGTTCTTTAACCGGAAAACTAAATCTCGTTTTCTAAAATGTAAATCGCACACCAGCCATAAGATGACACCACCCGAATCTAGTCGTGTAAGGGTTGATTGTCGAGCTTTAGCCGAGTAAGCCTTTGCATGAGCTGTGTGGAAGGTGTGTGTGGCAACACGCAAGGTCGATTGTCGAGCTCTAGCCGAGTCGATTTTGGGCGAGAGTACCACCGTGTATCTTGATGGTTAATTTACGGTTTCAATGTAATATTTTGGATGATTGTCGAGCTCTAGCCGAGTTATGCAAAATATTAATTGAGAATCGGTGTGGAGGGATCAAACATGCCAAACTTGGCACAATGGTTGACAAGTAGGATCCCGCAAGGAACTAAGAGTTGCAATAATGGATTGCAATCGGTCAATGGTTGCCGGCCTAAATAGCTTTGCCACGTGATCCGCGGAAAACCCGTCACGGTGCATGGTGAAATAGGGTTCTTAGCCCTTGTTAAAATAGCTGTTTTTCTTAAACACATGGGGTAATTATTTTAACGAGGATTTTAATCAAACTAACTAAAACTACTCTGTTTCATAGATGATGTCGACTAGCATCAACAACACCAACTTCACGTTATGTACGTTTCTTGAGAAGGAGAAACTCGATGGGAGTAACTTTATGGATTGGTCTAGGCAATTGCGCATTGTCCTACGACACGAAGACAAGTTACACACCATTGAGGAACCCCTTCCGGAAGCCCCTGCTACCAACGCAAGTAGGACTATTCTTGATACGTATAATAAACGCGTTAAGGACACCAACGAGGTTTCTTGTCTCATGTTAAGCATGATGATCCCAAACTTGCAAAGGCAATTAGAGGATCTAAATGCATACGAGATGATGCTTGAGTTGAAGGACATGTTCCAACAACAAGCAAGGCAAGAACGGTATGGGTGTTTAAATGAACTACTTGGTTGCCGGATGCAGGATGGTGAGAGCGTAAGCATTCACGTGCTTAAGATGAAAGCATTTGTGGAACGCTTGGAGAGGCTAGGATTTACCATTGAAAGGGAAATGGTGGTGGATATTGTTCTCCGATCACTCCCACCATCATATGAGCAATTCATTATGAATTATCACATGCATGGTATGGATAAATCCTTAATGGAGCTTCATGGCATGCTGAAGACTCTTGAGTCTAACATGGCCAAAAGTAAGCTCACCTCGTCCACTCTTACTAAGGCTACTAGAAAGCGAGCTACCTCAAATGAGAAGCTTGGTTCTACTAAGCTTACCATGTTCATGGAGTCGAAGGGCAATGAGATTGCGCCTCAAGATGAGACTCCTAATGGGGAAGTTTGCTACTTTTGTGGAAAGTATGGAAATTGGCGCCGCCATGCCTGCCCTAAGTGCCTTGAAGAGCTAAGGATGCACAAGATGAGAAATATTGGCTCCAAAGCTTAAGGTACATTCATGATCAAACTCTATTATTAATCTACTTCTGTGGGCAAGTTTTGGATACTAGCCACAACACTCACGTTTGTCACAATTTTGTTTGTTACAAAGTGCAGGTGTTAGAAAGAAGTAGAAGCTGTAGAGAGCTGGACTTCATAACGGGAAACAAGATGGTTGTACATATTTGAAAAGGATTTGAAGTTGGGATCTTGCCACTCCTTCCAGCTAATCTATTACTTTGTTAGATCTATGTTTTACGCCCTGCGTGGCTAAAAACAATGTATCTACTATGCCTTTTGATAACGATGGATCAACTTCTTGAGGATTATGTTTTGGTGGCTTATTTGAAAGTTTATCCATGTTATGGCATTTATTATAAGCGTTTGCTTATGAAGTAATAGATTGATCGTGAATGATTTGTACATGTTACTCTTATTGCTAAAGTCAATTTAACCATATAAATAAGACTTGTATCACCAAGCTCCATGTGGTTAGGAACTTGGATCTTTTGATTTAGGATTAATTGATGACTGTAAATCTTATTTATTAGGGTAGAATGACTCAAACATCCTTCACTTATGTATGTGAGAGGAATGAAGGCTTGTTGGATTTCGTTCACACTTTTGTGTGTAGACCGTTCAAGCAAAACCTAAGTAGTAACATTGGATACTTTGTTACCTTACCAGTGAAGGTAAAAGGATGAATATGTTTAATTTGTTAGACACTCGTCTGAAGCCTTGAGAGGTGTTCAAGACACATCTGTGACAAAGTACATGACTAAGAGGGCATAAGACTATAATACTCAAATCTAATAGAGATGTTGAGGATGAAGTTCTGAGTTTTGTGACCATCATAAGAATTATGGTTTTGTCTCATAATTCAAACCTCCTAGGACATATTGTTATATATGGTCGCCAAGTGGAGGAATCGGACGGTCTAGTTATGGTCCGATTATGATGGGTTTAACCAAAGTACCCTATTGTTGGGGAGTACTTTGAGAGTGGCGGGAAATGTTTCATAAGCCAAACCAACAAAGATGGTTATGTATGCACCTTAGATGATGATACTAGAAAGTATGTCTTTGCTAGTCCATCACAAAGTCCTAATTCCTCAACCTGTGTTTAAGGTGTGTTGGAGGAAACCGGAATCTAGAGGTGCTACTCCATTAGGTATTCTGGTGTGGCCATGGGATATTTGAACAAGAAGTGTGTTGTTCAAAAGGTTTCAAATATCTATGGGTGCCAGTAGGATTAAAGTTTACCTTGAATGGAAAAACCTGATGTTGGCACTAGCAATCAATTGTGATTGAAGCTCAGCATGGCTATGATGGAGCACCTGTCATTAAGTCATTACCTCTTAAACTTGGTAATAGTTGTCATAAGGCCGGAAAGATATAGTTTTATATCTGAGGGAGACGACTTAATGATGTTTACATCAAACTACCAAAACAAGAGTGGGCCTAGAGTCTGCTAGAAGGAAGGGGTGATGAAAATGAGATGCAATCCATGTGGGATATCCAAGCATTGGACTTGGTAATTCCAACCCTTGGGTTGAAACTCGAAGGGTAAAAAAATGGTTCTTTGTTGAAAGAGATCAACATGGATAAGTGTACGATTTCGAATACCGACTGGTAAGAAAGATCTATGATTGACCATGTGGAAGGTATCATATGATGTCTTTCTCTCAGTGGCTATGTCGAATATTGAGTTCGTAGATAACTTCAAATACCTACTAGTAGAAGATAGTTTTATGATGATTGACCATGAGGAGGGTATCATCTAAAAATTCTCTATCGGTGGTTATGTTGAAGTAAACTCGGATACTTGTGATTTTAGTGCCTTTCAAGGCTGCGACAACTTAATGCAAATACCACATTCCTTAATAGGAATTCTCTGAGGAAGTGCTCATAACACTGTCCGATGGTCTTTTACATTAAGTGTATCCTTGTAAAGTCTACAAGCAAAAGGAGTCCGATGTTGGACTTAAATAAGCATCTCAAGGTTACAATCTTTGGTTTGATATGAAAATCAATTGTTTGAGTTTTCAATAAGCAAAGAAGATACGTGTATGAATGTCAGGGCTAGTGGGAGCATTGTTGTAATTCTATATCTACAACGTAATGGAGATAATGTCCTTACCTTATATTGTTCAAGAGATAAAGTAAGGGATTATGCATCCATGACGACAAGAGAATATACAAAACCTGTTTAGGGCATCAAGAAATATTAAGATATGTTCTTGGTACTCTGTTATAAAAGAAGCAAGAGTAAGTTGTTACTCTAGTGTTAGCTTCTGAATAGAATGGGATAACTACCGATCTTATTCGGAGTTTATGATCCTATAATATATGGTGTTGTTGATCAAAGTAGTTCTTGAAGCATCACTGACTCTATTGGGTTCTTATGAGACAATGAAGGTAGGATGACTTTACTATAAGAACCGAAGTCTCGAGTAGTCATTTACCTTATTGGGTTCTTCTGAAACAATGAAGGTACTGTGAATTGAAGAAAGCACCAGGGTCTCACCAACGCATACTATGTGAGTGATGGTTGAGGTAGAGACGTGGTCGCTAGCAGAGTTAACACGGATAGCTTTATGGCAGATCCGTTAACTAAGCTGTTGTCACAGGCTAGTGATGTTTACCATACTAGGCCTAGTTGAGCAAAGCTTGAGTTTGTTTTAGTTATATGTTTGGTATATGTTATCTTGGGGAACATTAAGCAGTATTGTACTTCATACTATATTGATTATTAAATGTGATTTAATAATGCGCCGAGGACGGATATTTTATGAATCCCTACTGTGTTCCATCTTAGCATGTTTAACACTTCCCAGAATGCTATTTTCATTCTAAATGTCCACAGTCGGTCATTCTTCACGGGGAGGAAGTTTGAGATAAGGCTGAGGGAAGTGGTTGGTCGCTATCTAATAATGGATTAGGTAAAAGAGACGCAACACTTCGCCTATGCTTGCAATGGTCAAGTGACTGGACGACCCGTACTTGAACTTACTTCATGGTTTCTGTCACGAGTAAGTCAGGATGATAATATCATTTTATCCTTAGACTGGAGATACATGTGTTCCAAAGCATGGATCTGCTTTGCTTTAATTGCTTTCAAATGCAGTTGGTAACTGGCTGTTATAAAGGGAGCTTTTAGGTAAAGTATGGTGTATGTGGCGGAGCAATGTAGTCAAAGGGATTCGTTCCTCTAGTTTTAGAGAGATATCCATGAGCCCCTCGATGATTGAGCGCTGACGTAAAATGCATGGCCATGCTCCAGTTGCGATGATATTTGATCGATTGCAACTAGATTTTGGGTCACCATCAATCGAGATCGAGAAACATAATCGTGAACGATCTGGAGATTGACATTTAACCATGCCTCGTGTTCACACGGATATCGCGAACGAAGGGATGAATGATCACTTATCTATAGGACCATTCCGTATCTGATTCTGGATTTGGTTTTTGTTCTTGATGACAAAACCCATGCTTGTTGGGGGCAGAGATGTCTTGCTAGAGGCCGCTCTTTGTCTGTGGTTTATGGGTACGGTGTGTCATGAGCAAGTGGGAGTTTGTTGGAGTATGCCCACTGACGCACGTACGCCATTAGGATCACTGCCAATATAGTATGGGCCTATTGGGTCACACGCCGGGGATCAATCCTGACAGCAATGGTAGATGAGGGACTGAAAGTGTTAAAGTGGAGAAGTTGGTATGCAGGAGATTTACGCGACGCGGCTCCTGTTAGGCTACGCGACGCGGATGTTCCGCGGCGCGGAAAACTACGGGTATGCGGCGTGTAAAATCGTCTGACAGCATGCAACTTTTGTCTCTCACCTCCTTTTTGACCAATAGTTGGGCTTACTTTTTGATGGCCGGCCTTGGGTAACTAAAGGGGCATTTTCTGGAGTTTAATCCCGAGAAGTAACTTGACTCTCTCATTCAACTTGACTCCTCTCTCTCACTACTTTCTCTCTCTAGTTAGTTTTTCTCTTTCACTTCCACTTAGAGCTCCAATGGTGGGTTTCATATAAGAGTGGTTATGAGTGAGATTTCCAGGAGATAAAGTCGAGAGGATTGCTGTTCTTGTGATGAATTCAAGGCTTTGAAGTTCATCCAAGTTTGCTAGTACAAGAGGATTGAGCAAACCCGGGGTGGACTTGCAATAGAGGGAAGCTAGTTTGTTTCCTTGTCAAAATCATCCTCTTCTACAGGTTGCTGGAGCTAAGGAGAAAGGTATATTCTTCTTTCTCTTTGTTTTTCCATGTTGCAAATATCAAGTTATAGAGTTTGGTCCATTAATGGGGTTTTATGCTTTGTTCTCTTGATTTGTATGTTGCATGTTGCTTCCGCTGTGTTCATAGAACCCCAACAGTAATACCATTGTAGAATGTTTGAACAACCTGGTGAGGATTGAGATCGTGCTGCGGGCAGATTTGCAGCATCTCCTTGTAGCGGTCCCAGGCTTCATAAAGAGTCTCGCCCTCAAATTGCGTGAAATTCTTGATTTGCATTTTCAACTTTGCAATTTTAGACGGAGGGCTAAACTGCTTTATGAATTTTGTTTTGAGCGCATCCCATGTACGGATGGGTGGCTCGGATCTTAACCAACGTTTGGCTGCACCCTGAAGTGTTATCGGGAACACTCGCAGCATGAAGACATCTTTCGTTACCCCCGGAATGTGGAAGTAGTCGGCGATCTCGAGTACGGCCTCGACATGCTGATTGGCGTCTTCATGATCCTTTCCGAGGTAAGGAGTTTCGCGCAAGAGATGGAGAAATTGGCCCTTGATCTTGAAGTTGGTTTGCTCGGGAATTGCAGGGCGGTGAATACCAACGGCGTTTCCATCGCAAAGACGACTCGCGTACTTCTCCAATGACAAATTTGCAAGATTTTTAGCCATCCTACATAAGCGTTCTCTCTCGCATGCGGCTCGCCTCAAACGATTGAACTCGCGCTCCGGTTCTTCAAATGGTTCGACTAGCTTGGCCGACGAAGCGCGAGACATAAACTAAAGAAAACCTAAGGGGTGTCTAAGGAGCAAAAGTACTTCCCTAACAGGCCCGGACTAAGACTAAAACTAAAACTAAAACTAAAACTACGAGCTAACACTAAAACGGAAAAAAAAGGAAACAAGCTGTCAAAACAAATCGCGCTGTGATCTAAGAGATCGCGTCGCGATTTATGGACAGAAAACGAAACACACAAAAACAAAGCAAAACAAGTAAGCAAACAAAAGTTTAATAATAAATTACTATAATTAAATCAAATGCAACCGTTCCCCGGCAACGGCGCCAAAAACTTGATGTGCGTTTTACGTACTAGTTTTTTATTTATAAATTCCGTGTTAAATTGTACCAAAAACGATACGAATAGACAAGTGTGCCTAATCGGTTTTTATAGTATAATTAGTAAGGACGGGTGTCGAACTCTCGGGGAACGGATATTATTTGATAAAATTATAATGATTTAAATATTAAACGCAACTAAACTAATCTAAACTAATCTAAACTAAACTAGAAAGCAAATAAATCTAACCTAAGGAAAAGAAAATAAATAAAGCAATTAAAGGGGGATTTGTATGAAAAAGTTGTGAACTTTCAACCAACTAAAGCACCACTAACCCTAGACTACCACTAAAGCATGCTAAGAAAGACTAGAAAGCGATTAACTCGGAGAATTAAATATATATATATATATATATATATATATATGAAGATGTTCCCGTCCTAGATTCAATTCAACCCTTTTCATGGCAATTAATTCATGGCAAGATGAGCGAAAGACACTTTGAATATTCATGCATCGATTCCTAAATTAGTTAAAACCTTGGTCTAGTTCTAACCGTCTAATTACACCAATTAATTACCTTTATGTTCAAAAGCGCGATTAAAAGGGATAATTAGCCAATTAATTCGATTATCAAGTAAAGACTCAACCTTTAATGTTTCATATGATCAACAAAACATCATTAACACATAAATGGTCGTTATATGTTTAATCACCTGCAAAATCATCTATTTAAAGTTGTTTAACACTAGGATTTGATCAATCACTATCTCATTAATTATCTATTGGTCCTAGACAATCAAGATACAAGCTTTATGAATTAAATGGTCTTTTAACACATAAAACTCAGATTATAAACAACCAAAATAGATTACTAAGCATGGATGAACTAAGATTAAGTTAAACTTGCATAAAACATGAATTAAAGTATCAAAGTCATGAATTAAATAAATCATTATATGAGTTTCATCTCCTCTAGGGAGGAAAACAGAAGCTTTAGCCAATCATAGTAGTTCTAAACTTCTGGAAATCAAGAAGAAAGGAACAAGAATGACAAAACCGTAAAAAGCCGAATGATCTTCAGCTTTGATCTTCAAATATGAGCTCCAATTCCTCAAGCACTTGCTCCAAGCTTCCTCTGCTCTTTAATGGTGGTTGCTGATGATTTTAGGGTGGAAAAATCGGATGGAAAAGCTTAATCCCGAGCAAAATATCGAATTCAATTTATAAGGTGGCTGGCAGCATGCGTGGTGCTGCGATCTTGGAGTTCGCGCCGCGAACCCGGCGTGGTTAGCGCAGTGACGAGCATAAATCGGCCAGACTTGGATTTTTTCAAACTTTTGATGCCTATCTCGTTTTTGAACCATTTTTCTTCATATTTATCTTCATAAATCCAATTTTAAACCTGGAAAATAATAATTAAAGATATTAAACATTTATTAAATGTATTTTCCATATTTTTCATTAAAACCAATTAAATATCGCATAAAATTTATAATTAAAACCCGCGATATCAGTACCCTTAAGCAACAAGCCTTGCCTTGTTTATGATGATAAGCCCTTGTTCATCTATCTTGTTTCTGAACACCCATTTAGTTTCAATGATGGATTTGTCCTTTGGTCTTTACACTAAAGTCCATATATTGTTTCTTGTAAATTCCATCAATTCTTCTTGCATGACATTTATCTAATGGGGATTGTTGAGGGCTTCATCTGTTTTCTTAGGTTCAATCATAGAGACAAACCTAGTATATAAGCAAATGTTGCAAGCTTTACTGCTTTAGAGCTAGTGCTCACTGGATTATATATGAGGATGATCTTTAAGGTCTTTAAAGACATTTTGGATTGTGATAGTTATGGGATTTGTTTGGATTTTGGGGAGTTGAAGTTTCTTGATTATGAGCAGCTAAGGAAACTTTATGGTCGCAATCTGTGGGTATCTTAGTGGATGATGGAATGTATGAAATGAAATTAGAATCCAATGAAGCTGAGTCATTATTCACATCATTCAGTAGGAGTAAAGGATTGGATGAGGTTGTTTGTGCATGGATAGGTGTTTAGTTTAGAACATGTTCATCTAGATTATTTTCATCAGCTGGTGAGATTAGATGTTCTTGCTCTGGAACTTGTTCTCTAGTTTGCATGAGATTATTAAATTCCTCACCTAAAATATGATTAGTAGACAAGAAGCAACCTTTTGCATGAGATTATTAAATTCATTTTCATTATAACTTACATTGATAGATTCTTCAATGACTTTACTTCTGATATTGTAAACTCTGTAGGCTTTAGAAATTACAGAGTAACCAACAAATACTCCTTCATCAGCTTTGGGAGCAAACTTTTGCAGTTGATCCCTTTGATTGAGAATGAAACATTGACAACCAAAGATATGCAAGAAGCTGATGCTTGGCTTCCTTCCCTTAAGCACTTCATATGGTGTTTTATTGTGCCTTTTGATTACAAGGGATCTTTTTTAAGTAAAACATGCGCAGCTGACCGCCTTAGCCCAGAAGTTGGATCCTAACCTACTTTCATACAACATGGCTCTTGTAGCTTTGATTATAGTTCTGTTTCTCCTCACAGCTACACCATGGTGCTGTGGTGTTCTTGAAGCAGAAAAGTATTGAGAAATTCTCTTCTCATCCCAGAAACTTTCAAAATTTTGAATTTTGAACTCTGTTTCATGATCACTTCTTAGCATCCTCACCAGATTGCCATTGAGCACTTCCATCATTTTGATAAAACAAATATTCTCTTCATCAGCCTTGCTCTTGGCTTTGAGAAAGAAAACCCAAGTGTATTTTGAGAATTCATCCACCCTTACCAATGCATACTTACTTCCACCAATGCTAGCAGTAGCAATAGGACAAAATAAGTCCATATGTAACATATAGAATGGTTTAGTAATGTAGAAGACTTGCTTAGATGGAAATCAAGTCTTGTATGGCTTTCCCTTCTCATACGTAAAGCAGGTTTAGGCTTTGTATAAGTGAGTGAAGACAATCTTGACACTAGCTCACCCTTGCTAAGCTTGTTGAAATTTTAATTTGAAGTTAAGGTGAGAAAGCCTTTTGTGCCAAAGCCCGTTTGTATCTGTAATAGATTTAGAATACAAACATGTCCTCTTTGAAGGATCTTTTGAGGACATGTCTAGAGTGTGCACATCCTTGGTCCTCTTGGCACACATAATTACTTTGCCTTCTTTGTCTATGATAGATCCCCCTGTCTTGTTGAAGTGAACCTCATTATCTCCATCACACAGTTGATTTATGCTTATGAGATTGTACTTGAGGCCCTTAACATATGAAACCTTAGATAGTTTGAGATTCCCATTATGAAGTTCATCATAGCCCTTGGTTTGACCAAAATTGTTGTCACCAAAAGTCACTCTTGGACCTTTTTTCTTCTTGTAGTTACTAAGAAGAGCCTTGCCTCCTATCATGGTCCTGGAGCATCTGCTCTGAAGATACCATGTACAATTTCCTTGCACGGATAGGAACTAAAGAAGGATTAGTGACACTTAGGGAATCCATTATTTAGTAGAGCCCAGTGGATTGCACATAGCTATCCACTTTATCTCAGGTTGTGTATGTATAAGAGGAACAGCTGTGTTATCAATACTAGTCCACTGTCTTGAATTTCCTTCTTAAGAATATTCATAAGCCTTGTGTTCTTTGCTACCATATTTATAACATTTTTGTCTTTTGGAGCTTTGAATAGTTTTCTTAGAATGCCTATGAGTTGCCTTGTCAATCTTATGATGACTATGGGTTTTTGCTAACAGGCATATTAGATTGACCCTTAGTTTGAAAGAGTTTTTGATCAATTTTAGATGTGGAAAACTTGGAAACAATGTGAACATCATTTCATTTTCTCACAACTTCTCCTAATAAAAGAGAGATAAGTGTTTCATGATCAACTAAGCAGTTAGATGATGAGCTATATCATGAGTTATCTGATTAGCTGATGCAGAACCATTAGGTAATGAATTTACAGTTGGCTCAGTACTTTGATTTAATGTCTCTTTGGTCTCAACACATGGTTCCTTTCCTTTACTTACTTCCTTTAACTTTATATTCTCAATACATGTACTTTCTGACATCACAACATAAGTTGAATCAGCTATAAGAGTTATTAAATATTTCACATGAGAGCTTTCACTTTTGTCAAATCTATTAGCGAACACACTTTACCTTTAACAACTTTATGAAAAGCGTGTGGTAAAATGTCAGCCTTTTCTAAAATCAACAAAGTTAGCAACCTTGAAGTAATTTCCACCAATAATAGCTTGGACTTGTTTGGGGATCTGTTCATTGACACACTATATGGTCTTTTCAGCAGATACACAACAAGACTTAACTACTTTTTGAAGATCGTTAAACTTCTTAGTTGCTTCATGAGTTTCTTTTATCAAGATCTCATTTAACATCTTTTGATTAGCTAGTTCTTCTTTTAGAGCTGTCATTTGTTTAAAATTTTAATTTCTCTTTAACTGATTCTATTTCTAATTTTAGATTCTTTTCTCTTTGTATAGTAGATTGAAAATCAACACACATGTAATCAAACATAGTATTCTTCTCATTATCATCATAGTTTCTGAAGTTGCCAACCTGGTACATAGAAGAAGGATCGTAGTTAGAGGAAGTACAATCTTTAACTACCTTTTTCATATCATCATCAAAGGAGCTAGAACTTTCTGTGTTGACCATGAGTCTAAGTTGAGCAGTGAGGACCTCATCTTCATCACTTGAGAGATCTTCCTCAGCCCAATCCTCTTCTTCAGCTACCAACACTTTAGCCTAGGCATTCTTCTTTTTCCTGTCAAGAATAGCAGCAAGAAGCTTGTTGTACTTAGCTTCATAGTCAACCTTACTGTCTTGTTTGGGAACAACTTTGAAACTAGAACTACCTTTGGACTTACAATCACTGGCAATATAGCCAATCCTGCCACAAGAGTAGCATTAAGCTATGGAAGCATCAAAGGTCTTGGACATGAACTTGTTGTCCCTTGATGATCTCTTCCCAAACTTCTTGACACCCTTCCCCCTTCAAGAAAGGTTTGAACCTGTTAACCAACATGACAACCTGATCAATAGCAACTTTAAGGCTTTCCATGTTGTCCATACTTTCTTCCTGTCCTTCACCAGCCTGCTCTTTTCAGAACTCTCTTCTTCTTCTTCTTCTTCACTAGAATCGTCAGCAACAGCAGCAAAATTCCTGATTTTTGTATCCCTAGACACAAGTGCAGTTGATGGAGCTTTCACTGCTTCCGTCATCTCTTTGGTGGATATCTTCCTTTGTTTAACTGATTGCCCATGGTTCATCAATTACGATAGAGCCCAACCAGAGACATCCCTTTTATCTTCTCACTATGTCTTAAGACAGTGACAAAGTGATCCCAAACTTCAGGAAGGGAGTCCAGGAATTTTTTTCACCAACACCAATTTGCTCTTGGTTACATTTGCCCTCCTTAAGTCATTCATGAGGTAGTTGGACTTGGTGTAAGTCTGAGTAAGACTTTCAGTGAGCAAATAAGAACTCATATTCCCTTATGAGAAGGAGTCTCTTGTTCTCCCTTACCTCCTCCGTGCCTTCATATGCAACTAAGAGAGTGTCCATCATCTTCTTTGTAGAAGTACAGTTAAGTACTTGATGATAGATTTCGTTAGGTAGTGTAAATACTAATGCAGTTCTTGCTTTAACATCAAGATTTACCAGCCTTTCGTCTTTATCAGACCACAGATGCACTGGCTTTGTTATGATTCTTTCTATGGTGGAGGTATCACCTTCGGTGGTAGAGACAACTGACATAGTTGATTGAGGACCAAAGGGTCCTTTAGTGACAATCTTCAACATCTCTATGTCAAGAGTGGACATGAAGAGATGAACTCTACTTTTCCAGAGAGAAAAGTTCTCTGCATCAAACATTGGACATCTGGACAAAGACCCACTGTTTGGAAAGTTGGTTGAAATATCAGACGGAGAGGCCATTTGATAGTGATGGGTAGAAGCAAATGGAGAGTAAGCAAAACAGATCTAGATATTGTTTATCTAACCTGGTCAGATTATTCCAGTTGTTTATCTATGTTCAATAAAAGGTGACAATAAAAGTTTCAACACATGAACCAAGCTATTCATAACAACTGATGTAAGGAAGTTCAACATATGTACAAGTTTGTTTCTACATACAAAAGATGCTAACTCTAAAAGTTTGTTCTTTACTTAAAAGCTTTGAACTTGCTTCTAATTTTTTCTTTGAAAATTTTGTGTAGATCTCAACAAAATGAGGTGGTTTGGATGTCCAACATGTGGTTGTATATAGAGAGTGATGATGTTCGGTTGTTGCAAAGGAGGTAGGAGACAAAAACGACTTATGATATTAATATATAATAGATAAAGTTAGTGGGTGAAAAGCAAATTCACGTTTATACAAGCAATGTATAAAGTGAATGTACTTTTCTACAAAAGTGCATCTTACTCACAATATTATATTAAATAATAATCTTCTACCTTTTACCTTCAAACTCAAACTTTATCTTCCCATGCTTTTACTTAAACCAAAAGCTTTCTTCAGATTTAACTTACCAAGTATGGAGTTGCCAGTCATACTTAGTTGTTTAAATAAATCTTCGAGATCTTTTTCTTCTAAAGTATCTTTCTCCTTTTCCAGAGGATAAGATCAATCCTTTTTGTACATTTCCATATCCAAAAAGAGCTTATACTTTTACAAAGACAAATCTAAAGGCAAAATAGAACAACACATGTTTGCCTTTGACTTAAGAACAAATACAAAGTATACACTGAACTGATATAACAGTTTCGTGACTCAGCTGACAAAATGTACTAAACTGCAAGTATAATTTTGCTTTGCCTAAGGAATATAAAAGACTCAGCTACTAACATTCACTTAGTTGATCATAGAAATGCTCATCTGATCAAACATTAGACTAGATGATCAGTTGATTAAAGATGTCCAGCTGATCATTTAGAGTGATAGGCTTATGAGAAATCGACTAAGTGATGTAAGAGTTACTTAACTAATGCAGGATGACCTTATCTGATCAAGTTGTAGACTCAGCTGATCTCTTTCATTGCTGAGCTAATCAGAGTTATCCCTCAGCTGATGGTTATAAACACTCAACTGATGATCTTCTACACTTGTCTTTTCTTCTCGGCTGACCTCAGATGATGTCCTTCGGCTGATAGTCAGTACTTATCCGATACTTAGCTAACACTTCATACTTCGTTGATCATAGAAATGCTCATCTGATCAAACATTAGACTAGATGATCAGTTGATTAAAGATGTCCAGCTGATCATTCAAAGTGATAGGCTTATGAGAAATTGACTAAGTGATGTAAGAGTTACTTAACTGATGCAGGATGACCTTATCTGATCAAGTTGTAGACTCAGCTGATCTCTTTCATTGCTGAGCTAATCAGAGTTATCCCTTAGCTGATGGTTATAAACACTCAACTGATGATCTTCTACACTTGTCTTTTCTTCTCGGCTGACCTCATATGATGTCCTTCGGCTGATACTCAGTACTTATCCGATACTTAGCTAACACTTCATACTTAGAGAAATTCTTCAAGTCAGTTTCAAACAACACATGTTATGAAACATTCTAAGTCCAACTGAATATATGATTTTGTTAACATCAAATCTTATATGTTTCAATAAACAGGTTTGATTATTGGGTTGAAGTGATTATCTCCCCAATAGTCACCCATTAGATTGCCCTAGAGATGGCCTAAGGAGGAGGTAGCCATCTGCACACCAAAAAGGCAAAAATTGACGACGACACCAAGAAGTGGAAGAGGCTGCCACCATGACGCTATTTACAACACTCACATCAGTTTTAAATCCACACAGCCCACTTTATAGGCTTTGTAAATCTTTAGATAAGCTTATAAAACCATCAGTATAGCCTCTAGCCTCTTCTTCTGGTTCCCCAACCAAAATGCTACCTCTGTACCTCACGTTCCTCTTTCCTTTTCTTTTCCAACTCAAAAATTAATATAGCCTAACCAAATCTAATTCCCACTTATTATTAACTTTTTTTATTATACATTTAATTACTTTACAAAAATAATTTTTTCTAAAATTGTTTAAAAATAAAAAATAACAAATAATAAAAATAAAAATTTCATAACCTTAAAACTAATAATAATATTCCGGTTACTTTAAAAAAGAGATGAATAATAATAAAACAAATTTCATTCCTCAAACAGTTAAACTAGTATGTTTTTCTAATTCTCCCAATCCTTGCCAAATTAGCCTTCAAAACTTGTCCTTTAAGGTGATGGTGTGATTGTGGTATCTCCGGTTGGGTCGGGATTCGGAAATTGGAATTGGACCGGGACAACTTGAGTGTTGAAAACACATGACACAACTAAAAATTACCGTGAATAAAACCTTGTGGGAGTAAATAAAATTTGATTAAAGTATTATAGAAGAATTTAGAGGTGTAGAGAGTTTTTGGTGTGAAAAAATTGTTAAAAGTGTTGAACATATATATAGTGTGTGTAATAAAGTGAAAAAAATTAAATTTGATATTTATTAAAGTAGCCGTTGCTATTAATAAATCATAGATAAAATTAATTTTTCATTTTCTAGCCGTTAAAGAATGGCTTTATTTTAAAAAACGGGAAGAATTGGTCAGGTTGGGGACTCGAAACCGAAACAATCACTCGATCCATTACATCATGGGGGCTATGGGTGTTATTTTGGAACCTGAGCAACCTAGACTTTAGGTGTGATCGTACGAATAGGCTAAGTTAGAGTCCCCAAAAGTTTACAAACATTTTATTATCTCTTAATATTTACAATATAGAGTTGTGTTCAATATAGTCAATATAAAAAACATAGTCATAAATTTTAATATTTAATCACATGTGATTTAATATAAAATCACATGTGGTTCACTATACAATCATATGTGATGGTAAAATCATTACATGTTAATTACGAAAATGTCACTCCGCCCAAATTTTTAAAATTCAATCTGGACCATTGATGGGGCTGATCCAAAGGCTAAGATTAGTCCTTCAGGACTATGCAATAAGTATGGACTATATTGAACATTTCTTATATATGTCATTATATACTCATTAATGTTTATAAAAACATATCATTATGCCTTTTTTTACACATAAGAAACACTTTTGTAAACATAGCGGATATATATGTAAAAAAAAACTTGATGTACCATAAATCGATGGAGTTGTGTTCAATAAAGTAAATATAAAAAACATAGTCTTAACATTTTAATATGCAATCACATGTTTGTAAATGCATCACATGTGAATTACGAAAATGCCCCTCCGTCAAAAATTTTAAATGCAATCTAGATCATTAATACTATTGATCCAAAAACTAAAATTAGTCCCTTAGGACTATGAATTAAGTATGAACTATATTGAACATTCTTTTAAATCAATAATGGATCACCGGAAACACTTATAATTGTATAACGTAACTAATAAATAAAAAAATTTAGGAATAAAAATTAGTCTTTTACAACCATTTCCACATTAGTTACGACGGGAGTCGTTTTTATTATAGTACCAAAGTTAATCATTTCTCTTGATGAATACAAGATCGAATGCAATCCATAAATCCACACCATTTGTTGACCGAGCTTCATTAGATCGATCGATCAATGGTCAATTGCTACACGTTTGGCGAATTCACGACGCTTCCAACCATTTCTAGAGAAACACAAGGTTGTTCTACCGGAACCTAAAACAGCAAAAACAAGTTTAGGGTTCGCAAACATTTTTTCGGTCACAAGTCACATTAGCGACTCTATATCAGAAAACAGTTTAATACTGATAGATGAAATCGTCGGAATTATCTTTTTCAAAATTTTCCGACAGAGAACCGTCAAAACCATGGTTCCCGACGGTTTCCTTTTCTTTTAATTAAGACGGATTTCTGATGGACTTACTTTTTGATAGTTTCTACTTTCTAGTCTGATTTAATTATCAATTATATCATTATATATAGTTAGGTTATTTTATACTTCTTTCTCGACAGTTTTCTGACTGTTTTATAACAATTTGTTGTCCGTCACAATAGTGACAACTTTGCGACGAAAACGAATATATATATGAAAAATATATATTTATTCGTATCCATCATAAATCTCAAGCTAATTTGTTGTTATAGCGACAAAAAATTGTTGTTCTACCTACTTGCTGTCGTCAAAACAAGTATTTAGTGTCGTTAAAACCACAACATGATTGAAAATCATTAAATTACTTACAAAATGACCGGCTCCAAGAATCCAGTAGAAAGCAAAGTTTTTGTAAGTCCTAACGAATCCTTTAGTGGCACTTTCTTTGCCACAATACAGTGGAGTACGGCCTAAGTTCAAGTATGCTGACAAACCATCCCACCTGAACGACGAAACGAAACCATATCATCACTATATCCCTAGTCGAATGGCCTAAGTTCATATCATAAAATCGACACATGAAAGAAGTTATATATAGTTACTTGAGCTTATTAATCCATGCTTCTGTTCCCTTGGTTGCACATATTAGATCAACCTGTCACCAAAAGTTACATATAAAGTCTGTAATTTGTCGCAAACTAATGTAATTCTAAGTATCTGGCCAATTTTCGCACCTGTCCATTGTATACCGTCACATTTACGCCCTTTGCCAAAAGCTCATCAACCTGAAAACCCACATAGATGATCATATTCAAGGGTACTAAACTTAGTGAAAACTGTTTATAATTAATAAAGTAGGTCATTAATGAGAATTTGATTATTGTGGTTTCAGGTTTCCTATAGTAATGAATTTCTTGTACAGAAGTTATATAAACTACCTCTCTTTTTATGATTATCTACTTATTTGGATCAAGCAATTGATATCTAGTTTCATATGCTTACTGCAACTAAAGGATTATGATCAACGGTATAAATTTCTTTATTTCGACCGAAAAAGATAAACTACAGGTGAAGCGATTAATTCAGAATCTTTACCTCGTCGATTCTCGGTTTCATGAAGTCTCCTTCCAATGCCGAAAACACATCATCACTTTGCCCTCCCCATCTATAACACATTGATGATCATTAATTGCGTATTCTTGAAGACTGATATGGTCGCTAAGTTTATTTTATTCTTGTATTTTGGTCTAAATGAAGTTTTTAGAACATAAATATAAAGCAAATATGTGATCTGATCAGTACAAATTTTGGTGTATTTTTTGTTTTTCAGTTAAGGGTTTGGGTTCTTGAGTTTTTTACATTGCTGTTATATAGTTTGAATTTGTGAAATCACAATTACGAACAAATCTCATACGTATAGTTAAAGACTGAAGTTGTCGCTAAAACTCTTTCTTTTTAGCGATTAATTTAAGAGCTTACGTTACGTTTGCAGGAATAATCTGGAGTTTCTGTCTGATCGGACCATTCATGACGGAACCAAGATCAGGACCATTTGACTCTGAGATCATCGCGTAAGGCTTCTTTTGCAATCGTCTAGCTTGTTTTGTTGTCGCTGTATTTAGGCCATTTCCCTCATCATCCAACATGAAGTTGTAAAAATCCTGAAATTCCAGCATTTTGGTCGCTAAAAGCTTATGTTTCAGTAAAGAATAATTATCACATGATATATATAACCCATAAATGTCGTACCACATTGTTACTGCTATCTAAAATAATCTCCTCAAGCTCAGACCATGAACCCGTTGCCACTTTATACTGACCATCTGCTAGTTGTTGCTTAATCTTTAATGCTAAACTGCATGAAAAACACATACATTTAGGAGCTTTGGCAACGTCTATAATGTTAATTTGTAGATTCTAACGTCAAGAATTTTTGTCGAACCTATTAGATTTGTTCAAACCAACGTCATCGATTCTTGACACATCTTTAAGCAAAGGACCCCATGAAAGCTGCATTTATCGGTCGATCAGGTTCATACAAATAGCTAGAATCATGCTAAACGCGTATTTTTCTACATAAATGTGTTGAGCTTACCACAAAATCTTCAGGAGAAATCCAACTATCTCCCAAAGCAATACCTATATTGTCAATAACATAAGTTTTCAAGCTCCAACTACTCTGTTTAACACACATATATAAATAAAGGTCCCTTTTTTCAACTTCCAGCCCGCTTTCAACTCATATTACCAGATATTTTGGTCAAATACACCTTTGATTGTTAATAATACCAAAATGAAAATAATTTCAGACCATAATGTTTGAAATTTTGCCAAAAAAAACTAGTATATAGAAAGAAATTCTAGATTTTGCAAGTCTACTTATTTTTCCAATTATATATTTTCACTATTTCACATACTGAATGTTAGCTTGCAAAGGGAAAAAATGATAGGTTTGATCAAAAGATCTAAGAGCATCAAAGTAGTACCTCCAAGTTGAACCTTGAGTTCGTCTTTTTCGATAGCTTGTAATGCAGAAAGTCCAAGAGTGACGGCAAATTTCCCTCCGTAGGATTCTGCAAAAATGTAAAGCGGACTCTTTTGAAGTGTCGTGTTGCCGTTGTAGATTGCCTTTAGCAACGTAGTTAAATCCGTCGCTGATTCGAAGTCTGTTTCGACAAACAAATCATCATCCTCGACGTAACTAAATCCTGTCCCTACTGGACTATCCTGGAATTGCAAAAGGAATGTATTTGATACACATTCATATATATATATATATATATATATATATATATATATATATATATATATATATATATATATATATATATATATATATATATGGGACGATTCAAACGAGAACTGTTTTTCGTACGAGAACGATGAGAACCAATCTTAGCCGTTGATTTGATAAAGTGGAATTCATGGATGTGGAGCGTGAGGGGATCAAGTGTGGCAGGGTGCATGTGATGAATTCATGGGTGGACAATGACATTGAAGGAGGGGGGATTGGACGGCTCAGATTAGTTCTTGCGGTTCTCGTACGAAAAACAGTTCTCGTTTGAACTTTTGCCTATATATATAATATAAAATTTAACATGGAGTGGTCGCAACATACCACGAACAAGAGATCAGCCTTTGCAAGCCACGTTGAGTTTCGTGGCTTCAAGTCAACATCCAATGGCCCGATTTCGCCAAAATTTCCGAAACCAACTCCAGATCCACCCTGATACAGTGATATAGAAAAGGAACTTAGGCAACTTGAATTAGTAGTGATCAAACTACATTTCGTTACTAAATTAGCACTATTCGCGACCGAAATTAAAAAAAGACATATGTTAGTCATATAGCTAATGTATGAATAATGTGGGGAAAATACCGAATCTCGATTACCCTGAACTATAATACCCTATGAATTATTTATCGTAAATGGTCACCAACCAAATGAACAACCTATGTTGGTTGTCACATAAGCGACAATATTAATTGGTCGTTGGTTTATGTATAAGATGCAATCAACTACTATATATACTTTTTGTGACTACGATTATTTATCATTACAACTACGAGTGATGAAATATTGGCAGTCTGGTCACTAAGATGTTTGTTTTTAAAGACATAAGTGTTTTATGTCTTTTTTCATGTATTCAGAAGAAGACATGGTATAGAATGTGTTAAATCTTTAAATGTTAAAATTAAGATGTGGCTTATCGGGATAAGCAGATATAAGACAAAAAGGTCTTATGTTTGTATAAAAATAATTACAAGCTCAGTGGTATAACCGTATACGTTTCTTTAAAAACACAAACAAACTTATTAGAAACGTCTTCTTACCCACAAATATTTCTTATATTTTTTAAAACAAACAAAACCTAAGAAACATGCCTCATTAACATATTATCTATAGTTCGGTACTTACAGGGCCTCCTTGGAGCCAAAGAATCGTAGGCCATGGTTTTGACGGATCATCAACCCGATTTGGGCTCTTGTATAACCACCAAAACATATGTGCCTCTGAAATGATCGAAAACAAAAAATAAAAATAAACCCTAGTTCAAGGTTTTTGAACTCAATTCTTACAAAATGTAATGACGAAAACCAAAAAACATACGTGGGCGAACTTCAATGTACCCCCATGCTTCGGATCCATCCGCAGTTCCTCCTGAACTGTTCGTGACTGAAGTAACAGAAGAAACAAAGCCTAAAACACAAAGAAAGATAAGTCCTTTCATCGTGACCATCTTGATCATGTTCAAAATGACAGATTTCAATACAAAGTTGGTGTAAATAACATAAAAATAACATAAGAAGCTTCTCCTCTTTGTTTGTAGGTGAATTAAAAAACAAGAACAAGAAATGAGTTGGACGATAAATACAACTATACAAGAAGACAAGTATACAACTATACAAGAAGACAAGTATTATAATATTGGACACATATACCATTGAAGTTCGGAAGGTTTTGGTTTTTCACTTGTTTGAGGACATTAATTTAATGGTGAAGAAAATGTCAATAATGTTAAATCAAATGCTAAGAGTAATTAGTAAATTGGGTCAAGTTAAATTGTCAACAATTTCTCCATTCGTTGCCTATTATATATATAACTAGGTTATCGACATTATATATATATGGGATAGTGGTAGTTGATTTGAAAATTCATAAAAAGAACGTGTTTCATCATCTTTGGATACACAATTTGTGTATCCAAATATGATGAAACAAGCTCTTTTTAAAACTTAGCTCAACAACATACATTAGAACTTATGTAGACATATCAATTAAGTACCATATTGAAGCGAGAATTGAAATTTCCCTTTTAAAATAAAAATATTGGTACTTACTGTTAATGTATATTTATGTATTTGTAGTACTAGTTTGGCACATGTATATTGGTCTTCCACTAGTGTCAATATGACCTTTAGCAGATTGTGTTGTAAGCGATAGTGTATGTTTCTTGTATATGACTATTCCCCTTAAGAGGGGATAGTGAGGGAAAATTTGATAGGTTATGGTCATACTTGGTTGAAAACGCCAATGAAACTATAACATGTTCACAAATAGTTGATATGTTTGTTTACAAACCAATATGGTCATTCATAATCTGATAATCATGACCTATAATAAGCAAAGTAGGTTTCATAGTCATACTTGGTTTGATTGTCAAACATGATCGTATACCGTCATCATTATTAACCACGATTAGATTTGGTCATTCACGTTTAAAGTTTGTTGATATAGATCAACCATATAGCTCAATGTGATTAATGTGATACCTCAAGGTCAATCACAATCATACTTGTGATTGGACATAGTTAAAAGATCTCGATCATAATATAATTACCTTGGTTAACCATTGTCAATCACATTTAGTTACACTTGCTCATCATTGAAACCGACCAATCACACCTAAACAAGGTTGAAAGTAGTTAATTACACTACATCTCAATCAAACTTGTATTCATAGCCATACTTGGTTAAAATGAGAATATAATAGTCAAATATGGTCATTTACAATCATAGTCGGTCGTTTACGGTCATATTTGGTTGAATAAAAAGAATCACACGCCATCCGACAAACTTCTGGAGAGAGAGAGAGAGAGTATCTTTAAAACTGTTTAATTACTATCATAAATAAATTATTATTCGTATTCGTTTAGTTACACTGTTAGAACTCCTATATCATAAATAAATTATTATTCGTATTCGTTTAGTTACACTGTTAGAACTCCTAAATTTTTTTTGCGTCCATCGAAAATCTGTCAAAAAAATTCTTAAGGGAGTTCCTATGAATCTACATCCCTTCCGACAAACTTCATACGGAAGACACATGTAAAATCCGTTAAAAAGTTTTTAGGTGGCGTTTGGTTTGTAGGAATGTTTCTGATGGAATTGGATTCTCGGAAGGAATTGGAATTGCCAGGAATTTGAATTTGAATCTGTAATCTGTTTGGATGACAAGAAATGGAATTGGAATCCAATTCCATATTCTGTTTGTTTCGCATATAATACAAATGAATTTGATTTAAGTAGGCAAAATGACAAATTTCCTCTCCTTATCAATTTCAATAAATCAAATGAAAAATAAACCTGAGCACAAAATCAGACGAGGTCATCATATCAACAACTTCATTCATTCTTAATAGATCCATAGTTCACAATATCATCAACAAATCACTTGTAAATTGCAATAAAAAACTAATACAAAATCTCATATCTGAACCCACAAATCAGCGACGGGGAGAGTGTGAGAGAGAGAACTTACCTGTGGAGGAAGCCGGCGGAGGAAGACGGGACTAAACAATGACATTGCGACTGTCGACGGGAAACGAAGGTGACCCACCAGCTATCGACGGCGACTCCATGACTACCGGCTACGCCAATGTTGGAGGAATAAGTGGGTGTTTGCTGTCTGTGGTTTGAGAAGGTTCAGTCGTTCAGATTGCGTGCGACGACCGGCGAGCGCCAACTGGTGAACGGCGACCGTGGATGCACCGACGAACGAAGGGCGACGCGAACAGGATGGCGGTGGCGGTGGATGACCAGGATGGTGGCAACAGTGGACGATGGCGGTAAGGACGACGGCGGCGGAGGCTGTGATGTTGGCGAACGGTGGCTTTGAAGGAACACCGATGATGGTGGTGTTGGTGTGAGGTCGGCGACGCAAAATGGGGGAGTGTTGAACGAGTTAGGGGCATAATAGGGTTTGAATGAGGGTAGTATATTAATAAGCCACTTTCCCTTGTTTAATGGATTTTAAATTCCTCCCACATGTCAAAGGATTTTAGAATCCCTTACCTATGGGATTTAAATTCCTATCAAATCCAATTCCATGGTTAACCAAACATGGATTTCTAAGAAATTAAAATCCAATTCCCACATAATCCCATAAATTCCTGCAAACCAAACAGCCCCTTGTATTTTTCAACCAAATTCCAACGGTCAGTTTTCGTCGGAAATAAAGTATAATTTCCTACAGATTCCATATGGACATCACATGTTGAGAAGTTTTTGTGTTTTCTAACGAAATTCCAATAAAGTACTTTTCGTTGGATATAAAGTATTATTTCCTACAGTTTTTAATGAAAAACACTCTTCGTAATTCCGTCCGAAAGTTTTTATATTTTTCAATGTATTTCGAACGAACTACTTTCCGTCGGAAATTCATCGATAGATAATTAGTTAATCCTCTATTAGAATTTCCTTCAAAGTTTCCCATGGAAATAATCCTCTATTAGAAAACATTGCCCTTATCTTTTGTTAGGTGTTGACAAAAATTAACATTTGAAATTGACGATTTTTCCATGATCTTCCCCAACCTGTATAATAACACACATGCTTTTTAGTTAATATGGATAAAAATACCGTTTTATATTAGGTCTTGATATGGGGTGCTCCATATAAGAAATTATGTAAAGACCATATATAAACCGGTCTATACGGGGACTGGTTTTCCTCCACTTTGAAGACTGGTTTTTTTCCTCTCTTAATGGTATTCTATATAGACTCATATGCAGTGAATTATAGCCAAAAGATTAATATAAATTGCATAAAACTACTAAACTTTAATTACAACACCCACTACTATAGTTGATAAAATCTTCACACCAAATATCAAAATTTATAAAAATTAGCTGCAGTTTACAACACCCTTACCAAAGTGCCTACACAGCAAATGTGCAAAGGTAAGCCTAAAATTCTAACAAGTTCTTGTCAGTAAAAAACAAAATTTGCCTCCATAAAATATATACCTACAAAAAGGTAGCCTTTTATGTGACGAACAATAACAAAGATTCACATGAAGAAAGAAAATAAGCAACCACATATTCACACACACTCTTATTAATATGGTCTTATCAACATATTTGAAGTAACTATTACTCAAATACACTTATACCATGAAATATAACATAACAAAAAATTTCATACATATCTAATCATCAACACTATATAATGTGTGCCACATACTAATAACTTTATTTAATTATTTCTGGGGGTAAAAACCTTGGTACTAGTTTAAGTACTCTAATGTAGAAAAAAATCTAGACTTTAATTAATAATATTTTGTAGTGTAACAATTTTTTTTTTTAAAATAACAATATTTTGTATAAAAACTTAATCGTGTAATATGCACATTGCCAGCCAACATTTTGTATATTGCAGCGGTTTTTAATGGAACCAATAAACAATAGATACACACACACACTACTTCTCTGATTATGCACCAACTTTGATGAGAGAGTAATATATATATATATATATATATATATATATATATATATATATATATATATATATATATATATATATATATATATATATTATTTTTGGATATGACATACAAAACCCAATGTTGCATGCTAATTCATAAAACTAATTTGTAATTGCAGTGCTTATGCTATATAAAGTTCTAGTACCATTAAATTGTACACCAATAAAAAACTAAGTTTTTAGCATTCTTTTCGTCGTATAGGACATTCTCAAATAACCTAGCATTCCTTCTCTATCGTCCTTGATATATACATCACAATGAGTATTAGGCATTAAGAAAAATATCAACTCCTTAGCAACCGAGTTTAAATTCGGTAAAATGAACTAAAACCATGACAATATTTATTAAAATTTTAATTAGTAATACAAAAAAATCGCAAAGTAAACCATGATAATATATATTAAAACTTACCCCTCAAACAAAATTATGACTACAACATCTAGCCAATTATTTGTCAACACATCATACATATGATGGGGCTCAGTAATGATATTTACATCTACATCCCTTATGTCAAAAATATTGTTGTGGGGAGTAAAGAATATTGTATAAAGTGAAGTTTGATCACCCCCGAGCATCCATTTTCTATAGCCTTAATGTATAGATTGTCCTCCATTCAGAAAAGTTTCACACAACTCTAACACTTCATCATCTTCCTCATATTTTTTTCTTCTCTTCTTCCTTTTTCTCTTTCTCTACCTCCTTATTTCTTTCCTCTTATTTTTGTCTTTTCTCATCCTTATTCTAAATAACAAAAGCTGTTAATATATATTTGGGAAATGACTACAAACACAACCATACAACAAAGTTTAAGCAAAAGAAAATCATAAAGAAGGACGGGTCACTGTTTGATTAGGGGTCACCATTTGATTAGGGTGGTCACCTTCTTCTTGATCACACGCATCTGTGGCTTAGACCATTAAATAAAACTACAAGTTATGTGCCTAATAAAATTATCTCTTTACCAACAACCAGTAGTTTTAAGTCCACATATTTGTCATAAACAAGGTCTATTGACACCTTTATGTAAAATGGTAGTATTAAAGATCAATGAAGTAGTATACCATCTTTTGTCACATGCACATCCCCAGATCACTATCATGAACAAAATTTTCACCATTAGGGTTAAACAAAGCAACTCGTAACGACTCATATAAAACGCGAGTAGGTAAAATATATTATTTTATGTGAGAATTTTATGTAATAGGTAATGTATAGAATGTATACCTCAATATCTTGTAGTCATTATAGATTTATCCGTCACTGAATTTTTATTAGTGGATGATTGATTTAAGGCATAAGAAATGGATTGACTTGACCTTTAGTAAACTTTGCAAGATTCTTCCGTAAAGCTGTAATATGTTGCACGTATACTACCTCCACATTCTTTAAGTGCTCTTGATGTTGCATTTTCCTTTGTAGATTATTAGTCTCTTGTTTTTTCTATTGTTCTTCAAATGCCTCTTTCAATTGTTCATCAATAATGACCTTTTTCATTTTTTCTCATCTTTTTTCTCAGCATACCTTGGTATCCCCTTTCTCCAACTAATATTACTTCTCACCTCTAATACGACTCGGCTGTTCAATCCAAGTACAGTAATCTATGGTTCACTCGAGATCAAGTCCTTAGTAAATATTTTTATTACACCGAATCTGTAAAATAATACAATAATCAAAATAGTCCATCCAATATAAACACAAGATCACCTTGAAAATCAAGTTAATATATTTAGAAATAACGATATATTTGATAGATTGTGTGCAAGGATAGTGTACACTTGTCATCATATCCATGAACACTATAAGTCACTAAAGGGTTACACAGCTGCAAACCCAACTGATGAACCATGAAACAATACAATGTGTGTAAAAGAGATAATTAATAGTCAATTAATTATTAAGAGAGAAATAATAAATAGACATTTATTATTAAAGGGAAATATTAAATATTAGTTAATATTTAATATAATAAAGTTTGGTTGAAATATATTAATTAATATTTAATTAATTAATATTATATCAAACGAGAGGGATTGTTTTTGTCAATTGATCAAAGAGTTTGGTCACGGACCGGGTTTCAAGTCCAAAAGCCTTAGTCCAATTAAATGGTTATTTCAAGGGATTAAGCTTTACATTTTAACCTAATCACAATTAACAAAGGGCAAAAAGACAAAATACTCTCTCTCTCTCCCTTATTCTCTCCTTCTCGGCCTACGGCACCACCACCACCTCCGAAGGTGGTCGACGGTGGTTCCCTGCGGCGGTGGCTAGTAGTTGACGGCGGCGCCCTCGGTGGCGGCCCTCTTTTCTGGCGATCAAGCCCTTAGGCCGAACCCTCCCTTTGCGGCGAGGGTTCTCGGCGGCGACCCACACACACACCAAAGCCGGCGGCTTTTGATGGTGTACACACACACGAGATCCTTTTCTCGGGTATTGTTTGCATAGGCGGTCTAGCAGCCTGTTCGCGTGGTGCAGTAGCTGTGTATCCCCCTCTAGCAGTTCAGGGTATAATTCTATCTTTATTTTATACTGCTATGGACTTGTACATATATTATATCTGTTATAGTTATGATTTATTGTTTTGTTTCCCTACCTGATCCAGTTGTGATCTTGGGATGGGATTTAAGTTAATATTATTCCGCTGTGCTTGTTGTACCATGTAAATCCCAACAATATTAACCAAGTGTTGTGTAACATCACAAAGATGAAACATCATGCAACAAAGTCTTTTATTGTTTTCATTGAGGTAAGTTCTAGACAATACCTTACTATTGACACGTTCATCTTGGATATTGTGGTATTTGGTCCTTAATTCTTCACAATGTTTCTCCTTTTCCCATATCTCTTGGTAGCCACGCCACCTTTATAGCCAACATGTGGGTTTTGACATTTAATCTTCCTTGAATGCGTTTTGCCTTTAAATAGAAGTATATTTATAAATATATAAATGCCAATAGATTCACTTTTTTCTTCTAGTGTGTCCTAACTTATACCTTTGACAAGGACTTCTTTCTACGTCCATGTAGTTATTCTTTAAATATGTACTGAATCTCTTCTAAATTTTGTTGCATGCTAAAAGAGTGTTGTATTTAGCAAAATCATCCTCTAATTTACGATTTTGTCATATAAACCAAACAAAGGGTTACAAACTCACTTTAACTAACAAAATTATCACGTTTAAATTAATTAGTTGTACCTTCATGATTAACTATAAAGACTCCCTTTTAGTTTCTTGTGCTTTATGTCAACTATGATAGTTAATACTAATCCTCAACCTAGTATATATTCCACATTTTGTAGAAAATTCCTTTTGATTTTGTCTTACACATTGTCCATATATATTGATTTCAACATTACTTGTATTCTTAGGTTTTGGGTCTTTCAACTTGTTAGGCTCTCTCGTTTTCTTTTGTCTTTCTTGATTTTCAAAATTTTGGTTTATATCCTAAAAACCACAACGTGTATGTGAAATAAAAACCAATACTAGTGAAAATTGATAAACTAATTGAGGTAAAATGAAATGGATAATTGGGGATAAATAAACTTACCATTTTGTGTACTAGTTGTAGAAATAGAACTAATATTCAAAAACACCTATGTGGTTGCCTCCGGATATTTGGAGTTATTTTATAAAGTATATAAAAACATAATAATAGTCACAAGCCCAACACATTAATTATAGTTGATGTCACTTGTCACTTATTTTAATAGCATATGATCATAGACTCAACACACTATAGTCTTCTATCTTGCCCCTATATAGAAAACCAATTGACTCCTGAGAAACATATCCTTCAATAATACTTTTTTTATGGATGATAACGGTTCCTCACATTTACTTTTAGAATACCCATATCTCTCGTGGACTTATACATGTATTATAGGAAAACAAGACCACAAAAATTTATTTTTCATACAATATGAGATATCAAATGAACCATTACGTCAAGAAAAGGTGAAAAATACACCTCGAGCCTGTAAAGTGTCAGGATATTAATATCACATTGTCATTCATCCAATACCTCAAGATCAACCCGTTTGAAAGAATCACATTAAAAAAAGAAATTGAGGTTTGTGATTTTGTGACTATTATCGGGATCAATTATGTCATTATACATGACAATCATTTTACTTCATACCTAGTAAATTCAAGTCTTTTAATTGTTGTGTTATAGGAGCTACATCAACCAACAAAATTATCTTGTCATCAAAACCAAGATCAAGGTTTATAAAATTCATATATAACAATCAGATTACTGTAACAACGCAGATTATTTTAAAGCACATATCGGAGTAGAAGTAGCCAAATCATTTACACAAAATTTAAGATGTGTCATAAACTCTGTCTACACATTGTAAGTACATCATTCAAATATCAAATTCTAAAAGTCAAGTAATGTAAGCATGAAACTATCTTGAAAATGGTAGTGCGAAAAATATTATTTGATTATGAGCTGCATTTACTGTGTCAGAGCTTTACCACCAGCCTGTCCCAAAAAGAATCAAACAAACAATAGTAAGATTGAAGCTTATCAAGCACACATACTTTCATATCACACCAGGTATGTACACATTACCATACGTACAGATGATTCACAATAATCAAATCACATAATGCATAGCAATTTCACTCTTTTGGGATCACAATTGACTACCCAAGGGAACCGAGGGGTTTTACGTCTTTTCTGTGCCCGAATTTTGCTTTCACTCCATTTACACAACCCTTTACTTCACATCATCAACACAGTAGTTACACTTTCACATAATAATAACAAACACATTTCACACTAAAATAACGAGTAAGTTAGTGTAACTCACTTAACAGCAGCAAAATCAGTTATCAATCAATAAAAATAAGAATATCCAGAAGTCACAAATTACTAACGATCACCTACAAGTAAAGTTTCCACATCGTTAGCCACGTCTAGAGCTACATACCCTAGTCAAACTATTTCACGTTTGGATGTCTCAACCTAACACTTGAGGTCACTTTATGATTACCTGATTTGCGATTGATTTAACATATATACACACACACACTTACACTTTATGATTCACTTTACGATCCCATTTATGGTTAAGAGATTTATGATCATGACTCACGATCTCATGCGTAGCCCAATTTACGATCCTCCAAGTTCACAAGATTAATCAATTTATGATTCTATTTAAGGGTTACTTGATCAATTGAGATTTATTATTCACAATTATGATTTAGAGTTTTACGATTCCATATCAGGATTATGGTTTATGATCGTGATTTGAGATCTTAGTTTACAATCCCAATTCATGATTGATATATGGAGCCACTTTCCGATTCACATTTTGATTGACACTAAGGTTCAATTTATGATTCATAGTTATGGTTTTCAATTGACGCGTACGACTTCATTTACGATTAAGTCTGTTGCCGGTTTTCAATTCAGTTTTACGATTCCAAATTGCAATCCATAGACACTAGGGAATTCTCTATGGACTCAACCTACGATTTGCGATTCCACACATTAATGCTTGTTATCAATTGGTGAATTACGATTTAGTTCAATAACATTCTACAATTTATGATTCACACCTCAAACTAGTTTTCGATTGAACAACTCTCAAGAATATTACAATTCTCCCTTACCCAGTCGGTCCAATATTCAGTCAATATTAATCATTCCTAAACCAAATCAACTAATTCTTGTTTCTAAAGATTCCTAATGGTATTTACACAAGGCGTTATCAATTAATTAAGTTTTCAATGAGTTTTACCCCCCTTAAACCATTGTTTACCTCTCTATTTCTTCTTCAAACATATGAACAACCAAACAGATTCAAACCCCCACAAATCTCCACTAAAAGACATGAAAATGGTACATAATTGATCATGAAAGTTAAGGGATCATGAAAATGGTACATAATTGATCACAAATCTCCCAACGATTTGATTCAAAAATTGATGATGGGATACTCTTCGTTCTTCTCAGTTCTTCAAACATTTCACACAAACACGCACCGATAATATTATTTTCCAAATACGGCTGTAACAACCTACCTAGGGCTGCATGCCCTAATCTTGGGTTTATATACCATCATCATCTTCTTTATTGGACATTATTAGTCCATTAAATTATAAATGGCAAGAAGGATGTCATTTTGTATAATTAATATCCTTCTTTAATAAGTAGCATTTAGTATACTTTTTTGTCATACCCGTTTAAACCGTATTTGGAACAAAATACCATTTTTGTTGGCACCCTACTATTTGGCAGCCCATTTTAATTCTTTTAGAAACCTAACAACATTACTTGATAGATGGACAATTTTAATATTCCACGTACACTTTACACTAAAGCAAAAGCCTAAAGCACAACCTTAAAATTTAACAATAATACTAGTTTGAGGTATAATCAAGTGTCCACTAATAAATTATACAAGTATGAGGTAAAATTAAGTGTGAAGATTAACAATTAACAATTAACACTTAACACTAAAGCAAAACCTTAACTTTTAACAATAATGCAAGTTTAAGGCAAAACTAAAGCAAAACCTCAAACAGTAAAGATGTAACTGTTAACAATAAAGCAAAACCTCAAATAGTAAAGCAAAACCTAATGTTAACCATAAACAAAGATTTTAGCAAACAGTCAAGGTTGTAAGCCTGTAATAGTAGGCAAATAACCCCAAAATTAAGGTTGTAGTCACTAATCATAGATTCATAGACTATCTTGCGGAGTTTCTCCGTGGTTTCAAACACGAAGGCAAGTAGGCAACCGACAGGGAGCCAACTTCCGATAAACAGGAGTCTACCTTGCTGAGTTGCTTAGGGTTGTAGTCACAAAATGAGAATCTTGAATCCATTGGTTCAAGGCTTAGGGTAGTAGTCTCTGACTGGTCCGACTCCTGCTGCCTTGCTACCTTGCTTCGCGAGTTCGTGGATCTATGCATGGAAATATGGAATTGCCGGTTTTAGACTCGTGTGGGAACTTGTAATTGTAAATTTGTATTCGGTTTTAAGATATTAATATATATAATGATTAAATAAAAAATATTAAAACAACCAATTCAGTTTATTTGGTTTGGGAATTTCCAAAACCATAACTGAACCAAAAACCGAGTATGATAATCGTTTTCGGTTTTTAAATCAAACTGAAAACCGAATTTAAAAACAATCTTGGATTAATGATTATAGACTTGTTCAATTTACGAATAATAAGATTTGTAACCGTATTTTGATCCTATGATCCATGTACACCAGGCTCTTTAATGAATTAATACCCCTTGTGACAATTACCAATCGAGTGCGAAAAGAAAGAGTCAAAATAGTCGTACTCAAGTAATCAAATAAAGTGTTTGTATTTAAGATGTATTAAACCAATTGTACTTTTTAATATAAAATATGATTTTTTTTAAATCTTAATATATGTCATAAGTTTAACTTAGGCAAATCTTAGATAAATAGAAAACATTATTAATATAAAACAAATATATCAAAACTTCATTTTAGAGGTTATGTAAATACAATTATGTATAGAATTATTAATTAAAAAAGGTGAAAAAAACATAAATAAGGATTTCGTAATGTATTTTAATTAATGCTTTTTACATATTACTTTTAAATAATAAAATGTATTGAACAACAAACTAATATAAAGATATTAGCAAGCTACTAATGGCAAGGAGGAACAACATTACAATTTCTTAATTGCACTACTACACCATTTAATTTACACCATGTCAATTTCCTACATACATATTTCCTCCTTGTATTCAACCAAAAAAATGATAAATTTTAATTTTTAAATTAAATTGGAAATGTTTATTTCCAAGTCATCTAAAAGAAACTTTACCATTGTAGACATCTCAAATCTTCCAACATGCAGCCGAGATCACCATCGAGAAAGCTTCAAGTCTTTTTCCCTCTTAGCCTCGCATCTACCCCCAACGAAGAAGAGAAGAATTAGAATCATCTTTGGGACTAGCCACCGCACCGCCTTTTTATAGCTTCAAAATTCGTTGCCAAAATACGACATATATGGAAAATATGGTATTCAGTTTTTAATTCAGCTTCACAAAAATAAGATATTGTAGTGTAAACAAGAAGTATTTATAGTTTTCATTACCTATATATTCAAGAACATTGGTCTTAAAGTATTCACCAAAATGCTTCAGTTTCATATGCTTCAATCCCTATGCAGAATAGTAAACTTGTATGCACCTACCGAACATCATAAATGCATGTAGGAATACATCCCTTAATTAACTAACTTCTGGTCGACATTGAGAAAAAAGAAAAGTTTATAAGATTAATATACAAAATAAAATATCATTACTGAATAGTTTGTAGACTAGCGGTATAAGATGTTACAAGATTTTTTCTTGACCTATGGTAATGGATTCAAATCCTGCTGTGAACAAAATATGTAAATTTAATAGTAGATTAGTTTGTGTGTGTGTGTGTGTGTTTTCAGATGTTTAAAAAAAATTAAAAAATATATATCATTGGGTATTAATACCTATCGATACCCAGGTGAATATATATATATATAAAACTAGGTTAGTATGTGTGTGAGTTCTATTGTTTAGAAAAAAAACCTTTTACTTTTATGATTTAAATTGGGAAATATAGACAAACATGATCACTAGAAAAAATATATCATTTATCAACGTTGCATAAAAAACATGTTAAAATTTTAAGCGTTGTCATGCTTATAATTGTTAGAAATTGTTTAAAAATAAAGATTGTTAGAAAAAAACTTAACATTTATAAATTTATAAATTTGATTTTAAAAGTTCACGCTTCTAAATGTGTAACTTTAGTAATAAATAAGATAATTACAGAAGTTTACACTTACAAGCGTGGACTTTTTTAACTCTAAAAGTATTTTCAAATTTTTTACGCTTAAAAGTGTAAAATTTAGCTATTATGTCCACACTAATAAATATGATTTTTTACTCCAATTTTCACACTTTTAAATATAAAAATTTAGTAAAAATTAGTAACATCTAATTTTTCACACTACTTTTTTTTCATAAAAAGAGGAGAAAGTTTAGTAAATACACAAGTCGAAGTTGGTATTGATGTATTGACGTGAAACGGATTATATTCATCTTTTTATGCCAAATTGTATGATCTCACACCTAACTTCATTTCTAAACTCATCAAAAAGTAACATCTTAATAACCTTTTAAACCATTTTAGTTTTGAGCTTATTAAGGTATAATATATCTAATAATATATATATATATATATATATATATATATATATATATATATATATATATATATATATATATATATATATATATATATACATTATATTATAAATCATTTAGATGTTCTTAATCTCTTAATTTTAAATAACTTGAAATTACTTATTTACCCTAATATTACTAGAAACTATTAAAAAAGCAACTATTTGATAAAATTAATACAATCTTATATACCATTTTAATAACCAAACCTTCTAAAATAAAGATTACTTAAAAAATCAAATCAATATAATTTAACTTAATAATTAAAAATATTAATAATTAAACTTTTCATATTAAATATTCTATCATATAATAAATATTTTAACTTAACTATTAAAAATTATGTATAAGTAGAAATATTAAATCTAAATAACATACAAACTTGATTTATAAAAATTATTGAATTTTTTAAATGGGTAATATAATTAAGGGCAAACTGCACCATAATACAACGAAATTCTGTTAAGCTACCAATGTATACAACGAACTTTAAAATTTTAAAAATAAATGCAACCGACCCACTTATAACTTCCATTGTATGCAAGATGTAACCTGATTAGCAGGTTACATGTCACCTTATGCTTTTTTATTTTTGATTTTTTAATATTGTGTTCTTCATCTTGTTCTTTAAAGTTCAAAAAAATTCAAGACTCAAAAAATTCAAACCCCATTACAAGCAGAATCATAGATAACAAAAGCCTTGAACCAAATGAAAGATGAAGTCAAGTACTCATTGAAGTCCAAGTAAATTCCAATCCGATTGAAAATCAGTAACCAAATCATGAGCCAAATACAAGATAAAAATTATCTTGTAAATTCTAATCAACATAAACACTTTTAGACATTGTGTTCAAATAAAAAATCAGTAAATAAAAGAAACCCTAATCAGTAACCAAAAAACCCTAATACAAGAAACCCTAAAAACCAAATCTTCTACACTAAGCATCGGAAGATGAAGATGAACTCATCTTAATCAAAGAATAGATTGAACCATCAAGATTCTGAAATCAAATCTGGAAATGAAACCAATAATACATCACGAACACTTACACATTTAATCCGAGACAAAACGCCGGTGGTGGTTCTTTGAAGAAGGCGATGTAGCGGCAGTGGTGGTGGAAAGCAACGCAGGAAACCTTAATCTCAAAAAAGTCGACGATGGTTGTGGTTGTGTTGACATAACGGTGGCAGCGGCATGCGACGCAAGAAAACCCTAGTTTTTGACACGACGGCAGGGACACAAGAAGACATCGGCGGTGTTGGTCTTGAAGGCGAAGGTGGCAGGAGACAGTGGTTGTGGTGGTCTTGAAAGCGAAGGCGGCGGTGTTGGTTTGAAGAGGAGACGTGGCGGTGGTGGTCTTGAAGGGGAAGGCGGTGGTGGTGAGTTTATTCCTACGATGGTGAGCAGGTGAGCAAGTGAAGGGTTGAGCAGGTGAGCTGTGGCGGTAGTGATCTCGAAATCGAAGGCGGCAGTGGTGAGTTGAAGGTTTGGTTGAGCACGTGAGCTGTGGTGGTGTTTGAAGGTTTGGTTGCTCTTAAAGATCTTGAAGGTCTGTACACATCTTCAAGCTATCTTCATACATATGAATAAAAAAAATTAAAAAACCAAGAAGAAAATGAATTAGCCAGCTGGTTGTTAACCTTTGTTATAGGTCATTTATACATAATAGGAGATAAAAGAGAGTTAGTTGTATTTTTTTTTTAAATTTTAAAGTTCGTTGTATACATTGGTAGCTTAGTAAAAACTCGTTGTATTATGGTGCAGTTTGCCCTATAATTAAAATAGAATAGAGTTATAAGGCCAACACTCTTGTTGGATTTAACAATTCAAGTAAAATATTTATATAGACATATTAAAATTTAGAAAAGAAACAAATCAACATTGTTTTAAATACGGACAAGTTTTCGAAAAAAAATATTCGTAAATGCTTCATTGCGCGGGTACAATGCTAGTATATAAAGTATCTATCATACATTAAGAATTAATTAAGAATTTTATGTACTAATTAAAGTTTAAAGAAAAAGGTAACTTTAGATACACTAAACATAGTTATACATGATAAGAAAAAATGCATAATATAAGTTATCTACATATAAATATTAACAAAAAAAAGTAAATTACATACAAATTAATTATGAGGTTTAAAAGTTTGTTACGTGAGACATATATATAATAGTAAAACATATATAGTTTAATATATTGTATTAGACTAAATTGTGATATACGGGTTGATTTAAAAGATACTAAGTATTAAACATTAATAAAAATGTATTAAATAATAATAAAACGCTAATTAAATGAGAATTTTAAAAAAATGCGACGCATGCCATCAACACTTTAACCAGCGGTGGAAACATGTCAGCATGATACGAAGAGACGTGATTATATTTCTTATATAAATCATTAATCATTAATTATTTTTACAATTAAGGGTAATAAAGTTAAACATTATTGGTTACAATTAAAAATAAATTTAAATGATTATGAAATATTTTACAATGATAAAACTAAGAATTTAGTTAAATATGATAGTTTGCAATATTATAAAGGATGAATATGATATTTGTAAATTAAAGTGGACAAATACAATTTTATATGAATTAAAAAGGCATATATGAAATTATCTCTAATAAATTTGACTTGAAAAGTCAAATTGTTTTTATTTTGTTTTAAGTGAATGCATGATCAATGATTAAACATTTTTTTAAATGAATGGTCGAGATTGTCTACTAAATTTTATTAAATAATACAAGTCACTTTTATAAATTTCACATTGTATGCAACTTGTTGTATACTATGAAAGTTATGACAAAGTTTACTATATATAATGATAACTAAACAACAGACACATATATTTCAATATAGTCCTAATTACATAATGCATAGTCTTAAGGGACTAATTTTAGTTTTTAAATCAGTCTCATCAATGGACTATATTAAATTTTAAAAATTTGAGTGGAGTGACATTTTCATAATGAACATGTGATGATTTTACAATCACATGTGATTGTATACTAAATCACATGTGATTATATACTGAATCACATGTGATCGAATATTAAAATTTCATGACTATGTTATTTAAATAGGCTTTATTGAACACAACTTTCCGTACGTGACCTCACCCAAGAGGGAAACTCCATTTTGTGCTCAATCTCTTCAGTCATGCACTATTATGTTAAATTGGTAAAATAATTTTTTGTACGTGGAGGATACAATGTTACAGAGTTTCTCTTTCTTTTAATGATTAATAAACTTTTGAATATTTTCAATTTTAAAATTTGATTTGTATGTATTTGCATTAAACATTATAATGGTTCTCTTATAATCTTCTCTTTCTTTTTTTTTTATGGATTTTTATATTTTAAGGATTAATAAGACTGAATGCTATGTTGAATCATGAATGTAATATGAAAAATATAAAACTTGAATAAATCTGATTCTAAATCACATGGTGTAATTTTTAAGGCTGTCAATTTGGGTCGGGTTCGTGTTATTGGGTTAGTGTCATTCGAGTTCGGGTCAGTTTCATGTTGACCCAATTTTGACCCATTTATTTTCGTGTCGGGTTCGGGTCGTGTCACTTTTTCTCGTGTCGGGTTCGGGTCATGTTTCGTGTCAACCCATTTCGGTCAAAATTCTTTGACTAGTATTTTTTGTTTTCGATTATGGTTTTCGAATACGGGTTTCGGGTACGGTTTTTGATTACGGGTTTCGGGTACGTTTTCGATTATGGGTTTCAAATACTATTTTCGATTACGGTTTTCAAATACTGTTTTCGATTACGGTATTCAAATTCGGTTTTCGAGTACGGTTTTCGTCATAAAATTTTCGAATTCCCTGTCTATTTCCAGTTTTCTCTACTAAGTAGTGATTAAAATATCAAATATCAATACAATTTAATAACTATAATACGAAAATAGTAACTAGTGAACAAACCATGAACTAAAATAAATAAAGGAAATTATCCAATTTTTAAAAACAAGTGTTTTTTCTTCTTTATCGTTATATTCTCAGAAGGAATATCGGGTTGGGTGGGTTCTAAAGGGTCTTGATTTAAGTCATCATTACTATAATATTGTTTACGTTTAAATCTTACCAAGTTGACAAACGTTAAAATACCAAAAGTCCAAAACAATATAGTCAAAATAACAAATAGCAAAATGATGTAATATTATTTAGGTTTAAATCTTTTATTGTTTATTTAAGTTTTTAGCTTTTCAAGGTTTTGTACTTTTGTTTATCGGATTTTATTACCTAAGATGTCACTCTCTCATTTGAATTCACAATCTTCTTTTTGAAAATTTAATTTTAAGTATTAAAGAAAATTTTATAATTTTAGTTTTTCCCTTATTCGGGTCACTTTCGAGTTGTCAGGTTGACCCTAACCAACCCATTTATTTTCGTGTCAAATTCGTGTCGACCTGGTTTTGACCCATTTCGGGTTCGTGTCACTTTTTTCGTATCAGGTTCGGATCGTATTTCATGTCGGGTCAGGAATTGCCAGCCTTAGTAATTTTACTAGATTTTCATTCTAAAATATTTAAAATTTTCCCGCTTCACTTTGAAAATATGTTTGAATGTTAATCTTTATTTTTGGTAATTCTTAATTTTTGTTTTCTCTCGCTGCAACGCGCAGAATACGTATTACTCGTTTTCGTATATATAATAAGATGATGATTTAACTTATTCCCTATGACTCTAGCTATCTTTTATATATTTATTTATTTATTTATTTATTTTTTATTATTATTATTATTATTATTATTATTATTATTATTATTATTATTATTATTATTATTATTATCATCATCATCTTTATTATTATTATTATTATTATTATTATTATTATTATTATTATTATTATTATTATTATTATTATCATCATTATTATTATTCTTATCTTTATTATTGTTATTGTTGTTATTATTTTATTATTGTTATTATTATTTTATATTTTGTTGTTATCGTCGTTGTTGTTGTCGTTGTTATTATTATGATCATTATCATTATCATTAAAACATCTAAGAAAGATACCTAATATTTACAACACTCTCTCCTTACTTGTCATGGCTATTACTTACAATCGTCGTCTCTAACTAGTCCGCTAACTCATTTTCCCTCTCTCTTTGTTCCTCATTATTCACGGTCTTTTTGTCTCATCTTTGTGTTGATTTGGTTTCAACCTTTATGTGTGTCCAGTGATACTGTCAAGGAAACCCGATTAAAGTGTTGCGGGTCTTAACATGGTTCTGAAATTTTCGCTACAATGTTACTTTATCATTAGATTAATTTAATTCCAAATCTTGTTGAAGATTTATTACATGGATTTTGAAAATCACGGTATGTTTACTTTAGGTTTTTAAAGAAATATGTTCCATATTTTTAAGGTTTGTATTATTACCAACTAGGCGTCATACTAAGCAGTTTGTGTGCAACGGCGGACCTATGTTAGATCTGGAGTTGGCATGGGTCACCAGTTAATTTTGAAGATGAAGTGGAAAATTCTAACTTTTCGAGTCGGTGCCATTAGTCAAATTTTTGAGTGCCACTAGTGATTTTTTTATGCCACCAAAATCTAATGAAAATTATTTTTATATTTGATAATATAAAGTTAATATTCAACTTATACATTTAAAATACTTTAGTTTACCCTAAAAATAACAATTTAATTAATAAAGCTTCATATAATTAATTGTATTTTGTCTTAGATTTTGGCTTTAAAATGCCGGAACAACAATTGAAACTTCATTAATCCGACTCAATTAACTGAAAATCCGAAGTAAAACCCAAACAACACCATCAATCTTAGTTAATTTTATTTTCTCCAATATATATATATATTGCATCAGTCACCAAAAATCCTAAATCAACATCAGTTCATTTGTGCACAATTTTATATATAGGGAATTTTTATAGCATGTCATGGGTGTTCTTGATTGCTTTGTCTTTATTTTTATTTTGGGTTAAAGCCATAAAATAGCAACCTACTTTTTCAAAATTATCTATGTAGATAACTTACTTTTTTATTACTTAAATATGTAACGTACTTTTCAAAATTATCAATGTAGGTAACTTACTTTTTTATTACCGAAATAAGCCATTTACTTTTTGATGACTTGTTAAATAGGTAACCAATCTGAATACAACATGGAAATATCTTATGTCATTGTTTTTTTAATGTACCTTATTTTTTGGTTAATATATGTGTCATAATACCAATAAAATACAGGTTATGTATCATATAATAGATTGTCAATACACAACTAAATACACAGCAATGCTGTCTAAATATTGCCATCGAGAATGTTGTAAAAAAAAGCAACAAAATGCCGCCAAACATACATGAAATGCTACATAAATGTTGCCAATGTGCTTCAAATGGTTGTACCACTAATTTATTGTACAAGTCATTTTTTCTCATTAAACCCTTTTAAGTTTTAACCGGTAGAATATATAACTGGTAAATTTTTGTTTGAAGTGGTAAAAGATTTCAAACTAAGTTACCTATTTAGGTAATAAAAAAGTAAGTTACCTACATAGAGAATTTTGAAAAAGTATGAAACATATTTAGGTAATAAAAATTAAGTTACCTACAAAGATAATTTTGAAAAAGTAGGTTGCTATTTTATGGCCTTAACCCTTTTATTTTTGTTAAAATAAGTACTAATTTTGATTTAAATAAAGTACGAGTTTAAGTAGTGATTAGGTGGTGGTTTTGTCTCTTTAATTAGCAATTGGTTACTGGTGTTCAATTTAGATCGTCGAGGATGACGATCGTGATTATTAGGGGGCCGGTGGTTACAAAAACAAAAACATAAAGATAATAAAATCAACTTTAGTTGATGAACATTATAAACCTCCATATATGAAGAAACTTAAAAATTTCATATCTATACTACATTATAAAGTATTTAACTTTCTCTTTTTTAAAAATTTTAAGACTATTTAATTTTAAGTAGTACAAATTTTTTTGTTCAAGATAGAAATACTTAAAGCAATAGCCTAACCAATCATTTCCTTAATTATCTCAACTAATTTAAGGCAATTATTAATTTAATAAATCATTAAACATCATAAAAATTATTTAATTGTTCTTATTATGGCTAAATTACTTACATCAATACAAATTTAAGGCAATAATATATTTTTCTCTAATTATTCAATAATAATATTTTTTAGTTGTTTTTCAAAAACTATTTTAACAACTAATAGGTTGATTGTAAAAAAAGTAAAGAAATCAGAAAAGATAGAAAATACATGGATAGGTTGACTAACATCGCATTTCACATACCATACCCTACTTTTTAAATCAAACATGTTATCGAGCACAAACTATTATCATCGTCGCCGCATTGCGCGGGTGCAATACTAGTAAAAATTAATATATTTATCTGTTAAAAACTAATAAGTAGAGGTATAATACTTACTAGTTTCTAACAAACAAATGTTTTATAAAAATGATAATAAAGTGTGTATATATATAGTTTAAAAATTTTAACATCAGTATGAACGGTAAGAACTAATCAATCGAATTATATGCATCTTAATTAAAAGATCTTACGAGTTTTCACAAAATTTGTGTGAAGAATGTAAAGAAAATCGTAGATATAAAAATGCGATAGATGTGTGTTATAATTTATGTACTTTTATATTTTCATTAATTTTTCATAATTCTCTGATTAACTTAAATTTTTTTAAATACATTAATTATAATTAATAAAAGTGTATCCAACTTAATTTACATATTTTGCTATTATATGTACTGGACTTTCAAACTTACTATATGATGTACTGAAGTTTTGAAAACTTACTATTTTGTGTATCAAACCTGCTCGCAGGTTACAAGCTGAAGTGACACCGGTTTCGCTGAAGTGGCTGATGACATGGCATATGACTTGGGGTTTTCATGGTTTAAAATAAATAAGAAATAAAATTAATTTTATAAATATAATAATAATAATAATAATAATAATAATAATAATAATAATAATAATAATAATAATAATAATAATAATAATAAATAAATAAATAACCCAATTCAAAAAACCCCTTAGAAGAAATTGATTTGCAAGTACTCAAACCATCGATTTTAGGGTTATTGGCTTCATTCTCGTTCTTCTTCTTTTTGTTGTTCGATTTTAGGGTTATTGTTGTTACCAGGGTACTAAAACCATCGATTTTAGGGTTATTGTTCGATTTTAGGGTTTTCTCGTTCTTTTTCAGGGTCAGCACGAACACCACCATCAACTTCCGTCACCACCGCCACCATCATCGACTTTCGACACCACTGCCACCATCATTGATTCCTACACCACATGCGACTTCGGATTTGCACCATCATCGACTTCAGGTATGTATTTAAGGTAGGGCTGTAAATGAACAGAACGCTCATGAACCGTTCGTGAAATTGTTCGGCGGGAAGTTCGTTTATGTTCGTTTGTTTAATAAACGAACGAACATGAACAAGATTTTCCGTTCGTTTAATTAAACGAACGAACACGAACAGAGCTCTCGTTCGTTCATTTATGTTCGTGAACGTTCGGTTATCCGTTCGTTTATGTTCGTTTATATTTTATATAAATATATACATTTATATTATATGTGTGTGTTTAAATATAGTGTTTATTTATGTTTAATAATGTTGGATTTGTACTTTAGTGTGTGTTCATCCGTTTACGTTTGTTTATCACTCAAATGAACGAACAAAAATGTACACGAACTAACCAATCCTTTAAACAATCGAACACACATGCTCGTTCGTTTATCGTTCGTGTTCGTTTATTTGTTCGGCTAAAGTTAAACGAACGAACACGAACACAGATTTCCGTTCGTTTATCTGTTCGTGTTCGTTTATTTGTTCGGCTAAAGTTAAACGAACGAACATGAACAAGCCCTGTTCGTGTTCGTTCGGTTCGTTTACAGCCCTAATTTAGGGTTTCGATTTATAGGGTGGGTTGTGATTTAGGGTTTCGATATTAGATTGGGTTGCGATACAGGGTTCGATTTCAGTTCGTTGTTCGATTTATGTTTAGGGTTGCTATTTAGGGTTTTATAGATCTTGATAAGTTCTGATTTTGGTTTAGTTTTGATTTTGCCGATGAAGATGATGATACTATTTAGGTTCGTTGTTTGATTTCGCATTTTAGTTTTGACTTCATCTTAATTTAGGTTCCTTGATAAGTTTTTATTTCGGTTACAGATCTTGCTCATACGATTTAATACCCAATCATGTATTCATTTTCTATTCAAGTTTGTTTGAGAAATAAGAAAAGACTTCATCTTCATACGATTTATGTTCAATCTGTTTGAGTTTCGTTGGGATCTATTACTGCTTTATGCTTCATCTGCTTCTTGGAGATGAACATGTATGGACTGACACATAAATTGTTGATGTGCATTAATTAATGAGGTGGCAATTCATGATAATAAAAAAATGATAAAATGACCTGCTTACCTGCTTAATAGGTTAAGTAATATTCAATATATAATGGTTTTTAGTATTATGTTTCTCATGAGTTATATTATATGACAAACGAGGCTTCATTTACTCATGATTTGTTGCGAGAAAATATACTATTTTTGCTTCTTTGAATTTATATATATATATATATATATATATATATATATATATATATATATATATACTAGTTTATTGACCCGTGCACGTACGGGTATTTTGGAAGTGTATTTGAAATATTAACATTTTCAAACAATAATAATGCAATAAATGAAATATCAACGGAAACTTACATGTCATAATTTGTAACAAAAAAATAACTAATTTTTGAAGCACTTATTTGTAGACTACATTTTTTGTTTTGTCTGTAACATTACCACTGTTGTCACAAATCAAAACTTTTAATCTTTTTTTACTTCTAACACGTGAAAGGCTTACCAAACTACTAACTAAATGACGATTTAAGCTCACAGGTTTAAGAGAAAGAAAATATACATACAGATTTGTACACTCGAGCACTACATGACTAAACCTGAAATACAACATAATCCAATAGAGAATCGTTGGATAATTTAATTAATCAAATTAGTTGATAAAGAGACTCATCTTCATGCTTAAATCTACTACTAATGATCACATGTCTTAATTTTTTAACGGGCTCCAATACATTTTCACTTCTAAAGCCAAAATTTTCGTATACTTTGCAAGTAAAAAAATAATAATAAATGTCTCACATGTTAAATATTAAAAAATTAAGAATGGTTTCCTGTTTTGTATATAAAAAATTAACACTTCTATTTTAATGTTACCTTTGCTAACTACCTATACTAATAATATAGTTTCAGGACCATCAAGAATAACTATCTTTATATCTTTGATTTTAGATTTCTAAATATATAATATATCCTCTTTTAATGATACATTTTATTTTAAACAATATTTTATAAAAGGTTCCATCATCTTTCTAATAAGATTGAAAATGCTTTAAAATCAATAACTAAACACTTTAAATAGGATATTCAAGCTGACCACTCATTTCATCACCATAATCCCATAAAAACTCACTCAGCTAAAAAGTTACCTACTCACTACTATTAATGGATAACAAAAAAATTAAGAATATACTAATTTTCAAAAAATGTCATATTACAATAAAATTTATATCAAAACGTAGATAAAAATGAGACGATTGTAAATGTATAATTATTTTTTCTTTAAACAAAATATATGAAAAGTTACTAAACATAATTTATAAAAAGCTTATAATTAATTACATTAATATACAATTTTTATATAACCCCCTCATATATTTTTATAAAACCCCCTCACAATTTTCATCCAGCCCCCTTCCAAATTGATTTCAAATTGAATTTCGAATAGGATGAATCTTTCTAAAATTGTTTTGCAAAATTGATGGATTTTGCAATTAAGAGTTCTGATTGGTTAATAGCTCCTGATTTATTAGTTATTTTTAGAAAATTGGTAAGCCTTTTATATATATATATAGATAACTTATAGTAATATCTTTATTAAAAACATTTGAACAACTCTGCAAATAATAATTTTAAAGTTCTCTATAATTAAACCACGATTTTCATCACTATTATTATTAATATACATAACCATTAGTCTAAAGATTGAATTACTTTTTATATGGTAATAAAATATATAAGCTAATATTATTATTTTATAAAAAAAAAGGTTAGTGTTTAAGTAAGGTTTTAAACATCCAAATAAGATTTGTGATTTTCTCTTTCCATATCATATATGTGGAAGTACGTTCTGGATTTATAGTAATAGTAAGTTAAAAAAAAAGTCAAAAAAATATTTTCAAAGTTTTAAAAATTATTAGCACTATATCCGGGTAATGCAGTAACGATGGATATTTTTCTAGATAACTTGTCCGTTGTTAAAAAATGGGTTATGTGTATCTTGTCTAAATTATAATGGGTCAATAAAACTTCACATAGAAGGTAAAATCCAACAAGAGAGTTCATTATAAGTCTATGCTATTTTAATTATATTACGCATTAAAAAATCCAGAAATTTTTTTAAATGCAAGTTACGTGTTATATAAATTTAATACTTTTAGTTATACACAATATTTGATAGTTAAGTTATAATAATTTTTATATGATAGAATATTTAATATAAAATGTTGAATTATTATTTTTTAGTTATTATGTTAATTTTTATTGATTTGATTTTTTTTAATATTCTTTATTTTGAAATGTTTAGTTATTAAAATGGTATATAAGATTGTCATTAACTTTAACAAATAGTTACTTTATTTAAAGTTTTAATTTAATTATTTCAAATTAATTAAAATTAAGAGGTTAAGACAAAAGACTTAAATGCAAAAATTGTATAGATATTCTTAACTATCGGATTATATTATATGATTTTTCTTCTTCTCGTAAAATATGTAGGTTAGAAAATAATTATTAGATATAGAAAAATAAATTTAAGAAATACCTGTAATGAAGAAAAACAATAGAATATATTAGTCCATTTTTCCATAGTTCTAGTTAAGTTTTAGAAAATAGTTTTACAAAGGGTTTATTATCTAAAAGTGTACTTAAGTTGTCAATTTTTGCTATGTGTATATCCAATTTTCAAAACTACTATTTACTGTATCAAAGTTTCAAATACTACCATCTAATGTATCATTACCTTTGATAGTAGGTAACATGTGATGTAAGTGCCACAATTATTCGTGCGTGACTTGGGTGTTGACATGTCATTTCTTTGTTTTAAAATAATTACAAATATAATAATAATAATAATAATAATAATAATAATAATAATAATAATAATAATAATAATAATAATAATAATAACAATAATAATAATAATAGTATCAATAACAACAACAACAACAACAACAACTACGAACACCCTAATTCAATGAAATCGATTTGGGGTAACAACAAACACCCTCGTACGATTGTCATGGCAGATTCGTATGTCTTCGTCTGTCATATGAAATCGTCTTCATCTTCAATAGTTAGGATTCATCATCTTCATTAAAGGGGATTTTGATTTTGTGATCTGTGTTAATATCAATCAAAGGGATCTGATTTATAGGTCGATGCGGTTGCCATGGCAGATTCGTGTATGGGTTTTTGACTTAGGGTTCATCGATTTCTTGGTTACGATTTCTTCAGTTGATCCATCGAGTTCAATGGCTCCACATTTAAGGTTCATCGATTTCTTGGTTACGATTTCGACCAGATTTGAGGAACAGATATTGAAGACAACAGATCTGTTATTTTGTTCACGATTCCATTATCTGCGATTTCATCTTGAAATGGTTCATTAGGTACGATTTGTTTCAAAATTTCCGATTTGGGTTCCTTTTATTTTTGATGTTCTATTTTATATTTCATCTTCAAAAGGTTCTTCAAATTTCTGATTCTGTTCTTCATATGGGTTCCTTTTGTTCACGATCCAGATCTGCTATTTAATTTTTGTCAACACATAGATTGTTTAGTTCAATTTTGAGTTCACATATGGGTTCACATATTTGGTATTCTTCATGAGTTTATGGGTTCGATTTTGAATTCTAGATCTGTTCATGCTCGATTTTGAGTTTATAATGTTTGATTTTGAATGTTTAAAAGAATGAAGATGTTTGATTTTGCACTCATATGAATGTTTTTCATGGATGTTCTTCTATGTTCTTCATATGTTTATCCATGTGATGTTCCATATTTTTATTTTTATTTTTAAAATTTTACTGATGTGGTAACCCAAATAATGATGTGACATAATCGAAAAATTAAAAAGAATAAATAAAAGTATGACTGGTTACCGGATGAATAGGTAACTAAATACACAAAAATGGTAGTTTTAGGAAATTTGAGTACATTAAACGGTAGTTTTGAAAGATGAGAATATACAATAATAAAAAGTGTCAATTTCGATACACTTTTTAATACTAAATCTTTTTACAAATTACAAAAAAATACACATGTAGACAAAAAAAAGGCTATAAGTGTCCAATTAAGTTTATTGACTGGGTGACTTAATTACCAATCTGTCTTAATAACATTATGTGAGAGGAAACGTTGAAGGCTTGGGCAGATCTAATAGGCTGCGGAGTAGAAGCCTTTCAAATATCTGGGGCTGCCAATTGGTCTGACAATGAGTCTAATCGACAACTGGAAGGAAGTAATGGAAAAGTTCAGAGCTAAACTCGGTAGTTGCAAAGCTAGATCTCTCTCGAGTGGGGGAATGTTAACTCTCTTGAAATCGTCTCTGAGTAGTATTCCGTTGTATGCATTTTTCTTGTTTCGTGCTCCGAAAGGTGCTCTAAAGGCTTTTGAGAGGGTGAGAAAAGAGTTTTTTTGGGCGGGGGGATGGGGTTTCGGGTCTTATTTGGGTTAACTGGGATAAAACCTGCAACACTTACGGGAGGGGGGGGGGGGGTTTACAATTTCGTTCTCTTGCAGGTAAAACTTTAAGCCTACTATGCAAATGGTGGTGGAGATTCAAGAAAGAAGATAACGCTTTATGGGTCCGATTAATTAAAGGCATATATGGAGAAGACAGTGGTCTAGATGATCAAAATTACAAGGTGAAGAGAGACAACACTTGGGGGAATATTATTAAAGCAGGGCAGCGGGTGGAGAAATTAGGAATATAGTTCAAAATTTTGCTGGGAAAGAAGCTGGGCAGGGGAGACACAATCAAGTTCTGGACAGATCGATGGGTTGGTCCGATGAGGTTATGCGATGAGTTCAAAAGACTGTTTCGATTAGATACTAATCAAGATGCCTTGATAAGCGACTCGGGTAACTTCATAGGAGGCGTTTGGGATTGGACTAGGAGATGGAGGAGAAAACTGAGAGGTAGAGAGATGGGGAGTTCGATGGGCTGGTGTGCAGACTAAGAAAGAAGATTCCGAAGAAAGAGGAAGCTGATGAACCTATTTGGTGGTTGGACGCTAATGGAGGTTTTATGGGTAAAAGTGATGAGGTTTCTAGTGGATGATAAACTGCTACAAACAGATACGAACACCATAGAAACAAGATGGTGTAAGAACTCAGCAAAAAAAGTATCAATCTTTATTTGGAGATTAAAGCAAGGTCGGATCCCTACAAGATCAGTACTAGACAAGATGGGGTTAGATCTTCATTCAATACTCTGTCCACAATGCGAAGAGGAGATTGAAACTATTGATCATGCCTTGGTAAAGCGCGTAGAGGTGAAAGAGGTATGGTCATAATTATTTAAATGGTGGGGATGTGGAAATTTCGTAGGGAACACAGTGGGAGAGCTGTTGGATTTTCAAATTTGTTAGACCCAATTTGTTTTCTAATATATTATTTAGCTAAAGTTTGCTTCTAGTTGTATTTCCTAGAAGTATAGGGTATATTGTGAAAAATACCTGATAGGTATATAAACAATGTAACTAACCCTAATTCATTTAAGCATTTAAATATTTCAAATCAAATTGTGTGTTTTTAGTTTTCTCCTAACCATTTATACTAAGTTCATCATCATCATTATGGATTTGCTTCCATACCATTTGTTGGGGAAATAGCAATATCAAACCTAAATCAAACCTATCTATTAAGTAAAATAGGATTTGATGTTAACAAAACCATATATTCAGTTTTGGACTTAGATTGATGAAAAACATGTGTTGTTTTTCATCTGAGACTTAAAGAATTTCTAAGTAAGAAATGTCAGCTGACGAATCACAGTGTCAGCTGAACACTGAGTATTAGCCAAAGGACCAGCTTCAGAAAGATTAGCTAAGAAGAAAAGATCAGTCGAAAAAGAATCAGCTGAGGAAACACATTGAATCAGCTGATGGTTTAAAACCATCAGCTAATGAAGATTTCGAGATCAGCTGAGTAGTCAAGGATCAGCTGACACAATCACATTGATCAGCTGATGCCTCCTATCTGTCAGATAAGGTATTTGCTACTTATCCACTCTTTTCTTTATGAGCTGATCATACTCAAATGATTAGCTGAGCCCTTGGGAACAGCTGACAGTTTAGTTTGATCAGTTTATTAACTATACCTTGATTTGTATTATTAGCTGAGCATTTCGATCAGCTGAGCAAATCTAGTCAGCTGAGTCTTTCACATTTATCCTTAGCTGAGCAAAATTACATTTGCAGTTCAGTGTCTGTTAGCTGAGTCTTTATTGTATATCTCAGTTAATAGCTTTTCTATGTAATATTTTCTTTAGTTAAAGGCAGAACATGTGTTGTTCTTATTATGCCTTAGATCTTTCTTTGTAAAAGTACTTAGCACTTTTTGTATCTGCAAAGAAACAAAAAGGATAGATCTTTATCCCCTGGAAAAGGAGAAAAATACTATTGAAAAGAAGATCTCGAAGATATGATGTTAAGTATGGCTGTCAACTCCATACTTGGTAAAGTCAAATCTTCAGAAAGCATGGTGTTGATTAAAGCACAAGCATGAAAGGAGAAGTTTACTTTTCCAATATATAAAGGTAGTAGTTTAATAATATAATAAAATATAGTGGGTATACTCATTACTGAAAAGTATGTTCACTTTACACAGTTTGTGTATAAAGTTAACTTACTTTTCACCCACTAACTTTATCTATTATAATATTATTAAACCAAGTACCTTTGTCTCCTTCTCTCTTCATCAACCCGGACACACCTTGCTTATATATACTCATGCATGGAAACAAGCTAATAATGCATTGAAAAGCACTGAAATCTCATAAGTTGAGAATTAGAGTTAGCATTTTACTTTCAGTGTAACAAACTTGTTCATGTGTTGAATCTTAGACATTAGTTGTTTAAGATTAGCATTGTCTATGTGTTAGACAAATCTAGTTGCCACCTTTTATTGAACTTAGATTTTCCGCATCTAGTTCATGTAATTCTTGATTAACATCAATAAGAATTATATAAAAGTAAACCGTGTGTCTCGTAAATTTTAAATTTGCTAAAGTTTGTATTCAACCCCCTTCTACAAACATTTGTTGTAGTATCCATTCGGGACCAACAACTGGTATCAGAGCAGGCTAGATAACTCATATCTAAGATCTGTTTTGCTTACTCTTCAACTGCTTCTACCCCACACTACTAAATGGCCACTTCTGTTGCTGCTTCTAATGGTTCTTCCAACAATGGCTCACTCACAAGGTGTCCAATGTTTGGTGGAGAGAACTTCTCTCTCTGGAAGAGTAGAGTTCTTCTCTATATGTCAAGCCCTTATGATGTGATGCTCAAAACTGTAACTGAAGTCCTTATGTTCCTTCCTCAACTATCCAAGTAACTGAAGCCACTGATGAAGTTCCTGCCGTTGAAAGACTAATTATAAAGCCTATAAATCAATGGTCTGATGAAGACAAAAGGCTTGTTAATCTTGATGTTAAAGCAAGAACAACCTTAGTCTCTGCACTACCTAGTGACGTCTATCATCAAGTTCTTAATTACAAATCTGCAAAAGAGATGCTAGGCACTTTGACCATTGCATATGAAGGTACTGAAGAAGTACAGGAAAATAAGAAACTCCTTCTGGTAAGAGAATATGAGTTCTTCTTTGCTCATAAAGGTGAAAGTCTAACTCAGACCTACACCAGGTTCAACTGCCTTATTAATGACTTAAGAAGGGCAGATGTTCCCAAGAGCAATAAGGAGCTTGTAAACAAGTTTCTAGACTCTCTCCCAGAATCTTAGGATCATTTTATCACTGTGCTTAAACATGGTGAGAAAATCAAGGGTCTTACACTGGTTGGTTTATATGGAAACCTTATGAATCATGAACAATCTGTGAAACAAAGGAAAATCCATACCAAGGATATGAAGGAGGCTGCAAAAGTTCCAACTACTGCCCTTGTATCTAAGGATACAAGATCTAGGAGTTTTACAGCAGTGGTGGATGAATCAAGTGATGAGGAAGAAGAAGAGGAAACCTCTGATGAAGAACAAGTGGCTGATGGGGATGAAGATCTGGAGAACATAGACAGCATTGAAGCTGCTGTTGAGCAGGCTGCCATGTTGGTTAAAAGGTTCAAGCCCTTCTTGAAAAGAAAGGGTGTCAAGAGGTTTGAAAGGAAACCCTTCAAAGGAGAAAGAGCCATGTCAAAACCAAAGGCTTCTGAAGGTTGTTTCTCTTGTGGCAAGACTGGTCACTATGCCAATGAATGTAAGTCCAGAGGAAACACAGGCTTCAAGGGTTCCTCAAGCTTAGACAGCAAGATTGATTATGAAGCAAAATATAAGAAGCTTCTTGCTGCTGTCCTTGACAAGAAGAAGAAGAAAGCTCAGAACAGGGTGCTGGTTGCTGAAGAAGAAGATTGGGCTGAGGAAGATCTCTCAAGTGATGAAGATGAGGTCCTCACAGCTCAGTTCAGTTTGATGGCTAGCACAGCAAGTACAAGTTCCTTTGATGAGGACATGAAGAAAGTTGCTAAAGATTGTACTTCTCCTGACTGGGATCCCTCTTCTATGTATCAGGTTTGAAAATTTATTAACTATGAAGATAATGAAAAGAACACTATGTTTGATTATCTGTGTGTTGAGTTTCAGTTAAATATTCAAAGAGAAAAGAAGCTAAAATTAGAAATAGAATCACTAAAAGAGAGATTAAGTCTTAAAGATGAGAAACTGAAACAAATGACAAAACTAGAAGATGATTTAGCTAATCAAAAGAGACTTAATCAGATCTTGGTAAAAGAAACCAATGAAGCAACAATAAAGTTTAATGACCTTCAAAAAGTAGTTAGATCTTGGTGTGTATCTGCTGAGAAGACCACTCAGTGTGTCAATGAGCAGATTCCAAAACAAGTTCAAGCTATTATTGGTGGAAATTATTCCCAAGCTGCTAACTGTGTTGATTTTAGCAAGAACATAAATATCTTAGAAAAAGCTGATATTTTACCTTTTACTTTTCAAAAGATTGTAAAAGGAAAAAGTATTATCACTAACAGATTTGTCAAAAGTAAAAGTACTCAGCTGAAAGACTCAACCTCTTCAAAAGTTGGTTCAAGTTCTATTGTCTTGACAGAAAGCAAAAGTACTGAAAATTTAATTGTAAAGGAAGTAAGTAAAGGAATGGAATCATTTGTTGAGACCAAAGAGACATTCTGTTGTCAAACCTTGAAAGCTGATACATTAAATTTAGGAACTCAGCAGACTGAAAATTCCTTAGCTAATGATGTTACATCAGCTGATAAAAAATTAGATGATAACTGCTCTGCTGATATCCTGTCAGCTGATCATGGATCCTCTTCTTTTTTTTAGCTAATCAAACTTCACTTCAAACTCTTTTAATAGGAGAAACTAAGAGTAAAAGACCTGTTGTTTACAAAAAGTCTCAGTCTGCCATACCTAAAGTTGATCATAAACTCATTTTTACTAAGGGTCAACCTAAGGTAACTGTAAACAAAGAACTTATTAGTTTACAAAATCAGCTGCAACAGCTGAATGGTGAAATCTGTCAGCTGATGACCCATAGTCATCAGAAAACAGTTAAGACATCTCTTAAGCAATTACCAAAACATGTTAAAGGCTCCAAAAATAAAAAATGTTATAAATGTGGGAGCAAAGAACATAAGGCAAGTAATTGTTCTCTTGAAGGTAACTCAAGACAGCGGACTGATTATGATAACACAGTTGTTTCTCTCATTCATAAACAACCTAATATAAAGTGGATGGCTAGGTGCAATCCACAGGGGTCCAATTAAATGTGGATGCCCAAGTGTCACTAACCTTCTTTCAATCACAACTATGCAGGGGCTGAACACATGGTATCTTGACAGTGGATGTTCAAGGACCATGACAGGTTGTAAAGCTTTGCTTAGTAACTACAAGAAGGAAAAAGGTCCAAGAGTAACCTTTGGTGATAACAATTGTGGGCAAACAAAAGGCTACGGAGAACTTCATAATGGGAACCTAACCTTGTCCAAGGTATCATATGTTAAAGGGCTTAAGTACAATCTCATCAGCATAAGTCAGATATGTGATGGTGATCATAAAGTCCTCTTTACAAAGACAGGTGGTTCCGTTTTAGATCAAGAAGTTAAAACAATAATTTGTGCAAAGAGAACCAAGGATGTATATACTCTTGATATGTCCTCTGGTGATCCATCCAAGTTAACCTGTTTGTATACCAAGTCTGTAACTAACACAAATTGGTTATGGCACAAAAGGCTTTCCCATTTAAACTTCAAAAACATTAACAAGTTAAGCAAGGGTGAACTAGTGTCAGGACTACCTTCACTGATGTATGTTAAGCCTAAACCTTGTTCTGCCTGTGAGAAAGGAAAGCAGCACAAGACTTCGTTTCCATCTAAGCAAGCCTTCTCTATTACTGAACCTTTCTACATGTTGCACATGAATCTATTTGGTCATGTTGCTACTGCTAGTATTGGTGGAAGTAAGTATGCATTGGTAATGGTTGATGAATTCTCAAGATACACTTGGATCATCTTCCTAAAAGCAAAGAGTGAGGCTGCTGAAGAAATTATAAGCTTCATTAGAAAGATGGAAGTGCTCTATGGCAATCTGGTAAGGATGCTTAGAAGTGATCATGGAACTGAATTTAGAAATCAAACTCTTGAAGGTTTCTGTGATGAGAAAGGAATATCTCAAAACTTCTCTGCTCCAAGAACTCCACAACAGAATGGTGTAGCTGAAAGAAGAAACAGAACTTTGATTGAAGCTGCAAGAACCATGCTGTGTGAGAGTGGGTTAGGATTCAACTTCTGGGCTGAAGCTGTCAGCTGTGCATGTTTTACTCAGAACAGATACCTTGTAATCAAGAGGCACAACAAGACTCCTTATGAAGTGCTCAAGGGAAGGAAGCCCAACATCAGCTTTCTACACATCTTTGGGTGCCAGTGTTTCATTCTGAACCAGAAAGATCAATTGCAGATATTTGCACCAAAAGCTGATGAAGGTGTGTTTGTTGGATATTCTGTGATCTCCAAAGCTTACAGAATTTACAACATCAGAACAAAGGTCATAGAAGAATCAATCAATGTAAGTTTTAATGAAAATGACTTTGTTGCTTCCTGTTCTACTAATCCATCTACAGGTGAGGAATTTAATGATTTGCTGCATACTGAAAACAACACTCCAGTATCAGCTGATCCACTCCCATCAGCTGATCCAATCTCATCAGCTGACATAGATAACTTAGATGAATTTGTTCCAAATCTACAAAACACCTCTGCACATTCTATCCTAAACCAACCCACACTTTTACTGAATGATGGGAATCATGATTCAATATCAATGGACTCTAATTCCATATCAAACATTCCCTCATCAGTAGAAGTCCCATCAGATTGTAATCAAGAAATTTTGTCAGCTGATCAACCAGAAGTCTCATCAGCTGATCCAAACTAAAGAATTTCAACTCCCATAATCCAAAACAATTCAAACTCTCCCAGAATCCAAAATGCCTACAAAGACCTTAGAAATCATCCAATTGATCAGGTCATAGGTAACATAGAAGCACCTGTACTAACAAGATCAAAAGCCTATAACTTCTGTTTATACACAGGTTTTGTTTCTATGATTGAACCAAAGAAGGTAGATGAAGCTCTAAATGATCTTCACTGGATAAATTCCATGCAAGAAGAATTGGCTGAATTTACTAGGAACAATGTATGGACTTTGGTGCCAAGACCAAAGGACAAATCCATCATTGGTACTAAGTGGGTGTTCAAAAACAAGATGGATGAACAAGGGCTAATCATCAGAAACAAAGCAAGACTAGTTGCTCAGGGGTATTGTCAAGAAGAAGGAATCGATTATGATGAAACCTTTGCCCCTGTTGCAAGACTTGAAGCAATAAGACTGTTTCTAGCCTATGCTGCCTTCAAGGACTTCAAAGTTTTCCAAATGGATGTTAAGAGTGCTTTCCTCAATGGAGAATTGAAGGAAGAGGTGTATGTCAAACAACCTCCTGGTTTTGAGGATGCTAGCAAGCCAGACCATGTTTATTTCTTGAACAAAGCTTTGTATGGTCTAAAGCAAGCTCCAAGAGCCTGGTATGATACCCTCTCTTCTTTTCTGACCACTAAAGTATTTACTAGAGGAAGCATAGATAGCACTCTATTCATAAGAAATTTCAAGGGTGATGTAATACTAGTGCAGATATATGTAGATGATATAATATTTGGGTCTACAAATGTTGATCTATGCAAAAAGTTTTCCAAACTCATGTCTGATAATTATCAAATGAGTATGATGGGTGAGTTAAACTATTTTCTAGGTCTTCAAATTAAACAAGAGGTTGATGGAATTTTTATTCATCAAACAAAGTATGTAAATGACTTACTTAAGAAGTTTGAGTTTGAAAATTGTTCTTCAATGAAAACACCTATGTCCACTCCTTAAAGCTTGGAAAGGACACTGATGGTAAATCAGTGAACATTACAGCTTATAGAGGCATGATAGGGTCTCTTTTATACCTCACTGTAAGTAGACCAAATATTATGTTTTCTACATGTCTTTGTGCTAGATACCAAGCAGATCCCAAAGAATCTCACTTAGCTGCAGTTAAAAGGATTTTCAGGTATCTCTAAGTAACTCCTAATCTAGGTCTTTGGTACCTAAAGATTCTGATTTTGAGTTAGTTGGATACACTGATTCTGACTTTGCAGGTTGCACACTAGACAGAAAGAGTACATCTGGGGGTTGTCAATTATTAGGTGGAAGATTAGTCAGCTGGTCAAGCAAGAAACAGAATTCTGTTTCAACTTCTACGGCTGAGGCAGAATACATTGCTGCTGGAAGCTGTTGTGCTCAATTACTATGGCTGCAAAACCAACTACTGGATTATGACATACAGTTTGAAAACTCCCCAATTCTGTGTGACAACACAAGTGCTATATCTATCTCTAATAATCCTGTTTTGCATTAAAAAACTAAGCATATTGAAATCAGACATCATTTTCTTAGAGATAATGTGCAGAAAAAGAAAGTTTCAATGCACTATATAAACACTGATGTTCAATTAGCTGACATTTTTACAAAACCTTTGGATGAGTCTCGGTTCAACTTCCTAATATCCAAACTTGGCATGTTAAATCTGTAAAATATTCATTTCTTAGGTAGTTAGTTTTGTGTGTGAGAAAATAATTTTATTAGTGTGTGAAACAAGGTACTTATCTCAGCTTCTTCATATCTTACTAATGGTAAATCAGCTAATGGAATTATGTCAGCTGACTACCATCAGCTGACACTATACCTCAACTGATAAACCATCAGCTAAGGCTTAGAAGCTCAGCTAAGTGCACTCATTAGCTGACACTTATTTTATCTCAACATAGATCAGCTAACACTCTCGTTTGTCAGCTGATGATTTTCAAAAGTCAAAAATACTGTGTCCCCACACTTATGTTATTAATTTCTCATTTGTATTTATTATGTTACTAGGTATTAATTAATTTAGTTTAATTGTCTGTTTATTGTATGTGTATTTAATGTCTATTCCGTCTATTACCTTTTTGCAGAAGTGATAGTTACTTTTTACAAAATATATTTTTGTGACAGTTTAGGTTTCCAAGGAAGATTTAAAGGTGTTTTCGAGCGGTTCTTCATTTCTTACGCTTTCAAAATTCCCAAACACTCTTTCTCTCTCAAATTTCAAACCCTAAACCTTTGTTGCACAGACTGCTTTACTCTGTAATCATGGTCTCCTTCAACCCTGCAACTTCTCCAAATGCCATTGCTGGTGAAAATGTCACACCCAACTCTGAAATCACAATACGCCCAAAAAACTTTCTCATAAACACTGATATTCCCGCGAGCAAAGCAAACCAGGGATACGAACCAATGGTGGCTTTCATAACTGCCCATCCCCTGTTCGCATGTCTATCTTCTCATCCTCTGTTCATCTTTCCAAACATTGTTGGTGAGATGTGGTACACTGCAAGGTACCATGCTAATCAAGACCTAATCACTTGCACCTGCCTCAATGGTACCATCAACACAAACATCACTACTGATTCTCTCAGACAAGCGATCTCCATACCCCATATGGCCCCATTTGAACCTTTTGCTACAATGGATCAAATTCTAGAGGTTTTGCCCCTGATTGGCTACCAAGGTGCTGTTTCCCATGGCCAGTATAAACTGTCTGCTCTAGGACACCCATGGAAGTATTAGGCCAGTGTAATCATTCGATGTTTTGGTCACAAGTCTTGCAGCCATGACCAAATGAACCAGTCTGAACTGATGGTGCTACATGCTTTGGTCACAGGGAGGAGTATTGACTTCACACAAGTCATATTCTCTGAAATGGTGGATAAGATCTCTCTGGGCACATCAAAGAAATCAACCAGAACCCTAGTTCCTTACATCAGGTATCTAAGTTTAATTGCACTTAGAGATGTTCAGAGGGAACACTATGCTGGGTTAGCTGCTCACTTGCACACAATGACCATCCCTCAAATGGGTCAGAAAACTTTCCATTTGATAAGGGAAAATCAAGGTCCTGCTATAACTGCTCAGATGCAAGAGTTGATAGATGTTGCTGCTGAGGAGAATGAAAATGAAGAGGAGGATATTGCTGAAAATGTTGAGGACCAAATGGCTGATGATTCTGAGTCTCCTGATATAATCACTGATCATTCTGAGGAGTCTATGACTCATGCTCAAGATGAAGCCATTGGTGAAGAAGAAGGAAGGAATGCTGATTTGATGGACTCTGCTGACCAAAATTTGGTTGATGAACCAGCACAGGATGAGCCAGTTAATCCTGATGCTGAGGGTGATAATGACAGTAGTGCTGACAGTGGTAAAGATGATCATGATGAGGGAGATAATGACTTTCATGGTGGTGATGCTGGAATTACTTATGATGAAAACGTTCAAGATACCACCTCCTTATTACTTCCAGCTCGCACATTTCCCTGTTACTTCCAGCTCAACCACTCCACAAAATCAACAAAGTGGTGATGCAGCTGATCGTGATGATGCTGAGTAAGACACAATTTCTGACAATCTCATTCAACTGATTGAGATCAGCAAGACTCAGCACATCTCAGGTATAATTTCTACCACCCTTGAGGATACTCACTTGGTAAACCCAACCAATGAGAACCCATCCTCTCCTCCAGTTGTAACACCCCCACAACAACCAAGCTCTAGTGTACTCCCAACAGTCACTAGTTCTACTCCCTTTGTAACCCAAAAAGATACAAGGTCATTAGAGATGGTGCACACTGCACGAATCTCAGAGGGATTGCACAATGCACCCTTGACCTTAACTCCTATAGTTTCCTCTTATGTTGAGGGGGAGCTTATGGAAGTTGATACAACCCTACAACTAGTGGGTGCATCTTCCCAACAAGGTACACCTGTAACAATGGGACTCCTGCAATCTGGGTCACCCTCCCAACAGGGTGATGCCATTGAAAGACAGACCTCCTCCCAAGGTCATACTGTGTCTACAACCCAATTGAGTCAAGACTTTCCCTTAGTAAGTTCACAACAACTTGCTACTGTAATAAGGGATGCCCCTTTGAGTGCAACCCTCACTCACACTCACATATTTGCACCTATTTTTGATTCAATTCTTACACATGCTAGTGCACTACCTGTCAATACTAGTGGCATAAACCAGTCATTGGTACATGGTACAATTTCTGTTCCCAGTGATCTTAGGCCTCTATACCAAGGTCTAAGTAAGGGACCACAATCCATTCCAGTTCTAAGCACAATTTCTCAATCAACTCCAACTCAACCTATTCCCTCTACTTCTTCTGAACCCTCACCCCAAATCCTTCAAAGCTTACTATCTATCTCTCAAAAGATGGATAGTCTTCACGCCTCTTTTACCTCCTTCCAAACCAAAACAGAAACTCAACTCTCGCGTCAAACCCAAGAGGTTGAGTCACTAAAGGCTACACAATCCCAAACCCAACCCACCCCTGCCCCTGTTGATCTTTCTCCAATTCTAAACAAATTGGATCAACTTCTTACCCAAACTTCTAATCCTACTCCTATTCCTTCACCTCCCATCTCAAACCAAACCTTTACCAACCTCAACCAAACCATTTCAAACCTTCTAACCCAGCTTTCAACCCTAAGACCTTCACCTCCAAACATCTCAGTAACCATACCTGACTCTCTTCTTCCAATCCCTTCTCTTCTTCAAACCATAACTACTGACCTCCACCACCTAAACAACTCCTCCATCCGCAAGCACAGTGAAACCCTCAAAGCATTCACCAATATCACTGATGCTATCCTAAACCTGAGGAGATCTCCATTCTTTACCCAACCTCCTACATCCACTTCTTCTCCATCTCCTTCTTCTTTTGTTCCTCCTTCTGCTGATAAGCCCTCGGACAACTTTCCTTTTACATTTGCTGATGACAAAAAGGGGGAGAAGTCAGTTAGAAGAGAACCTTCACCAGATACAATCAGAGCAGCTGTTGATGCATACACAGCTGAGGTTCGGGCTATGCAAGCAGAGGATGCATCTGCCCCTAATGAAACAGAAGCTCAAAGAAAATCTAATGTTGAGGGGGAGAATCCAACTGAGGGGGAGCAACCTGCTAAGTCTAAAAGACGATTCAAGCAAGCAGCCAGAAGGAAGAGTGCAAAGAAATCAAAGCAAGGTGAATCATGTGCTCCAATTGAACTACCATCTGATGATTCTGATGATGATGATGATGATGAAATGCCTCTATTCTCTCTGTTAAACTTAAAGAAGCAGAACCCCTCTACAACAGCTCCACCAGTCCAAGCTTCCTCTCCAGTTCAATCAAGTCAACCAACTCCCAGCAGTTCATTAAGAAGAAAGGGAAAGAAGATAATGACTGCTAAGGAGATTGAAGAAAGAAGAAAGAAGAGAGGAAGAGCTAACACAAGAAGAAGAGAGTCTCAGAGAGCTCAGTGAGTTAGCTGCTGCACTTGGTACTTCCATAGAAGAAGTTTTGAAAACCAAGGAAAGACATCAGGACTTCACTTCTCCTGAAGATCTTGCTGCAATTATTGGTGTTACTGATGATGAGTTGAGAGAGCTACAAGAAGAAGAGCTGATTATGATGACCTCTCAATCACATCAAGTACTGGATACACCAAAGCAAGATGACCCTTCTACCAAGAAAGCTCCTAAGAGAGGAAAGACTCACAAAGAAGCCATTCAAGCTCTGCTGAACTTCAACTTTGGAGGATTAGCTCAGCAAACTGAAAGGCAAGCCAAGGAGTTCAGAGACAACAAAGAAAACTTGGTAAACAGAAGATGTGAAGACATCATCTTAAGGGTTACTCCATACAAAGGTACTGATGAGGGTCCTTATCTCAGAGTGGTGAGAAGAGATGAAAGAAAGACTTATGAAGATACCTATCTTCAACACTGCAAACTACTCTCCTTCTTTGAAATGATAGAGATCTTGTACCATCTCCTCAAGTCCAAAAGTGAAATTGTTCAAAGGTTCATGCAAAAATTTGAATACTGGATTCGGATGTCAATCTGGAATAGGCTCTTCACACATGATCAGTTCATTGAACACATCAATCTGATTGAAGATGCTTTCAAAAAGAATTCAAAAGCTTTTGTCACCATTGAACAGTTGTCAATCCTGACTATCCTTTTCTTCCTGCTTATGAAAGTCTTAACACTACTTTGCCCTCCAATATTGAGCCAGAAATGTTTAAGTACATAACTGAGCCAGAAAAAGGGATGTTCTTCAAGAACAGAGCTGGTGATTGGAGATTCCTAAGAAAAGCTGACATAGGAAAAGCGCCAAGAGCTTTAATTTTTCAAGCTGTAAGACTGGCAAGAGGACAGACAGGAAGTCAACACTTTGAAAGTCTGATAGAGACTAGAGCTGATGAACTAATTTCCACTATTCCAGTTGAACATCGTCCAGACATCAAAGAAGAACCTTGGTGGGAATGAAGACCACTTCATAACTAGATTAGATGTCATTTCAATTCCTAGAATAGTTCAACTTCTGTACTTAGTTTAACTCATAGTTAGATTGCTCTGTACAAACTCTGATGTAAATACTTTGTTCTGTAATCAAGCTTGAAACTTTGATCATGGACTACTTAGCTAAAATGCTAGTATAGATGACTCTTAGTAGATAGCTCACATAGTGTAAATATAGAAAATATCAAAAATCCTAAAAACAGAAAAAGGATAGAAAAGATACCATAAAAACAGAACATGGTACTTCATAAATGAAAAGATTCCCAAAAACAGAATATCAGGGAACATACTTTAAAGAGTTACCAAAAACAGATAGATAGGTAACCAAATTGCACTTAAAAATTTCATCTTTACAAATTCGAGTCAAACTGATTCTTCTTAAACAGATAAGGTTTTGTCATCATCAAATAGGGGGAGATTGTTGGGGAAATAGCAATATCAAACCTAAATCAAACCTATCTATTAAGTAAAATAGGATTTGATGTTAACAAAACCATATATTCAGTTTTGGACTTAGATTGATGAAAAACATGTGTTATTTTTCATCTGAGACTTAAAGAATTTCTAAGTAAGAAATGTCAGCTGACGAATCACAGTGTCAGCTGAACACTGAGTATCAGCCAAAGGACCAGCTTCAGAAAGATCAGCTAAGAAGAAAAGATCAGTCAAAAAAGCATCAGCTGAGGAAACACATTGAATCAGCTGATGGTTTAAGATTAGCTGAGTAGTCAAGGATCAGCTGACACAATCATATTGATCAGCTGATGCCTCCCATCTGTCAGATAAGGTATTTGCTACTTATCCACTCTTTTCTTTATGAGCTGATCATACTCAAATGATTAGCTGAGCCCTTGGGAACAGCTGACAGTTTAGTTTGATCAGTTTATTAACTATACCTTGATTTGTATTATTAGCTGAGCATTTCGATCAGCTGAGCAAATCTAGTCAGCTGAGTCTTTCACATTTATCCTTAGCTGAGCAAAATTACATTTGCAGTTCAGTGTCTGTTAGCTGAGTCATTATTGTATATCTCAGTTAATAGCTTTTCTATGTAATATTTTCTTTAGTCAAAGGCAGAACATGTGTTGTTCTTATTATGCCTTAGATCTTTCTTTATAAAAGTACTTAACACTTTTTGTATCTGCAAAGAAACAAAAATGATAGATCTTTATCCCCTGGAAAAGGAGAAAGATACTCTTGAAAAGAAGATCTTAAAGATATGATGTTAAGTATGGCTGGCAACTCCATACTTGGTAAAGTCAAATCTTCAGAAAGCATGGTGTTGATTAAAGCACAAGCATGAAAGGAGAAGTTTACTTTTCCAAGATATAAAGGTAGTAGTTTAATAATATAATAAAAGATAGTGGATATACTCATTACTGAAAAGTATGTTCACTTTACACACTTTGTGTATAAAGTTAATTTACTTTTCACCCACTAACTTTATCTATTATAATATTATTAAATCAAGTACCTTTGTCTCCTTCTCTCTTCATCAACCCGGACACACCTTGCTTATATATACTCATGCATGGAAACATGCTAATAATGCGTTGAAAAGCACTGAAATCTCATAAGTTGAGAATTAGAGTTAGCATTTTACTTTTAGTGTAACAAACTTGTTCATGTGTTGAACATCTTAGACATTAGTTGTTTAAGATTAGCATTGTCTATGTGTTAGACAAATCTAGTTGCCACCTTTTATTGAACTTAGATTTTCCGCATCTAGTTCATGTAATTCTTGATTAACATCAATAAGAATTATATAAAAGTAAACCGTGTGTCTCGTAAATTTTAAATTTGCTAAAGTTTGTATTCAACCCCCCTTCTACAAACATTTGTTGTTGTAGTATCCATTCGGGACCAACACCATTGATACTTGATATAGTTGGGAACATACAGTTAGTATCATAGCATAGTGGATCAAAATGTTAGTTCTTTATCAAAGATTAAAAAAAATCAAAACTTTATGCTGCCGTAAATGTTCTTCGAGAAAAAATTGAATTCAACCACCTGCTTTGTTGCTTGCTTGAATTAATTTCACCTATTTGCTTGCTTGCTTGAATTAATTTCATCTGCTTGCCTGGTTCAATTAATCAAAATCTTCACCTTTTTCATTCCACTCAAAGATCGGGGTTTCAAGTATCAAGGTTTTTTTCTCAAAAATGGCAAATTTGAGTTTTATTAAAGATACAAAGGTTACTGATTGGAGCGTTGGTATATTTCTATTGATTCTACAAATTGTAGACGTGGTGCTATTGACTTATACAATCTCATAGTTGATAAGAAGATCACTGCGAAATCACGTGTCTCGAGATGGTGATGAGTACTGTTATATAGATTGTGATACCACCACAGAAAAAAGGAAGAAGAAATTAGAAAAGAAACTTGTATTCCTAATGATTCAGGTGTTCTTCATGATACTCCAAAGGTTGAAAGAAGAGTTAAAGTGATACAACCTGAAAAGGAGAAAGTCCATCTAAAAATAATTTGAGATTGAGAAAAAGATAGCAGTTAATTTCGAAGAAGAAAATGCTAAGTTGATTATGAAAATCTCCGAATTGACTTACAAACTAAAGATATCTGAAAGTAAGTATCATGATCTTGAAATTATAAAGAGTGCTAAGATAAGAAATCTTGAGCAATAATTTTTGGACATTCAAAACAAGATGAAATCTGAAACAGAGTATCTTGAGACTGAAAGAAACAAGTTTGTGCATAAAATTCAGAAATTGGAACAAGACTTACAAAATTATGTAGAAGAAAAGATCACCATTTCATTTGATTGTGAAAAAGTTCAAAAGTGTAAGTCTGTCAAAGGTAAAGAAATCAAGGTGGTTCATGTAAAAGTCCATGCACGTGAATCATCAAAAAGTGTCGTGCATCCGAAAACCACTCATTCTAAGGATGATCATACTGCACTCAAGTCTTACGCAGAGAAATTCATAAATAAGGTCAAACTTCGGAGAAAGCTTTGGAATGAAAGTAAAGATAATTCTGAAGAAACGTAACAACGTCATCTTCCGCAAAATCATTGTGGTTATGTTTCTCGTGCTACTCCTCACCGTGTTGCTCGTCCATTTGTGTGTGTTAGTTAAACAAGACCATTCTCGAATGCTAACATGAATGCACATCTTCCCACCCGAGCTTAAATATTCATTTGTGATTAGCTCCGTCACACATCTCTTAAGACTTTCGAAAGAGAAGATTTGCATAAAACGACATCACTTGTCACCTGTTGTGTACCATAAGAAGATATATGTTCGAAAAATCAAGGGGGAAGGGTAATGAAAATATCTCAAGCATTGTTGAACATCAAGAGCTATATTCGAGGGGGAGTATAAATTTTTTTTGCTTGAAAAAAAATAACAAGGATGCCGAAACTGTAGATTCCCTCAAATGTTTGGGTCGACCCGAAACCCAACCCCAACCCGACACGAAAAAAGTGACACGAACCCGAAACGGGTCAAAAGCGGGTTGACACGAAATCGACACGAAAATAAATGGGTCGTGTTAGGGTCAACCCGACAACCCGAAAGTGACCCGTATAACCCGTTTATGGGTAAAAATTTAATATTATAAAATTTTCTTTGATGCTTAAATTTTATATTTTGAAAAGAAGATTATGAATTTAAAAAAGAAAATGACATTTTAGGCTAATAAAACCCGTCAAACATACAAAATCCTCAAATGTTAAAATCTTACAATAAACAATGAAAGTTTTACAGTTAAAACAATAGTATATCGTTGTTGTTATTGTATTTGTTATTTTGACTATATGATTTTGGTACTATGACATTTTATTACTTGATAAGTGGTACTTTAGTATTATTAATTTGATTCATAATTCTATCCAATACTAGATTTTTTAATTATTCGGTTATTTAAGACATTATTTATTGATATTTGGTAGAATAGTAATTTATCACATTTTTTATTGTATTCATTTATATAAGTTGAATAAAAGAGTAAAATAAAAATTCGAATCAAACCGAAGCAAATACCGAATTTAAAGTTCGAATACAATCAAAACGAACATTGCATATTAAAGTTAGGATATAAACGAAAATCATTGTAAAAATTCTTATCGAAAGTTGGAAAACAAACATGGATTTGAAAAATTGATGAAGAAAATCTTAGTCGAAACGGAAAACCGTATTCGAAAAACCGAACTTGAAAATTGAAAAAAATTTGCCGATCACATTTGACCTAAATGGGTCGACACGAACCCGACACGAAAAAACTAACACGACCCGAATCTTACACGAAAATAAATGAGTCAAAATCGGGTCGACACGAAACTGACCCGAACCCGAACGACACGAACCCGATAACACGAACCTGACCCAAATTGACAGCCTTAATCATACTGCACTCAAGTCTTACGTAGAGAAATTCATAAATAAGGTCAAACTTCGGAGGAAGCTTTGGAATGAAAGTAAAGATAATTCTGAAGAAATGTAACAACGTCGTCTTCCGCAAAATCATTGTGGTTATGTTTCTCGTGCTACTCCTCACCGTGTTGCTCGTCCATTTGTATGTGTTAGTTAAACAAGACCATTTTCGAATGCTAACATGAATGCACATCTTCCCACCCGAGCTTAAATATTCATTTGTGATTCGCTCCGTCACACATCTCTTAAGACTTTCGAAAGAGAAGATTTGCATAAAACGACATCACTTGTCACCTGTTGTGTACCATAAGAAGATATATGTTCGAAAAATCAAGGGGGAAGGGTAATGAAAATATCTCAAGTCATTGTTGAACATCAAGAGCTACATTCGAGGGGGAGTATAAATTTTTTTTGCTTGAAGAAAAATAACAAGGATGCCGAAACTGAAGATTCCCTCAACGATTATTCTCTGTTTATGCTCAAGATCAAATGCTCTAGCGAAGAAGACAATCTTCATTTATTATGCTTTATTTGTACAATGAACACAAAGGCGGAGAATGTTAGACCCAATTTGTGTTCATTATATTATTTTAGTTTAAGTTTGCTTCTAGTTGTATTTCCTACGAGTATAGGGTATATTGTGAAAATATCTGATAGGTATATAAAAAATGTAACTAACCCTAATTCATATAAGCTTTTCAATATTTCAGATCAAATGGTTATATATATTATAATGTCGTGTTCTTTTTTTACTCATAAGCTAAAACATTTCTCACATATAGTTCTTTCTAGTTATCATAGTTAAGCTAATTGTCTTAAATGGGTGATCTTGTACAACATTCTTAAACCAGTAATATTGTTTGAAATTCATCACTAAATCAAATTATTTAACTACATTCCCTAATTAAGAATTGAAGTTGTCCAGAAATCATCACAGTTTTATGTTGCTGAACTTGCACTACAACACAGCACCCCCTTTTGTGTCGGACGAATATGTGGAAAATTCGTTAGAAAACAATGTTTCTCTCGGATTTCCCACGGAATCGACCGTGGCTAAAAGCTTCGTAGGAAAACCATTTTCCCACGGATTTTCCAGGATTTCCCACGGATTTTCGTGGGAAATCCGTTGAAAAACAGCTTTCTGACTCAAATCCGTGAGAAATCCGTTGAAAATTTCCCACGGAATTTGGTCCCTAGAAAATCCGTTTCTGTATTCTTTTCTTTTTTTGTATTCTATGCATGATATTGTATTATATATTATGTGTGCAGATATGTTTTTGTATTTTATATTTTCATTTATGCTGCCTTATATGTTTATACTTTTTTTCTACTATACATATAATTCAGAACACTAAAACTTAATTTATGAAACTGGTTGTGTGTGTTTGTCGTAATAAAATGTTAGAAAAAGATATAAAATATGTTGCAGGTTGATTTGGCAAACTTACCAGAAAAAAAACCTCCTACTGAAATTGAATGGGTTATTAGAAATATTTATTGTTTTGAATCTACGTACCAATGGCATTAATAATTGGGTAAATTGTATAAAAATAAACAAGTGTTAGTTACTATTATATATGACGAAATTTAATTTTCAAAAATAATGCAATCAACCTTAATAATCGTCTCATTATATGCAAGCTATTATTGTCTACAATAAAAATTATGACAAAGTTCAATTTATACGTACAATGATAACTTAAAATTAGACAAAGAAAATATTTGTTTAGACACAACAGAATGATTATAAAAATTGATTATATTAGTTTTAAGAAAAAAAAGTTAATTGCATACGATAATAACTAACACAGAATTCACTGTATTTTCACTTAATTTGGTATTTCTTTAGAAAGTAAAAGTGCTAAGAATGTAATCTTATCATAATTACATTTTTTAGAGAAGTTATATATTCTCATACTTTATCATCCTACTTATTTGATAATGATAGATGGCAAAACCAAAAAATGAAATAAGAAGATAATTAACAAATTCTAAAATAGGAACATGATCGAATAGGACGATATAAAAGTTTTTTGTTTTTAATATAACCTAAATAGGAAATTGTGTATATTTTGAACATGTGGCCGGGTCATTGACTTTTCAAAAAGAAAGATGGTGAAGTCTACATATTGACCAAATTTGAAAAAGAAATAACATATTAATGATATGAAAAATTAATTGAAAATTAGAAATTAATTGAGAATGAGAGACTAAATCTTAGCCGTTCATTTTGTAAGTGGAATTCATGGATGGATAGTGTGGCGGAATATAGTGTGACAGTGTGCATGTGAGGAATTCATGGGTGGACAATGACATTGAAGGAGATAAATTAGATGGCTGGGATTGAGTCTCTCATTCTCAATTAACTTAAGGTCTCATTTGAACCTCCTACTATATATATATATATATATAATATTATAAACCAAAATAAACATGTTTTTTATTTATCAAAGAGTTTTTAATTTAGTGATATCTATTGATGGTAAAATATATTCATTCCTATAAAGTTAAGAATTCAAGTTTCGTAATAAACAATATAGTAGATTGTTTTGTAGTTTTATTGGATATGTGTTTGCCTTTTAAAGAAACATGTTACTTATTTTATTTGATTGTGTAATTAACTAGTCAATAACATAAATTAATAATGCATTACGGCCAATTATTATTAGACTTTTAACAATAACAAGTTGTCTCATGATTGATACCTTTACATGATTAAGAAGGCAAGCAATTAAGGTAGCTAGGCTGGCACGCCAAATGGAACATGCTTTATGTACAAGTCAGCTAAGCTTGTAATGTACAATCCAAACAACTCTAGCCTCACTAAACAAAAGGGTAAACAATACAATGTGTAAAAGAGTTATAAGCAATATATAGAAATGTAACAATGTTGTATTCTAGCTAACTTCTAAGTTTTAATATATGTTAGTCAAATTAACTTCAAATATATAAATTTATAAGATAAAAGATATCTTAGTGTGTTTAGAATTTTTGTAAGTATGTTTAGATTGAATAGTTAACTCTAGACAAATAATAATTAAGTTTTCTATATAAGTATAAGACAATAACTTATACTAAATTTAAGTTCTCATTCTAAGTTTGGCATGAAGACATGAAGATATGTTCATGTTTACAATTAAACTGAAGAGTTTAAGATGTGAAGCTCGGTTCTAGAAGAACTCATCCCCAGACGACTTTGAATGTGTTTACAAGTCTTTCGACATTATAGCTCTCTTATCTACGTTTGAATAAAGTTTATTAATTTAAAATAAGTTGAAGAAAGATTTAAACAGAGTTTAAGTTATCTATTGGTAAAAAAAAAAAAGAATAGATAAGGATAGTTTATATATTGTATTAGTATAAGTATTAGTTTGATATCAATCAACCTCATGATATGTTTAGAGTTGCCATTTGTTCATGAATTGGTGAGTTCTAAGTGATTTTGAGCGATCAAAAATTTGTTTCTGAGATCAAGTGATAGTTTGTTTTGTGTAAAGATTATTCAACCAAGATTATTTTTTAAATCTTGAGTTAAAATGTTGTAAGTGAAAAGTGTATACCTACAATATAGAAAAAGAGTTTAAAAGTGCAAAGTGTGTTCATTTGATATTAGTTTTAGATGTGCAAGTGTAATCAACCTCTCTTTTACACTATATTGCTTGTTTGTGTGTCTTTTTGAGACCATCAAAATAATGTCTTTAAAGTTTTATTTACATATAAGATTACTAAAATTTTAAAAAATGTTAAAAATTTAAAGTCACTTGGAAGAAACACAAAATATTTTTCCGTATTTAAAAGTTAAAACTCAAAGTAAGAAAATTTAATTACAAGATTGTAAAAATCTCCGCCAAATAATACTTAATTTACCAAGTCGTTGAAAAAGTCCTTGGAGTGTGTTGGTCGGATAATTAATCTAAAAGTATGATTTAAGAACTAAGAGCACTTGCAATTGGGTGCTCCTTATATACCATAATGATAAAAAACGAGGTGGGTTGCTCGTGAAAACCAATGCAACCGGCTCTTTAGGTCCTCGTAGTGGTTTGCTTAGCTCGTTACTACGGTGACAAGATGAACACCTAGCTTCTTATTAATTTCTTTTCTTTTTCTTAATCAATAGGATTTGAGATAAACAATTGGGTGTGAGTCTAGCGATGATAGTTAGGGATGTTATTACTATAATTGGTTAGTGATATTGACATGACAAGTAATGACAATGATGCTAATTATCATTGCGCATGATTCGAATCCTCGGTAACTAGATGGTTCCGGTTACCAAAAGAGCCATTGAGGTAGATAACAATATTAATGAATATAGTAGGTTTACCTACTCTTATTTCTTTTTTTACTTGTTAGAAATTTTCTTTCCGTTGCACTATATGATACTAGTTTCGATTTTGGGTTTGCTAAATGTGAAATTTAAATTCCGAATTGTATTTTAACATTTATTGTTGTAAAATTCTATTAAACTAAATTAAGTTTTAGTTCAATCAAGCTTGAGATTGTCTGTTACTTAAAAGAGTTGAGCTCAAGCTTGAAAATTAAAGCTTGACCAAGCTCGAATCGATTTCGAACCTCGAACTTTGGAATTGAGTCGATCTCGAGCATGGCACTGCGCTGGCTAGACTCGGCTCGATTACACCCCTAATTGTCTAGTATTTTGCTAGTTTTTTTTATTTTGACTTTTTTTAGAAATCTGTCGGAAACGTATTGAAAACATACTCCCTCGTAAATCCGTCAAAAACATTTGTCGTAAATCCGTCGGAAACATCCGTTGTAAACTGCTGGAAACGTTGTCCATCATAAATCCGTAAAAAACATGGTCGGTCGTAAATCCGTCGAAAAAAACCCGTCGATTAGCGAGACCCCTTTTTCCGGTGATCGTACTCCGTAGGAAATCCGACGGTAATGCCGTTTTCCGACGGATTTTACCGTCGAAAATCGCCATTTTCGTTGTAGTGTCCGTGCTTTTATAAATGAAACGTTACATTTAAAACTCGTCATGAGACCAATATATGTTTAGAAAGCAATAAAAGATTAATAATTAATGTTGATTCGGTAAAATCCAAAAAGGTTTTGGATAAAATGTCTTTGTGATATCGTTGTGTTCGCGACATAAATAACCAAACTCCAAGCGTATGAAACCATTTGTGCGTAGGTCTTATGATGTATGTGAGTTTTATTTATTAGGTAAGATGACAAAAACAATATTATGTTATCCGTTGAGAAATGTCGCAAGAAACAACACAAGATACTTTGTTACATTTACTGATGATTAACATATGTCTAAAAACTTTAGGATGTGTAGAACATACCAAAACATAGTCGAGAGTCAACCAGGAAGAAAGATTAAGTTTTTCATATCTGATCAAGGTTGTTGGTATCCTAGTTCTGATTTTTACGACCATCTTAGAAATTATGGATCAACTCATATTTCACTCCACTGGGTACACCATAGCACAATGATGTGACTAAGAGGAGTAACAAAACATTATTAGATATTATTCCGTCCATGATGAGTTGCACTATGGTTTGAATTAGTTTATAGGGCAATGCAATAGATATTGCTATAACAATCCTAAATCTCGTACGAACAAAAAAGGTTTCCGAATATTTTATGAAAAAGCTCCATCGCTTGGATATGCCAATGTTAGGGGCAGTTGAAATTCACATCTTCCTCTAGCAGAATTATCATACAACACCAGCTATCACTCCAGCATTGACATTCCGCCCTATGAAATTAGCAATAGAAGGAAATTTAAAACAGATATTTGTTAGGGTAAAGTAGTTTAGTGAGAGCTTGTAGCTCCAAAGTAGTTCAACAGACGATTGTGAAAGAAAACTACATTAAAGAACCAATGCGTGTAGCTTAAGGTCGTCAAAATAGTAATGTTAATTTATATGAGTACTCAATGTTTTGAGTTCCTTGGGGGAGACCATGGTTTACTCAAAGTCTACCCAGGGAAATTTAATTCCAAGATTCATTCGACCTTTCAAGATCGTTGCATATGTTGGTAAGGTAACTTTTCATTTGAAGTTAGACTATCCACATCCATCATACTTTTTACACAGTCATATCAGTGCCACATCAGCATCCCACCATTTTCTCATCACATCACACAAACCCTTGCATCCATCACATCCTTCACATCCTTTTTCTTTTTCTTTTTTTTAACATTATTTAATTTTTAAAACAATATAATTAAAATATAATAATTATAAAAAACACTAAATAATAATATAAATTCAAATATTAAAAAGTACATAACTTAAAAAAATAAAAATAAAAAGTACATAATTTTTAAAAAAAGGAAAATCTATCACCCGTATTTATCCGGTGGGCTCGGTTGCGAGCTCGTGCCTTTTCCCGTCTTTGAAACCCGTCGTGGGGTTTTGAACGATTGTTTGCCCTTGTCCATTTGTGAAATATATTTTAGAAAAGATGAAAAGATGAATGTATATTTTTGATGAGAGAAAAGATGAATGTAGAGAATATATGAGATGAGTAAAATTTTGTGTGAAAAAAAGGGTTAAATATAATGTGTATTTATAGGAGATAAATAGATTTAAAAAAAAATTGAAAATCCCGCCCAACGGCTACCTCCCTCCTCCTCTTTTCACGCACGCGACCAGGCTCAAATGTGTGAGCGTGAGCGGCCGGTCACACACCCCCGCGATGGTGTTCCCCCTTGTGATGGGCTCTCACGAGCTCGCTCACACGCCCGATGCGGGCAGTCTTACTAAAGGAGCCGTCAAAATCTATTACGCTTTAGTTAGCCTTGTACCTTTAGAAGAAGATTTTGAGGACTAATGAATTTTACAAGTAGATTTGGGGGACAAAATTCTCATAAGTGAGTGAAAGTTGCAATACCTCGAAAGTTTATGATTATTTATTATTATTTTAGCATATCATTTCATTTATATGTTGGTGCAAGAAATATTATTACAAACTACTTATGTTTTATGGGATTAGCTAAAGCATAACTAATTATGAATCATTATTTTGTGTAAGCTTGTAAGTTAATGAATAGTGCACCACATTTTGAGTTAAAGTTGGTAACTGATGGATAAGTATTGGTGGCATAAATAGCAAGTTTGAAAGCCTTGAGAGAGAGAGAGAGAGAGAGAGAGAGAGGGGGGGGGGGGGGGTTAGGCAAATCAAGGACCTTTGAGTTGTGATTTTCATCCCCGAATTGATTAACATATGTATTTTACCTTTGTTCTTCACAACTTAACGGAATTGGTGACCCATATTGAAGTGTTAATAATTAATTAAGTGATGCATGTAGCATCATTTGGCCATTTGGGTAAATGAGTAGGATTTTAATATGTTATAAAGTGGAACATGAAGCTAAGAAACAGATGATATATTGCATGTTTTGATGATTTGAAACTTATATGGTGTCAAATGGGTTGAGATTATAGTGTGACTTCTTGATTATAAATCTAGAGTTAATTATATTTTTGATCCTTAGTTTTGATGGTTTTAATGGTTAGTGATTCTTGTACTTCTACAACTGATTTCCTTGAAGGAATTTAGTTGATAGCTGAGTTTGGGTCCTGTTTTCGGGTGAGTCGGAGCTGAGAACAAAAAGGGTCATGTGACCTTAGAACTCGAAGTTAAGCATATTAATTTGGTAGGAAATTTTACGTATATTGATAAGAGTCTATAGCAATTGGAATTTAACAAATTGATTAAGCCTCTATCACGTGTTTTGGCGTCGGAACCCAGCTGAGAAAGAAAATGGGGATTTAGGGACCTCAAACTTGATATTAATAAGATTAAATCTGTAGGAATCGTTCTTGGGATGTTAGAAATCCATAACAACTAGTAATTTGGGTTTTGGTTAAAGATTATACGAAGTTTTTTTTTAAATTGGTCAAGAACAGGTTCTGTTTTAGTGTAAGTGTGTGGTGACCAAATTCGGTTGCAACCGAATACGGTTGAGAATCATGGAACCGGATTCGGGTGTCGACCGAGTTCGAGGACGGCCAGTTTCCCTTTGTGACCAGTTTTGAGTGTTGACCGAATTCGGTGAGGATTGAATTCGGGTGACTATTCTAAGGTTGACCAAATTCGAGTGTTGACCGAATTCGGGTGATGACCGAATTTGGTTGAGAATTGGATTTTTCTAAGTGACGTTCAAGTATCAGGTGGGTTGACTGAATTTAGGTGTTTGACAAACTTTGGTGCCTTGACCAAAATCTAACTATAATCATGATATAGCATTAGAGTTATGTGGGAACTTGTACTCATTGGTAGGCTTCGTGTGTAGGTTCCAGTTGTCGGATTCGTTGACTGTGCAACTCGGTGATTGCTATTATCTTGTGCTGCTGATCAGTGAGTTACACTAACTTATACATTATATTAGTGTGAAATGTGCATGTATTATTTGTGTGAAAGTGTAACTTATATGTGGATATGTGAAGTGAAGGGTTATGTATATTATGGTGAAAATACAACTTGGGCACAATCAGACACGTGAAATTCTTGGTACGACTTGGATAGTCAACTGTGACCCAAAGTGTGAAATCGTCGTCAGTGCATTACGTCGGTATTATGTGATTTATTTATGGATCATGGATTATTATATGTTATGTATATGCCTAGTATGGTGTGTAAGTGTGTGCTCGCTAAGCTTTCATGCTTAATGTTGTCATTCTTAACCATTTCATGATGGGACCACTTGGGAGCTCCTGGCAGCTCACTTAAAGCCTACTTTCAGAATTCAATGTTTTAATAGTATTAATCATTTACAACAAAACTTGGTTGACTTGTGATTTGGGTTGTAATCAAATAATATGTTTTATCATGCGTTTTACTCTCGTGAATGTTATTGCCAATATAAAAAAAATTGGAACATTACACCCAAGGTTTATAAAGAATTATTTGATCCTTCTACCATCGAGGCAGAGATATTCACAATAGAAACCCAAGATGTAGAAATTTAAAATTAAAACCTAGGATGAAAATCAAAATTCAGAACTGAAATCTAAATCAAAACCTTTGATTTTAAGAACAAACCAAGTAAACCATGAAATCGAAACCTTTGAAGAAGAACATGATGAAATCGAACCTAGAAAACAAAATCAAAATCAAACACAAAAAAACATGAGCAACAAGAAATCGATACAACCAAGCACTAGCGGATCTATGTTGATAGAAGAGGGGGGAGAGGCCCCCAATGGCCCAAAAAATTTATTACTACTTATATGGGTTAAAAAGATTAGGCCCCCTCCAAAATAATCTCAAGGCCCCCAAGAAAGAAAATTACATATGGTTAATGATTTGCAAGGTTAGGTAAGTAGATATTTTCTATAGGTTAGTTTTGGGGTTTCTGTTATAGTGCAGGAGGTTGTGATAAGGGGGGGATCTCAATCCCTGCTGATTTGCTAAGCCATCTAGTGTTAGCTAACGCAAATCCTTTCTTCAAGCCTCAGAGTTTTGTGTTTATGCGGTATCTTTAATTTTGGGTGGGAGGAGGGTTGGGTGTGGAAGGTGTCTCGGGTAGGGGCTGGTGTGGTAGGGGGCCATTTTAGGGTTTGGTGGCATAAGGGGGGAGGTTATGGTGTGTATATGGTGATATGGAGGGTAGGAGGTTGGAGGAGTTGTTCGGGTGCCTTTCTCTGTTTTAACCATTTGAGCCACAGAGTTTTTGCTGTAGGTATAGGATTGATGAACTTTATATTTCTTTGTGAGTGAGGGTGAGTATGATATGTTGCCCTTGTTTTAGTTAGCACTACCCTGTTAAGCCCCAGAGTTCTTTCGTCAGATGTTGCTTATTTCCATGATACTTTGTGAGCTTCAATAAGCAACTACGACAGTAGATGTGCCGGATATGATGATTGCTCCTTGATTATGTCTGGTTAGCTTGTGCGCCATTATGCTACTGGGTCGAAGTGTTTAGTTGATGTACTGCCACTGTGTTGCCAGCACGTACACGTCTTGTTCCTTATTCTGTCCAGATGTTGTGTGTTGTATTGATGTTGCCGGGGATGCTGTTGGTTCTCTAATGTGCTGTTGAGTTGGCTGCTACGGCCTTGTGTGAAGTGTGCGATAAATATAGTGTGTGAGGTTGAAATGTATTGAGGTAATTGGGTTAGTAATTTAGTGCTTTTATAATTATACTCAATTTGGACGGTTCTTTGATAACCGTCCGGTCCTTTAAGGAAGGTTTTCTGGGCTGTTTTAGATCGTAGGCATGTTCGGTTCCCGGTTTGCTGGTCCAACCGGCTAGTCCGGTCCGGTTTTGAAAACACTGGTAATATAGGCCCCCATTACCCCAAATTCCTGGATCCGCCACTGTAACCAAGTTATCGAATCAAAATCAAAGGACTGAAATGAAATCGCTTTATTCCTTACAATTTATAGTTAATCAAGAAATCAAGATATGAAATCGCAAAGAACAAAACACGTTAAAAATCACATGAATAACAAATCGATATAATCACGATGAATGAATCTATTATAAACCTTGTCAAACTTGTAACAAGAAAAGTAAACCTGTTTAAATTCCGAACTCAAACCTATTGAATCCTAATTGATGTTTGAACTTATTCGAAACCTATAAAATCGACCCATTTATCATTTGAAACCCATAAAGTTGACCCATTGAATCGATGATGGTGATGGAGATGGAGGATTATGGCGATTGTGGTGGAGATATGGAGGAATGAGTGAGAGATCTAAGGGATGGTGGCGGTGGTGTTTAGTAGAGAGGAAGATAGATTAGTAAAGGTAGAGAGAGACGAGATATATGATAGATAAAGAGGAACGGTGGTGTTAGTTGAGAGGTGTTTGGTAGCGGCAAGAAAAGGTGGTAGTGGTGGAGAAGAGAGAGAGAGAGATCTATGAAAAGGTGGTGGTAGGTAATGATGTCATTGTAAATGACGGTGGTTGTGAAAGTCACCGAAAAGGATAGAGAGAGAGAGAGAGAGAAGAGAGAAAGCAGGGGGAGATATGTAAGCACCATATATCGTTGTTTATTATAACACTAACTTTAAAGGGTTGCAATGTGATAACAAGGATGTAAAAAAAAAATTCTTTGTGCTAAGTTTTTGATCTTTTTGCTTAATGCTTTTTACAAATCCTTTAGATAATCTTCTTACTTTTCAATAGACACCAAGTTCATGAACTTTCATCAAGTGTAGGGCTGTAGGCCAAGAAATCGCTGCTTAAATTGGCATATGTCCTAAACCGAAACATTCAACACTCTCTTACTGTTCTCGGATGATTTAATTTATTACAAGATCTTTGTCTGTCTAATTACATTAGTTGATAGAAATCTGGATTACCTTTGCATAGACCCAAGAATCGTAAATTTTCGTCAAATATTTATGGAAAATTTAGAGTTCAATGTTTGAGGTTTAGAAAAATGTGGAAGAAGGTGACATGCTATAACAGGTCGAAATTAACAGAATGGGCAAAATAATGTATTTTTTGTAAGTTTAGTATGTAGGTCTATAAAAAATACTTAATGTGTGATACTCAAATGCGTCAGATTAGGGTCAACCTTACCATCCGAAAGTGGCCTGTATGACCCGTTTAAGGGTAAATATTTAAACTTATAGAATTTCATTAATACTTAGAATTTATATTTTGAAAAGACGGGTGTGAATTCTATATGGTTTTGATACTTTAACATTTGACTTATGCTATTCAAATAATTTAAATAGGAATCATAATTCTATTTAACAAATTAATTATTTTGGTTAATTTATTTGTTTAATGACTACTAATTACTACTTGATAGAATGGTAGTTCATCACATTATTTATTATATTTATTCATATAATTTGTATAAAAAATAAAACCAAAATCCAAATCAAACTGAAACAAACACCCATTTTAAAGTTTAAAGAAATCCAAACGAACATTGAATATTAAAGTTAGAAAGTAAACGTAAATCATATTCAAGTTTTGTATCAAAATAAAAAGGAATCGGAAAAGCTAAAATGAAAACCGTATACAAAAATGAAAAAAAATATCTTGCCAAATTTATTTGGCTGAACTGGGTCACCCAAGAAGAACAACCCGAACCTGATACAAAAACTGCCACTATCCAAATCAGCACAAAAATAAATAGGTCGAAAATGGGTTGTCACAAAATTGTCACGAACACAAAGGACATGAACTTGAATCCGACCCGAATTGCAAGCCTTAATAAAAAAATATATGTAGTAAACTATTTAAAAATAAAGGTTAAAAGACTAAATGCATAACTATTATTAGAAAGTCATGAGGATGAGTTTGTAATGTAATAAAAGCACAAAATTGTCTTTTTTAAAGTTATAACACCATCCCTGCTACTTTTAATGACTAAAATACTAACATTGTTACAAATTATGAATTTGAAGGACCGTCTTAGAAATTTTATTATTTGAAGAACTAAATTAGTGACTTTTAGCAACACACAGAGATCAAAATAGTAATTCACTCAAAATTGATAAATTGAATAAGAAAAGACCAAAAGTGTAATTATAGATTTGGTTGCTCTAAAAGGGTAACTTGGTCTTTTTAAGTTAGTTAGCGACTAAAAGCATAAGAAAACCGAGTCGTGAGTGACTAAAAATTTTGACAAAATCCATAATTTTCACCAAACCACATGAACCAAAATGTAATTAACTCTTTTGTCTTTTTAGTTTGACTAGAGACCAAAAATGTAGAAGGGTTTAGCCATTTATAAACCAAAACCATAAAAAACTATTAAACCATAGGGACCGAATATATAACCAACTCTAAGGTGTTGTTTGGTTTGATGAAATATTAAGAATTGGAATTGGAATCTTTGAAGAAATTTGAATGGAAAGAAATTTGCTTTGGAAAGTCATTCATCTCCTTTTGTATTTGGCAAGACAATTAGAATTAGAATCTCGGTCGCCACCCCAATCTCCATCGCTGTCACTGGTCGTTGCCTCGGTAGCGGTCGTCGGTCGCGCCTCGGTCTGGTCGCTGGTCGCCACCTCGGTCGCCGTCGCCGCTCACCTTTTTGTGTTTGAGTCGTTGAAAGGCTTGATGAAAGGATGGAATCTCAATTCCATTGATGATGAAAAGGAATCTCAATTCCTTCATTTAAGGGAAAATATTCCCATCCAATTTCTAATTCCTTCCATCAAAAGTGAACCAAACATGAAAATATATGGGAATTGGATTCCAACTCCTTAGAATTCCTAAGGAATCCTTTAACCCAAACAACCCCTAATTAAACTAATGTTAGAGATTATATGTATATTTACTAAATTATGTGTTGGAAAACACCTTTACGGCAGTAAAGAGAAAGCTTTACAGCCATGAAAGCAAGAAATTCTCACACGTGAAGAATAGTGTTACAGTCATGCAGGTGTTTACACTCACAAGTGTGAAAGGTTTGATCGTGTAGCCATCTCTTGGGCTTCAATTTCTTCAGGCAAAAGTATTGCTCGTAAAGGGGTCATATATAAGAGAGTTCATGCCCTTAAAGGTTGAGGTTTACATTCACTATGTTGAAACATGTGTGTCAACAACGGAAGGCTGAAGCTACCTCTGCCAATAACGGAAGGCTGAAGCTATCTTCTTCTCCTGACCGTCTACTAGATCTGAAAGACAACGAACAGTTAGCCTCGTCACGAACTTCTACTCGTGACCAAGCTCGGGTGTAAGGATAAATATCCACCTCTGGATGATAAATTTAGAGAGAATGGAGGGAGAATGTGTTATCCGAGCTTGTGAAAAATTGGGGTATTTATAGAGTTTCAAGGAGAGTGTTTGTCTAATGGTTGGTTGGCTGGTCCAGCTAGCTTGTTCTGACAGAGCAGGTACCTTTTTTGACAGCTCTGATATATCATTAAATGCATTGTGTACTTTGTGATGGCTCTGGCTGTGATTAATAAGTTTTTAACTTATAATATCCAAGGTCTTTTTCTGTTGCCTCCTTCTCTAGTCCGGACCTACCTCCGATTTGAAGGTTGGTCAAGTACATATATCATCACACTATATGCCGTATGGAGATCTAATAGTGTCTCCCGAAGGTAGGGATTACACTAGTTTGGTAATTTTAAAAGATAAAATTAGTATCTACACATAATAAAAAAAAGTGTAGATGCCTAGTGATCGAGTTTATATATATAATTTACATGTACTATATTTAAATAAAGTGTAGGTAGTAGTGAGTTTATATAATGACTTTACTATGTATTTATTAGTAGTTGTTATTATGCTATAATATCATGTGTATATATTGATGAGGCAAAGTTATGATTGCTTGCGTGCGTAGTAGGTGAGAGATATGTTATTGAAATTTATTATGTGGTGTGTTAATATGTTAGATTTTACTATGTATAATGTTATTTGTTGAAATTATGCTATAATATAATGAAACACACACACACACACACATATATATATATATATATATATATATATATATATATATATATATATATAAGATTTATGAGTCTTTTATAATACGAGTACCGCGAATGTCATTTGTAACCACAACTAATGCTCATTAATAAGAATATTTTGGTCTTTTATATATTTTTAATAAAGAGAATTGTGTCAGAGTGAATCGTCACTAAAGAGCGAGACTTGATTTCCCAAAATACCCTTTATGAATGTGTCATTAATGAGCTATCAATGACTCATTAATGATCTGTCATCATTATTAGTAATTGATTTATTTCATCAAACGTTAAGATTAATTCTCACGGTACTCATAAAAAATATATAAATATATATATATATATATATATATATATATATATATATATATATATATATATATATATATATATATATAGGGTGAGGTTCAACAAAGCCCCCCTCTTAAACAAAGATCCCAAAGTCCCAATCTCAGCCACTCATTTAAAAGGGCAAAATAGGAATTGAACCAATTTTATTAAAACCCAAGCGCTGCCTACAGCAACTCCCAAATTCAGTTTATTTTTTTACCCATTAAATCTTTAAATGACTATAACTATTTCAATTTTTTGAGTTTGAGCAAAAAAATTATACAAATCTTCTCATTTTTTAATCCTCTTTCAAACGAGACTACTCTTCCTATATTTCTGGGAAATTTTTTTTGACGAAGATGATGAAAATGACGAAATTATCATTTTCAGCTGTTGGAAGAGAGTAACACCTACCAGTTTAATCATTTTCGTCCATCAACTTCATATCAATAACACCTAACAGTTTTAATCATTTTCGGACCTTTGTTCACCATATTTTTTTACGTAAATGATGAAAATGACTAAAATTATCATTTTCGTCACATGCTATTATGTGACATACAGGGGAGGGGGCACAAAAATGATGAAAATGACAAAATTTATCATTTTCGTCATCTGCTGTTACGTGATATATAAGGGGGCACGAAAATGATGAAAATGACGAATTTTTATCATTTTCGTCACCTGCTTGTACGTGACATACAGGGGGCACGAAAATGATGAAAATGACGAAATTTATCATTTTCGGCTGCCCCTTATATATCATGTAACAGCAGGTGACGAAAATGATAAATTTCTTCTTTTTCATCATTTTCGTGCCTCCTTGTATGTCACGTAAAAGCAGGTGACGAAAATGATAAAATTTTGTTATTTTCATCATTTTCGTGCCCCTTATACAGCAGGTGACGAAAATAATAAATTTCGTCATTTTCATCATTTTCGTGCCCCCCGTATGCCACGCAACAGCAGGTGACCAAAATGATAAAAATTCGTCATTTTCATCATTTTCGTGCCCCCTTATGTATCAAGTAACAGCAGGTGACGAAAATGATGAAAATGACAAAATTTATCATTTCCGGCTGCCCCATATATATCATGTAACAGCAATAGCATATAATTAGACTTAGAAAAAGGAAATCATATCAAAGTCAATGGAGTTTTAAGACCAAGTTAAGTCGTTTAAAAACAATAAAACTGTATCTAGTAAAGAGTTTTGAAGATATACACCGTGAACTATCATGATCCTAGTTTACATTACAAGTTAATTATATTTTTTTACAACTGATTTTAATATGTAAATATATCACGTAACAGCAAAAGCAGGTGACGAAAATGATGAATTTTGTCATTTTCGTCGAATTTTTTTCCAGAAATATAGGAAGAGTGGTCTCGTTTGAAAAAGGATTAAAAAATGAGAAAATTGGTATAATTTTTTTGCTGAAACTAAAAAAATTGCAATAGTTATGGTCATTTAAAAATTTAAATGATAAAAAAAAGTTTAAAAAAATGGGGCTTTGACCATAATACATTTTCTTCTAAATTTAAATCTTATAACTGTTTACTTAATTACAATAATGCCATTATAGATCTTAACCATTGATTTGATTAATCTAATGGCTAAGATTGAGACTTTGAGATCTTTGTTTAAGGAGGGATCTATATTGATCCAATTTATATATATATATATATATATATATATATATATATATATATATATATATATATATAAAAGAGGATTGAAATGAAAACTGTTTTTCATATAAAAACTACGAGAACCAATCTTAGCCCATGATTAAAATTAATCAATGCTGATAAACTTTGTCGGCTCAGTGACACATTAATTAAAGATTTTTTTGAAAGATATACTCTCGTAAATTAATGACGCCTCAAGCGGACGTGATTTATGGTTGGTTAAATAAATGATTGACCAAAATACCCTTATTAATAAGTCATTAATAGTGTTACAAATAGTTCTCAAGATCTCGTACGGATAAAAATTCATGATTGAACTTTTCATATGTGTGTGTGTATAAGGAAGTAGTTTATTTGAGAACCATTTTTATTGCGAGAACCGTGAGAACCAATCTGAGCCGTCCAATTCCCCTTCTTCAATGTCATCACCCACCCATAAATTCATCACATGCACCCTGCCACCCTTGATTCCACCACGCTTTACATCCATGAATTCCACTTATCAAATCAACGGCTAAGATCGGTTTTCGCGGTACTCACACTAAAATCGGTTCTCAAATGAACCTTCCCCCGTATATACATACATATATATATATATATATACATATATATATATGTATGTATAAGTTTAAATGAGAAATGTTTTACGTACAGTAACTATTTGTAACATCATTAATGACTTATTAATTGAGTATTTTAGTCATATATGTATATTTCCCAACTGTGAATCACGTTTGGATAGATCGTTATTAATGTGCGAGACTTAATTTTCCAAAATTCCCCGCATTAATGCGTCATTAATGAGACATTAACTAATTCTCGCAATTCTTGTTTGAACCCTCTATCACATAGTCACATTGTGCGTATCAACTTGCCATGATTGTACACACTGCAACCTGTCTACAAACTTGCCACACCAGATTGTAGCTAACATTTTGGCTCGATTATGAATGAAGATGTCAAATATAATAAATTTCAATCACATTCTTACATACCCAAACAATCAAAACTTTGAAAAAGGATAGCGACACGACTCTAACCTGACAGACTTAACGGCTCAAGTGATTCCTAGATTTAAATGATATCTTTTGAGCAAGAACAATGTTAAATGGTTTTAAGTCTTTAATCAATCTTTAATTCGTCGAAGATATTTAGAGTAAAATTCCGATAAGTTCTAATGTGAAAGGCTGATAGCTAATATATATATATTTTAGTGTAATGATGTCATAATAAAAAATTACTATTATTAAAGATTGAAAATAATGCGTTACATATATAAACTAGGGTTTAGTTTTTAAAAGTGTACTGAACTTGTCACTTTTTGATATTATGTATATCTATCTTTCAAAATTATCATTTAGTATACCCAAGTCTCAAAAACTACCTTTTATTGTATCGTTATCTTTGATAGTAGGTAACATGTGATATGGCAGGTTTATGGGTGACGTGACATATGACTTGGGTGATGACATATATTTTTTTGTTTAAAAATAACTGAAATAATAATAATAATAATAATAATAATAATAAATAAAAACTTTAAGACCCAGATCGATACAATACATTTGAAGCTTCTAACCCTTTCGATCTTCACCAACTGAGTCGATCATCTTCACCAGATCGAAACGCAGACGAGTATGAATGGATTTGTCGCCTGAGAATCGATTAATGCCACCCGATCCATCGCTTTTTATTGAAGGCCGACCACCACCACCACCACCGTAAGAATATGAAATCGCAACTCATACAATCGATTTAGGGTTCTTGTTCGATGAGGTAAGTTTAGGGTTTCTTTACAACAAGTTTAGGATTTTTATAAATCGCAACTTTTGAACGGTTAGGGTTTCTTTGCATCAAGTTTAGGGTTTCTCCTACGATTAGGGTTTTTCTTGTTTTTGTTTTAGATCCGAGTTCATGTGCGATGTGTTCGATTTTAATGCTTCGGGTTTTTGTTCTTAATGGGTTTTAATGCTTCAGAATTTAATGCTTCGAGTTCATGTGTTTTTGTTTGATTTTAATGTTCGATTTGGGTTCATGCTACATCAGTGATTTCGATTAGGTTCTTGCTGCATCAGTAATTTCGAATTGGGTTATGTTCATATCTTCAATGGGCTCTTGCTTCATCTTCTGTTTCAATTAGGGTTTTTTTTGTTTTGGTTCTTGTTATTCCATCGTGTTTATCGAGGGATACCGACAAATGGATTCACAGATTTGGTTCATAGAAGGATTCACAGATCTGAACGTATATGGATTCACAGATTTGGAATCTTCACATATTTTGAGTTCATAGATGAATTCACGGGTTTGGTGTTCTTTATGGGGTAATGGGTTTAATTTTGAATCTAGATATGTAAAATTTATGGTCATCTTCATGTGTTTTTCATCATCTTCATGTGTTCTTCATCATCTTCATGTTCATGTTCTTCGAAAAAATGAAAAATATTAAAATGATAAGAAGTAATTGCTGACATAGCTATACATGTGTAATTTAGTGACCTTAAATAAATCAAAAATAATAAAATTACTGGTTACCTTACCTGCTTAGCAGGTAAGCCAGTACATTAATGGGTAGTTCTTAAAAAGATGGATACATTAAATGGTAGTTTCAAAAGTTAGATATATACAATAGAAAAAAGTGACAAGTTTAGTACACTTAAAAAAACTAAACCCTGTAAACTATTACAATACTTTTAAACTTGTTTCACCATTGTGCATCACACGGTATAATTATTACTAAGAAAGCTTCAATGTGATTTTATAATTAAACTCCTTGTTTTTATATTATGCTTCTAATCTTAAATTTATACTTTTTTTTATTTACAAGAGAGCTTGAACTCAGAAAGGCAAGTAAAACACCATATACCCACTAAACTATAATATATACTACATTATAAAGTATTTTACTTTCTCTCTATTAAAAATTTTAAGACTACTTAATTTTAAGTAGTACAAGTTTTTGTGCTTAAGATACAAACAGTTAAAAGAATAGCCTAACCAATTATCCTCTTAATTATCTTAACTAATTTAAGGCAACTTTTACTCTAATAAATCATTAAAATCACAGCAACTATTTAATTTATCTAATTTTCACTAAATTACTTACATCAATACAATTTTAAGCCTATAGTATTTTTTTTCTCTAATTCTTTATTTATAATATTTTTAATTGATTTTTAAAAACTATTTTAACAACTAATAAAATGATTGATTGTAAGAAAAATAAGAAATCAGGAAAAAAGGAAAAAAATATGGGTATGTTGACTATAACATCGCATTTCACACATACTATACCATACTGCTTAAATCAAACATGTTATCGAACACAAACTATTGTCATCACCGTCGCATTTGGTGCAATGCTAGTCCTTATTAATGTATCAATATTATTTATATTTACAATTCTTCAATATCCATCAAACCTACCAACTTTTCCTTACTCCATGAAATTAGTTAATTCTCAAGCAATATGTTACGACCCGCCTAGTTCACTAAATTTGGCTCGAGATTCTGGAACGTTCCACACAATTCATGAAGGCTAAAGATACATGGAGAAATATCCTCCATGTTCTAGAATCCTAGAATGGTGTAGAATGCTCCATAGCAATATCTAGATGATCCATAGAAATATCTAGATACATGTATATGGTAGAGAGTTCTAGAAAGTTCTGAATGAGGAGGTGGAAATGCTTAGATCTAGAAGCTTCCGAGAGAGGAGGTGGAATGCCTATAAATAGATGATGGTGTCATTTGTACAAACCACCTCCAAAGTGAGTTACAAAACACTCGTGTAAAGCTATCTTAATACAAGCATTGTTGTTCTTTATCTAGCGTTCCCTTGTTGAGTTTCTTGAATCTTAACGCTTACCGGGAGAAAGGCTGATCTTGGTCGAGACTAAGAGCCGCACGTGATATTGTAGAGAACAAGTCTGTGACAAGTGGTATCAGAGCCAGGTTTATTTAAGGGCGTGGTGAACGTGATAGAGAAGAACGTTGGTACATCGGGCGGGATCCCAATTGAGGAGAGTCGTGATCGAGATGAACAACACCAAGGAGGCAAGAAAAGTCAAGGTATGTCCAAAGACTTGGTAGCTAGCATAGATAAAAGAGTAGTGAATGTAGAGACATCCATGATAGACTTTGATCGCGCATACTGCTTTCCTGGCGTCAGGTTGTATACGAGAGTGCCTTGTCGGTTCGAGCTTGTTCTTGTGGGTGACCCCTGCAAAACAGCTTAACACCTATCGTTAAGGGAAGACGGGGAAAGTCCCCGTATTCCTCTCCGACGATCAAGTTAGTCTTACGAGAATGTGTTTGTATGTGTATATGGTGCATGCGTTTTATGTAAAGGTGTTCTGATATTTATAATAGAAAGGAATCATACCTAGACCTTTGGATCACTTGTACACATGTCTAGAATCGATGGCTTCTGATGATTGTGTTTGTAGCGGATCTTCTCGACAAGGATCCTTAAAAAGCCTGCGACTTGTACCTGCGTATCAGACTCTCCGTACTTATCATTAATTATGATTAGATACATGAGTCTATGTCTTGGGAAAACAAGGCTTATTCCGACGGAGTCAAAGGGCCGGAGATCCTCCTGCCTGGGCGTTACCCCAGGGGACAGGGGATCCTCCTGCCTGCTCACTTTGGATGGAAGGTCTGGGTTAAGTGGTTTCTCAGGGTGTTGCAAATGGCTTTGTGCCGGTAAGGACCCCAACACTTTCCATGGTCTTGTGAGGATGGGGGAAAGAGATCTTGGGTCCTTCGGTGCTTGGTTCGAGGGCGTACCCCATCAAGTCCCCCCAGTCTGGTAGTACGAGGCTTGTCATTGTGCTGGCAGACTTTAAAATTGTACTTCTTTCTTCTCCTGTTCTCCGGCCTGTGCCCTTATGCCCTCGGCTTGTTCGTGGTCTTTTGCTCTTCTGTTTGGTTACGCCGTTACTTAATGCCCTCATTATTGCGCCGTTCGTGTAACTGCTGTTTGTCAGTTGTCAGCCTAGCCCCATGATTAGTTTAAACTGCAATACACGTGTGCGGCCACGATCTTTTCTTTCTCATTTCAAAAATTCTGTATATATAGTAGTGATTTTGCCTTATCCCGCTCTTCTCTTTTCTTCGTTTTATTTTCCAGAAATCCCTAAAATCGATTTCCCCTTTTCCGTCCTTCTGACTTCTTACTCGGCTGTTTCGATTGAGGGTTGCTGTCTTCCTCTTCCACTTGTGTAAAATTGCTCGATCATGCCTAAAGGTTGGTAGTTCTCTTTCTTTCAAATCCTCCTTCTGTTTTGTTTCCACGTAATTTCCCTTTTCTGTTTCTTTGTTTCCGTAAGCGATCATGGTGGTTGCCGGTGTCGAGCAAACTTCTTGTAATTTGTCCGATTCTCAGTTTGAGACTTTGTGTCGTACTGTTCCTAATCTTTCCGATTATGAACCTGTTAGACCTAGCGTCAGTGATGTGTTGGTGAGACCCCCTCCTGGCAAGGTGGGGATTTATTGCCACTACTTGGAGATTTGCAATGTCAGGTTTCCCCTTTATCCTTTCTTCATTCGCTTGTTGTCTTACCTCCATGTTGGCCTGTGCCAACTTCACCCCTCCGCAATGCGAAAAATTACCAACTATATCGCGCTTTGCTCATCTTTTGGGCGTCGTCCCAACATCGCGTGTTTTCTGTATTACTACAGGCCCTTAAAGACCAGTAGTTGGCTGACCTTTGATCCGCGTCAAAAGGGGCAGGGAGGGACTCTTTTCTACTTGCTTCATTTTTCCTTAGGACCAGGTCCCCAGGCTTGAACGTCCTAGGTCTCGTCCTCCTGTTGTACAACCGAGCTATGTGAGATTTCCTTTCTGCTTCTCTTATGGCTGCTAGCTCCCTTCTTTCTTCTAGTATAAGCAAGTTGGTTCTGAGTTCTTCTTCATTCGCGTTTTCATCGAGCTGGGCAGTCCTATGAGTTCTGGTGGTTACCTCCGGGGGTAATACTGCTTCGGTTCCATAGACGAGGCTGAAAGGGGTTTCTCCTGTGCTTCTATTAGGTGTGGTTCGGAGACCCCATAGGACATTAGGTAGCTCCTCCGTCCAACCTGCCTTGGCCCTTCCTAAGCGTGTTTTGATGGCATGCACTATGTCTCGATTTGTTACCTCCACTTGCCCGTTGGCTTGAGGGTGTGCTACCGATGTAAAACACTGCTTGATGTTCAGGGCTATGCACCAGGATCTAAATGGGTCTTCTGCAAATTGCTTCCCGTTATCGCTTACTATTTCATGGGGGACTCCGAATCTACAGACAAGGTTATCCCAGACGAATAGCTTTATCTTCTGACCTGTGATGGTATTTAGTGTCTTGGCTTCGACCCACTTTGTGAAGTAGTCTATGGCTACTACCAGGAATTTGACTCCTCCGGGGGCTGTGGGAAAAGGACCCACCAGATCTATGCCCCATTTATGGAAGGGCCAAGCCCCCCGGACAGGAATAAAGTCTTGCTTAGGTGTTTTAAACAGGGGCGCGTTCCTTTGGCATGAGTCACACTTCAGGAGTTCTTCTTCTGCATCTTTGAGCATGGTTGGCCAGAAGTAGCCGATGTGTAGTGCCCTGGACACTATAGACCGGGGGCCCGCATGTATCCCACAAGTCCCCTAGTGCAGATCCTGTAATAGTTCCCTGGCTTTCCCCGGGGAGAGACACCTGAACCATGGACCACCATAGGATTTCTGTATAAGATCTCCCCCTGTAGGGTATACATAACAGCCTTCATCCGGATCTTACGTGCGAGTGTCCCGTCTCGGGGAAGGTCTCCTCTTCTGAGAAAAGCTATTATAGGCGTCATCCAGTTTTCCTCTTCTTCTTCAATCTCCATCGGTTCTTTTGCCTTTAAAATGGATTTTTCCATCAAAACTTCCACGAGTACCTCTTTTGTTAAGTGCTCATAGGCCAGCGATGCCAGCTTGCTTAAGGCGTCCGCCTTCTTGTTTTGACCCCTTGGCACTTGTATCACGGTGCACCGATCAAAGTTTTTTAGGTGAAATCGAACTTCTTCTAGGTATGCTCTCATGTTTGGATCTTTTGCTTCGAAAGCTCCCCCTACTTGACTGGCCACTAGCTGTGAGTCGACATAGGCATTCAGGTTCTTTACCTTTAAGGAGATTGCTAGCCTCACGCCTGCCAGGAGGGCTTCATACTCGGCTTCGTTGTTGGACGCAGCAAAATGGAATTTTAAAGCGTAGGTGTATTCTTTTTCGTCAGGTGGGGGACTGACCAGGGCTATCCCTGCTCCAGCTCCTTCTCCACTAGATGCCCCATCGGTGTACAGTGACCATCCCTCTGAGCCTGTAATAGGTTGCGCCTCTAGATTTTCCTGTACCTCTACCTCCTCAACTTCCACCAGGAAGTCAGCCAGGACTTGTCCCTTGACAGCTGTTCTTGGTTTGAACGAAATCTCGTGCTCGCCCAGTTCAATAGCCCATTTAGCCAGTCGGCTGGACACCTCTGGCTTGTGTAGTATCTGTCGTATGGGGGTGTCAGTGTAGACCACTACGGGATGTGCCTGGAAATATCTTCTTAACCTTCTGGCGGTGGAGACCAAAGCCAGGTCCAAATTTTCTATTAGGGGATAGTTGACCTCCGGCCCCTGGAGCGCTCGACTGGTAAAATAAATTGGCTCCCGCATTCCCCCCCTTTATGTCAGCAAGACAGCGCTCACCGCTCCTTTGGACGCCGCCAAGTATAGTACCAGCGTTTCCCCGGTCCTCGGCGCACATAGCGTGGGGAGATTGCTTATGCATTCTTTTATTTTTTTCAAAGGCTTCTTCTGCTTCAGCCGTCCATTGAAAATCATCCTTTTTTATACAACCTTTTAGAATCGCGAAGAAGGGAAGGGATTTGTCTGCAGCCCGGGACAGGAAGCGATTCAGAGCGGCTAAGCAGCCGTTTAGTTTTTGGAGATCTTTCTTGCTTTTTGGGCGCTCCATGTCGAGGATAGCCTGCACTTTGGCCGGATTGGTTCTAATCCCCTTCTCCGTTATGACATGCCCTAAAAACTTGCCCTCCGGAACCCCAAACGAGCATTTGCTAGGGTTTAGCTTCATGTTGATCCTGTTTAAGTTGTCGAAAGTCTCTTGGATGTCAAGAAGCATGCCTTCCTCTGCTTTACTTTTGATGACCATGTCGTCTACATAGGCTTCCATGTTGCGTCCTATCTGCTTACTGAAGGTCTTGTCAACCAACCTTTGGTATGTTGCCCATGCGTTCTTCAATCCAAAAGGCATCTTCTGATAACAGAAGATCCCAATGTCAGTATGAAAGGCGGTTTTGTCTTCATCTTCTCTTGCCATCTGTACCTGATGATACCCCTTGTATGCATCTAGAAAGCATTTGACAGGGAAGTCTGCGAGGCTTTCTATCTTCCATGAAATCTCCGACAGGGGGTAATTATCCTTGGGGCAGGCTTTGTTGATATCTTTGAAGTCGATACACATACGCCAAGTCCCGTCCCCTTTCTTGACCATTACTGGGTTCGCCACCCAGGTCTGATAGTGTACTTCTCTTAGGATCCCCGCTTGTGTCAACTTTCTAACTTCCTCACAGGCTGCCCAGCTTCGGTCTGGGGCAAGACCTCTTTTCTTCTGCCTGACAGGAGGTACGTTTGGGTGTACTCCTAAGCGATGCTCTGCAAATTTCCTAGGGACCCCGGTCATGTCTGAGGGTTCCCACGCAAAGACAGAGAGGTTGTCGCGTAGGAGTTGTATCAACTGTGCCCTTATGCGCCTGGAGATGCCCCTGCCTATAGTAACTTTCTGCTCTGGGAAGCGAGGATTGACAATCACCTCTGTGGGATGATTGTCCCACAGGTCAAATCTGGGTTGTACTTCCGAGCACATATTCCATCTAACTGCTTGGTTTCTAAGGATGCCTGTACTCCCGTCTGCCGAGAATAAGACCAAACCATGTATGGTCGAAACTATTGCTCCCAGTTTCCTCATTGCTGGCCTTCCTAAGAGTATGTTATGTCTCGAGGGGGCCCTGACGATTACGAAGTCTAGATCGGCTGCGGCCATTTGTGGATACGATCCTATGACAGAGCGTAGCCTTATCTGTCTGATAGGCCAGACTACCTCTCCGGAGAATCCGGACAGACGGGCTCCTGTGGGCTGGATCTGGGTTCTGACCCTCGGAGGCAATTGTTGAAAGCAGTGATCATACATGATGTCTACGGAGCTTCCTCCATCCCAATGGGCCCGGGATATTTCGTAATCTGCCACACGGATGTTGGTGATTACTGGTTCTTCCTCCAGATCTTCTTCATTTATGTTAGGAATCATGAGATAAGAGGGCCGAGGAATTGGTTGATTTCTTCTTTTCCTTCCCTCCATCCCGAAGGCGTGGATCATGTTGATCCTTCCTTCTGGGGCCCGCTCCTCTGGAGGTGCCACGGGTTTCTTCCAGGACGGGTCTTTCTTGCTACTTCCTCCTTTCCCATCCTTGATTGCTTGTACCAAGTGATCAAGCTTCCCGGCTTTTATCGCTAGCTCTATCTCCTTCTTGAGCTCTCTGCAGTTGTCTGTATCATGACCCTTATCTTCGTGAAACTTACAATATAACTTGCTGTTGAGTCTTCGAGGGTCTGTCATCGGGGGAGGAGGTTTGAAACCGGTCCTGGCCCCCTCCGTAGCTAGGATTTCTCTGGAGGTTTTTGAGAGGATAGATATAAGTAAGTTTCTGCCATCGGAGGTCCTGTCTCTTCTTGGGTCTTGGAACTTTCGGGAGGTCCTGTCTTTGAACCCTCCTCTGGCACTGGGACCCTCTCCCCCCCCCCCCCATTGTCGACCTTGTGATACTTCTTTCTTACCCAGTCCCCTGACCTGGTTGGCAGTTTCCTTCCCTTGGACCCAGGCGTATGCTCTGTCCATGCATTCTTGAAAGGTCAAGGGGACCCTCGTGGATAAGTCCTCTATGAGCTGCTGGGGCCGGATACTCATGATGAATCCAGATATCACCTGACTCTTTGGAAGGGTGGGTATCCTAGCCCTTTCCCTGTTGTATCTTGGGACGTAGTCTCTGAGGTTCTCGTCCACCTCCTGCTTTATGAGGTGGGCTCTGAGATGAGACTCAGAATGAACCTTCTGGGGCCTGAAGTGGTTCTTGAATCTCTCTCGCAAGTCATCAAAGCTCTGAACGCTTCCTGCTGGAAGGCCCGTGAACCATTCGTGTGCGCTCCCTTTTAACGTCATGGGGAACACGTGGCATGCCACGGCCGAGTCCCATTTTTGAAATTTCATGGCCCCCTGAAAGAGGTTCATATGGTCGTCGGGATCTCCTAGGCCATCGTAAGTCCCTATGATCGTTGGTATTTTGATGTTGTCAGGAATTTGGTATTCCTCAATGTGACGAGAGAACGGGGTGACACTAGGTAGGAGCATCTCCAGAGGTGGGCGTTGTGCTGCATGTGTTATCCTCCCTACGCCTAGACCCTGCATTGCTACATTTTTCCAGTAAGTAGCTTGGGCTTGGGCTTGGGCCAGGATCATATTATGCAGGTGTGCCTGCGTATGCATGGTTGATCCCACGTTGCTACCCGTTGCATTGGGTGTGCCAAACAGGTTTGTGGGTACTACTGGGGATGTTTCAGGTTGGTGAGGCAGTTGTGCAGCTTGGCTAACGAGAGGGGGATTAGGGGTGACTATTCCCCAGTCTTCGTTATTGAGGTATTCCAAGCCTCCCCGTTGCGAGCTGAAAGGACGTGCCAGAGACGTCTGCCCTCGCTGCGCGGGTGTCGGGTTGAGTGAGTTTGTCATCTCTTGCCTGGATGATAGGTTCGAAGTACCTGCCTCTTGGTTTGGACCTGTGGTGTTCACGGTGTTTTGGTTAGACGGTGTTGAGTTGGGTGTGGCCATTTGGCTATCGTGGGTCACAGGTGTTAGGAGTGAAAGTAGATGGAACTTAGAAATGCATCGGTCCCACGGATGGCGCCATTTGATCGCGCATACTGCTTTCCTGGCGTCAGGTTGTATACGAGAGTGCCTTGTCGGTTCGAGCTTGTTCTTGTGGGTGACCCCTGCAAAACAACTTAACACCTATCGTTAAGGGAAGACGGGGAAAGTCCCCGTATTCCTCTCCGACGATCAAGTTAGTCTTACGGGAATGTGTTTGTATGTGTATATGGTGCATGCGTTTTATGTAAAGGTGTTCTGATATTTATAATAGAAAGGAATCATACCTAGACCTTTGGATCACTTGTACACATGTCTAGAATCGATGGCTTCTGATGATTGTGTTTGTAGCGGATCTTCTCGACAAGGATCCTTAAAAAGCCTGCGACTTGTACCTGCGTATCAGACTCTCCGTACTTATCATTAATTATGATTAGATACATGAGTCTATGTCTTGGGAAAACAAGGCTTATTCCGACGGAGTCAAAGGGCCGGAGATCCTCCTGCCTGGGCGTTACCCCAGGGGACAGGGGATCCTCCTGCCTGCTCACTTTGGATGGAAGGTCTGGGTTAAGTGGTTTCTCGGGGTGTTGCAAATGGCTTTGTGCCGGTAAGGACCCCAGCACTTTCCATGGTCCTGTGAGGATGGGGGAAAGAGATCTTGGGTCCTTCGGTGCTTGGTCCGAGGGCGTACCCCATCAGACTTGAAGTCACAAGTCGAGGAGTCGCACCAACAAGTTTAGGGGTTGAGTGCGGACATCACCGACTTGAGGGATGACTTCAAGAGCGTTCTCAATGTGCTTAGCGGTGATTGGAAAAAGAAATTTCATGCTTGAAAACTATGTTAATAAGTGAGATTTCCAAACTTCGCGGAGAAGTTGAGGAAGAGATCGCCGCTATTTACAAGGAGTTTAAGGATATGAGAGCCGATGTTGATCTATGCAAGCGTGTTGTTGCCAATGGAATTGGCAATACACCTACTATTGTTCCAAGGGTAGAGGTACCAAAGCTATCACCGTTCGTTGGGAAAAGAGAAGCAAGGGCGGTTGATGACTTCCTTTGGGAGATGGAACGATACCTTGACCGGGTAAGCATCACGGATGATGCTATGAAAATCAAGACGGCAATCCATTATCTTAAAGACACTGCTGCTTTGTGGTGGCGTCGAAGACATGGTGACATTGAGCGGGGTACGTGCACGATCGAGACTTGGGCTGACTTTGTTAAGGAAATCAAAAAGCAATTCTATCCGGAGAATGCTAAAGACGAAGCGAAGAGTCGACTTCGCAAGCTTAAACATACTGGAACTATCAAGGAATATGTGAAGGAATTCACAACCCTTGTCCTTGAGATTCCGAAATTATCAGACCAAGACTCCCTTTTCTATTTTCTCGATGGCTTGCAAGGAAGGGCTAAGACGGAGTTGCCACTGCTATAGCTGAAGCAGAGGGCTTGATCGATTTCAGCAAGAAGGAACCGTCAAAGCCAAATGATAAAGAACGGAAGATTAGCTACGAGAAAGGTGGGGGAGATAAGTCCACCCAAGCAAAAGATAGCCATGCACGGAAGCCGCCAACAGGAAAGAACAAGGACTTGAAGACGACTTATAAAAACAATGGATGTTTCATATGTGAGGGCCCTCATCGAGCCTGTGATTGCCCAAAGAAAGCCAACCTTCACGCAATGTTGGCACAAGAGGATGGTTGCCAAAAGGAGGATGGTTGCATGGGATCGATGCAAATCCTCAACGCTATCAAGGCCAAGACGGAGGAACCTAAAGTAGCGATTAAAGGTCTCCAGTTTGTTGAAGCTAACATCCAGGGAATTCGAGTACGTTTCTTGGTGGATACCGGTGCTACCCACAACTTTATCGCCATAGACAAAGCCAGGAGATTAGGGATTAACATGACCAAAGGTTGTGGGACTTTAAAGACGGTGAACTCGGATGCTAAGCCGATTCATGGTGTGGCGAAATACGTACGGGCTAGGATCGGAGAATGGGAGGGAACCATTGACTTGTCCGTAGTCCCAATGGATGACTTCAAACTTGTACTTGGGCTAGAGTTCCTCGATAAGGTACGAGTTTTCCCCATGCCTTTTGCTAACTCATTATGTATCCTAGATGGTGGAAAGACTTGCATGGTTAACACGGAGTGAGGACCAAAGAACGGAGCAAAGGTCTTGTCAGCCATGCAGTTTAAGAAATGATACAACAAAAAAGAGCTTTGTTATTTGGCGATAACAAGGAAGGAGTCAGGTGGGGAGTAAAGCAAGGCAAGCGTACCAAGGGAGATCGAGCAAGTCCTTGACGAATTCAATGATGTGATGCCCAAGGAGCTACCGAAGAAGCTACCACCTAGGAGAGAGGTGGACCATGAGATTGAGTTAGAACCGAGTTCTAAGCCACCGGCTAAAGCCCCTTACCGAATGCCACCTCCTGAGTTGGAAGAATTGCGCAGACAACTCAAGGAGTTATTAGATGCGGGATACATCCGACCCTCCAAAGCTCCATATGGTGCGCCAGTTCTATTCCAGCGAAAGAAGGATGGATCATTGAGGATGTGTATAGATTACCGGGCACTCAACAAGATTACGGTGAAGAATAAGTATCCGATCCCACTCATCACCGATTTGTTCGATCAACTTGGGAAGGCGAGATACTTCTCCAAGTTAGACTTGAGATCAGGGTATTATCAAGTACGGATAGCCAAGGGAGATGAAGCCAAAACGACGTGTGTCACCAGGTATGGCTCATACGAGTTTCTAGTCATGCCTTTCGGCTTGACCAATGCACCTGCAACATTTTGTAATTTGATGAACAAACTCTTTAATCCTATCCTTGACAAGTTTGTGGTAGTATACTTGGACGACATAGTCGTTTATAGTCATACTTTGGAAGAGCATGTGTCCCACTTGAAGCAGGTCTTTCAAGTGTTGCGGGATAACGAATTATACATAAAGTTGGAGAAGTGCTCTTTTGCCCAAGAGGACGTAGAATTCTTGGGACACAAGATCAAGGATGGGAAACTAATGATGGACGGGGCAAAGGTCAAGGCTATCCAAGAGTGAGAGGTTCCGACCAAGGTGACGGAGCTGAGATCGTTCCTAGGGTTGGTAAACTACTATAGAAGATTCATCAAAGGCTATTCGGCTAAAGCGGCACATTTGACAGATATTCTGAAGAAAAACAAGGCTTGGAATTGGGATGATAGGTGCGACACGGCCTTTAACGAGTTAAAGAAGGCTGTGGTGGAGGAACCGGTGGTGAGTCTACCGGACGTGACCAAGCCATTCGAGTTACACACTGACGCATCAGATTTCACTATAGGAGGAGTCCTAATGCAAGAAGGGCATCCGATAGCGTTTGAGAGTAAAAAATTAAACGATGCCGAGAAGAGGTACACAGTACAAGAAAAGGAGATGACGGCAATCGTTCACTGTTTGAGAACATGGAGGCACTATCTATTGGGATCGAAATTTGTGATCAAGACGGATAACGTGGCAACCAGTTACTTCCGAACCCAAAAGAAGTTAAGTCCTAAGCAAGCTCGTTGGCAGGACTTTCTTTCCGAATTCGACTACCAGTTGGAGTATAAACTGGGAAAGGCAAATGTGGTAGCCGATGCATTAGGCCGCAAGGCGGTGTTTGCGGCCATGACACAACCCCAATTCTTTCTTCAAGACCGGATCAAGGAAGGATTGGAACATGATCCTTGGGGCAAGAATCTCGTGGCGTTGGCTCGAGATAATAAGACGAGAAGGTTTTGTCTTAAGGGAAACCTATTGTTCACAAAAGGAGACCGATTATTTGTGCCTAAGTGGGGTGATCTTAGGCGTACAATCATAAAGGCGTGCCACGATTCAAAGTGGGCCGGTCATCCAGGAATCAAGAGGACGTTGGCATTGGTTGAGGGTTCGTATTATTGGCCAATAATGGGAGACGATGTGGAGGCGTTTGTGCGAACATGTCTCATATGCCAACAAGACAAGATCGAACAATGACAACCAGGAGGATTGTTGGAGCCGTTACCCACACCCAAAGGACCATGGGAAAGCGTTTCCATGGATTTCATCACCTGTTTGCCAAAATCAGAGGTATGCGGAAGCATTATAGTGGTGGTAGATCGTTTTTCCAAGTATGGAACGTTCATTGCCGCACCACCTGATTAACTTTTCTTCAAGAACGTGGTGAAGTATTGGGGAATACCTGGGGTGATTGTGAGCGACAGAGACCCTAGGTTCACGGGACGATTTTGGACCGAATTATTTAAGCAGGTGGGTACGGAACTCAACGTCTCTCCTAGCTTTCACCTGCAGACTGATGGACAGACGGAGAGGGTGAATGCCTTACTCGAACTCTATCTTCGGCTCTATGTGAGTGCCAACCAACGAGATTGGGCCAAACTCCTAGATATTGCACAATTTTCATACAATATGCAAAGGAGTGAAGCCACAGGGAGGAGTCCATTTGAGATGGTGACGGGACGTCAACCGTTAACACCAAACGCATTAGCTGCATCCTATGGTGGGAGTAGCCCGGCCGCTTACAAAACCATGAAGGAGTGGCATGAGCAAGCCGATCTAGCCCGGGCATCATTAGACAAGGCAGCTAAGAAAATGAAGAAATAGGCGGATGAGAGAAGAAAACCCGTCGAGTTTCAAGTTGGGGATCAAGTTATGGTCAAACTTTTGCCTCAACAATTTAAATCGCTGAGGAAGGTACACAAGGGATTAATCAGAAGATATGAAAGCCCCTTCCCAGTAATTGGACGTGTTGGAAAGGTGTCCTATCGGGTTCAATTACCGCCCAACTTAAAGATTCATCCGGTCTTTCATGTGAGCTTACTAAAGCCTTATCATGAAAACCTGGATGACCCGGAACGTGGGGTGTCCAAAAGAGCCCCAACAGCTGTGGTGACTTCGTTCGACCGGGAGGTTGAAGAGATCATATCAGATCGGACGATACGACGAAGAGGTGTGCCTAGCTATAAAGAGTATTTAATCAAGTGGAAGAACCTGCCCGATAGTGAAGCTAGATGGGAAGCTGAACACAAGTTGTGGCAGTTCCGAAATGAGATTAAGAGATATCACGAAGAAGGCACGACGAGGACGTCGTGAACTTAGGTGGGGGAGAATGTAACGACCCGCCTAGTTCACTAAATTTGGCTCGAGATTCCGGAACGTTCCACACAATTCATGAAGGCTCAAGATACATGGAGAAATATCCTCCATGTTCTAGAATCCTAGAATGGTGTAGAATGCTCCATAGCAATATCTAGATGCTCCATAGAAATATCTAGATACATGTATATCGTAGAGAGTTCTAGAAAGTTCCGAATGAGGAGGTGGAAATGTTTAGATCTAGAAGCTTCCGAGAGGAGGTGGAATGCCTATAAATAGATGATGGTGTCATTTGTACAAACCACCTCCAAAGTGAGTTACAAAGCACTCGTGTAAAGCTATCTTAATACAAGCATTGTTGTTCTTTATCTAGCGTTCCCTTGTTGAGTTTCTTGAATCTTAACGCTTACCGGGAGAAAGGCTGATCTTGGTCGAGACTAAGAGCCGCACGTGATCTTGTAGAGAACAAGTCTGTGACAAATAGCATACTTTATATCATACTTTCCGGTATTATAAAAATGTCAATAATTTAATTCCATATTTTAAAACATACAATTATATCAAAATATATGTAAGTTGATGAATGAAATATGCAAAGTGTATTAGTATCACATGTACATGCATATTGATTAAAAGTTATGTAATACTTAAAAATATAATAAAGTCTAGATGGCTTATTATATTATATAACAAACTTTTAGTCTTAATTTCCTATATTATGAAATTATTAAACATTACCATATAACATAAGAGGAAAATGATATAAACTCCTATTTATCGGCATAAAATTCATGAATTCCCTTTCCTTACATTTTCATTGACTTTGGCAGTTGTGTTGGTCTTATGAGTAGAAGGATAAGTAGGAGGATATAGTAGGAACATATATCACCTCTCAATACAATATTTTACGTAAAACCTGCGGAACCGATTTTTTCTTTAATTAAGAAGATATATATTAAAATGTTTAAATTTATTCTAATTGTTTTAGGGTGTGTTTGGCGGAAATAGTTGGTAGTTATAGTGTAACACGTACCGTAAAACTCAAGCCAATTTTTTTTAAATCGCAGCGGAAGTATTGCAATAGAAAATAGTAAGGAAATAGCAACACCCAAAAACTTAAAACCAATATTGTTCAACAACACAATATATCGTTTCGTGTTACAAAAGAGTTACAAACATGTCTCGTCATTTCAAAAACATAATATCAGAGCGACGGTCAAACTTCCCCTGTACGAACAAACACCTACCGAAGCTCACCAAAATCTGCAACAGAGAGTTAGGGTGGGGAATTAGCACAAAGCTAAGTGAATGGAAGTTAAGCCACAAAAAGCAATAGCATAATCACAACAAATATCACAGAAACAAGTCACACAAGGACTACTCAAGAGCGGGGCACCACGTATCATCAGAGGCACGGCGGGTCTGCAGGAACCTACAACCCATATGCCGGCCAAAGCATAGATATACCGATGACTGTCTGCTAACTGGCACAGTTAAACCCCATCTGCTGCAACGAATGTAACAGAGGGTGTACAACCGCACAACCAGAGCAACCTAGTCCAGCCCATCACAAACCGGCTAACCTCCCTCAAACACAGCATGTGCACAGTAATCTTCACCGCGTACATATCTTAGACTCGATTGCAATCAATAAACAACCAATCAAACAATCACGATTTCCAATCACCGCACAATCATAGTTTCAACCTCCGTACTATCATCATACCAATCTCCGAACAATCATATCAGATTAAACAATCTATCACATGATTAAATACATGAATCCAAATAATCATCATAATCATAACTAATATCAACAGTGAGTTAAAGTCCACTCACCTCAGCCTCAAACTTCATGGAGTCTTCAATCTCAAACTTATATCTACTAACACACAAGATCTATCCAACACTAACACTATTATAAAATCAAAGTCTATAGCATATACAATCACATACTAAAAATCAATTCCATAACACATATAAACCCATCGACTTTAGCCCCCTTTTATAATGAAACAATCACCTTTATTCAATCCAAGCATACAAGCATGTCACAAAGTCAAGATATGGGTGCTCCTTTCCATACTACTCATTATCATTTTTAGTATTAAATTCTTTTAATATCTTATCTCCATTTCTATCATCTTCTACATTTAACATATACATGTATCATCTTCATAATTTTCATAAAACATCAAGAACACATGAACAAGCACCTTAATATATAATCTTGATTTTCATATATGTATACTTAAAATCAGGATTTTAACCCATAAACTCATGAAATTCATACTAGGCGTGCTTCTTAACATCATGAATACATAAATCCTCTTAAAATCAACAAATCAAGAAACTAAGTTTTCAAGTTCTTCAAGAACACAATCATGGTGGTTCTTACTAAATTTTAGCATGGTAACAACTTAAAAACCTGATATTTAGTAACCAAGAATCATGTTTCTACTTTCACTTTAAATTATCAAAAAGAAGATCAAAAGATGGAAGTTTCAAGTTTGCAAGTTGTGAAAACCTTCTCTCTCAAAACACACCTTAGAAAACACACACTTAGCATACACAAGACTTCAACATGAAGGCATATTAATGCCTTACAATTTCGGCCCCTCTTACACACATACATATTTCAGTATTTAAAACGCTCCGTTCAAATATACAGTTTGTCATATGAACGACCGATAACAAATAATAAATTACTAATAAAATAATATCTAAAATCATCATTTAAAAACGAATCCAACGATACCATAAACGCATACTTTTAAAGTAAACATGTAGACAATTATTTGAAAACTCACTAAACGACTGGGCCCGAATTTGGGATGTTACATATAGCTGGAAGGTGGTAGCTGGAGCTAGAAGCTGTATATTTTATTTATATATGTGTTCGGAAAATTAGCTGGTAGCTGGAGCAACATAGTGTAAAATCACAAATCATAAAAATAAGAGGAATTATAAAACAATTAAAGAGTGTGTTTTGGTAATTTGGTACTGAAAAAGCTTTCATCTAATTTTAAAAGCTACTTCAAGATGTTTTAGAACTTTTTGTTCAAATAAAAACTTCGAGTTGTTTTATCCAAACATGAGTTGTAACTTTTTCTTTCAAAATAAAAAGCTAACAGCTTCAAAAAAAAATTATAAAACTATACATACTCATAATCTGATTTCCTTGTACTAGAGCTCCAAAACAAGATTACCATCCCTCCTTTTGCAGTAACTCCCTTCCCTCTCATTCTCTAACTCTTCCTTACTCGACTTGCACAAGTTTAATTTAAGTTGTTTCAACCCCTCTTTTGTAAAACTCCAATTTGTAGTAGGCTTTGAGTTGGGTCATCTTTTGTACAAAGAATGAAAAATATAAAATGGGGTCATCTAGGGTTATTGTATTTTAATTAAGAATTGTGTTAGTTAGAGGTTTTGATTAGGTTTTAAAATTAATAAGCTCACTTTTAGGTATACTAGGGTTTTTTTTTTTGAGGTTTTAATTTGACTTTTGGAAGTTATATTATTTATTTTGGAGGTTTCAATTTGACTTTTACATGTTATTTAATGATGAAAATGAAATTGGTTTTTGGAGGTCTCATTTGCAAGTTTCTCTTGAAGTACAAAGTGGTGAGTATTGATGAAATTTTGGGAGTGTAGGCTTGATGAAAAATTGGCCTATGTTGTCATCAATTCAAGAATTCATAACATATTAGATCAAAATTATTTATAACTTGATTCAAACTAATATTATAAGCAGCACATAAAACAATGTCTCATCATGTATTACATAATATTGGTAATTAAGAACAAGACAATCCACAAGAATAGTGTATATTTAATAACAAACCTCGGTTAACAACCGATATAGAAACATGTTTTAGATAGATTGATTATGAACTAAGAAAAAAAAAATAAACATAAAGCGCACAAAACCAAATTTAACCTAATAACTATGCAACATAAAAATCACATATATAAACTTTCAAATGTATAGATATCAGTTTCACAAAGCTGACACCCGTGCTGCAATAGTCGTAGATTATCTAGGTATATAGTTAATGATCACTTTATTGGTTAACCGTGACGAATTAGAAACTATATAATTAACTTTATTCGTAAAAAACCTTCTATGAGCTAGTCTAAACCATGCCCTTAATGGTCATCTGGTACATACTTAGATTCATGAGGTGTTCAAATCCTTACTAAATATCTAACCTAAAGTGTTACATCCAACCATATAATCCAATTTTCAAGCTTGATCTGATTTGTGATCGTTAGGTCTAAGTCACCCAACATTCAGTACTAGTTCTAGACAATCACTTGATGAAAATTGTAATAATCTTTATACCTAAGATACACATGCCATAGAATAGATCTATTGACATGCATGACCATCAAACTACACACATAACCGTAATTAATAAACATACAAAACCAAGAACTGAATAATTAACCATATGAATGAATATTAATTAAGATTAGAAGAGTAATCATACATAGACATGTCTACCGAACATAAACTATGAGAACTGAGTTTGTAATGTTACAAACCAAAATATCATCAAAATAAGTGTCATTCTAATGAAAGATTTAAGACATGCAATGAGTTGAACGAATGTCTTTTCCATATTGGACTAACCAAATGGAATCGCCATCTATTTATACAGCCAATCCCAAGTCTTGAATGTTTTCCAATCATCGCGAGGACACATTGAAACTAGACGTACCCGGCCATTTGTAAATAGAGTTTTGAGCATGCGACTTTCAATGCACATGCGAAAAATACCTCCATGTATCGAACCAGTTGTACGAACGAGGAAGGCCCAAGGACTCATGCTTTCATATATGAAGCCTTTATCAAGCAACTTGATCACTTGACAATGCAGTCTTGCATACTCTGTATGATTCAATGAGCCCCTTACGAATAAATACAATATGAGATTTATCTTATGATTGGTAACCTAAATAGAAGCTCTTCTTGCAGTACATCCGCAAATTCTTGAAACAAGGGTTACATTTTTATTGAGAATGTGGCTTGTTTGTCTACATGGACTTGCGCAATCATAAGAAGTAAGAACTGTATGTTACTATCATATTTACATTTGTCTTATTTCTTAAAGTATCTTATATAATTTACTATTTTTGGTGTAACAAAGGTAAACACAAAATGTTTCTATGTTGCATTTTTTATAGAAAAGTAAAAGTTTGATAATGCATACAATCACCATAAGTGTCACTTCTTCAGATTATATTTTATTATTATTTTTTAAGCAACAGTATACAAACACACTTTAAATTTACATCTTTTGTCAGCAGCATGTATTGAACCAATTAATAACCATGAAGAATATCAAATACTTTTTCAACATCTGATACCGATGGTCTAGAAGTCTTTTGGTACTATAATCAGTTGTTCATAACAATATGGAAAAAGAACCTTGCCGAATGAATAAAGTTTTAGATCGTTAAAAAGTTAATGTATACATAGGGCTAATAATCGTATTGGATTCTGGTTGATGAGTTTAAGTTGGCAGGTTAGAAATGCTCAACATGAACATGAGCGGCATGATTTTTTGTATCTGAAATCTTAACACTAACCCTCATATATTTAACACTAACATGACACCGTAATCATTTAATTATTCGTGTCAAACTGGCGGGTTATGAGTCACATATGGGTTCATGAGTCACAAATATTTTCATTTTTCCACAGATCAAGCATGTCATTGATCCAACGACTAAAATTAGTTGTTAGGACTAAGACTTAAAAATTGACTAAATTGAACATTCTTTTATGAATGATATAAACTTGTTATATCTCGTTAAATTGGCTGTAATTATTCTATCATAAAGAGAGGCTATTTAAAAAAATAAAGAAATAAAAGGCACAAATTAATTAGTGAAAAAATAATAGAAGGCAACAACATACTAGATTCGAACCAATAACCACACCGATCATGGTAAGGTTCACTTGCGATTGAAATATAAGAATAATTCAAATTATATACTATGAAAATGTTTTTGCAATGGTAAATGTGTATATAAGTAATTGAAATATAAGAATAATCAAACTACTTTTTTAATATCTTCATAATTGTACGGTTTTAGTCAAATTTAAATATAGATAAAGAATAATTATATAACTTAATTAGACATGAATTTGGATTTTGGATGAATAATCTTTTTAAATTAAATATAAGATTAAACTTTATAAATAAGCAAGGTTGGATCAAGTGGTTATCACCCTTGCCTCTGGAGACAGAGGTCAAGGGTTCGATCCTCACTCCTTGCAAGGCGGAAGGTCCTTTTCTACATTTAGTAGAACTGGAAGCATCCTCTCTACCATAGGTAGAGGTATGGGTGTCTACATCTCAACCTCCCCCATACACCGTGCAAACGGTATTGAGACCCATAACCCGTGGAAGACGGTATTGGTGTTACTTTACTTTACTTTATAAGATTAAACTTTATCTATTTAATTAGAGAATTTTAATAATTATTCATTCAAAATTTCATTTTAAACAATTTATTTAAATATAAATTGAAACTTAATTTTGATTTTGAATGGTCAAAGTTGAAACTAAATTTTGACTTTAAATTAATTTAGTTTGTGCTAAACTATTTCTCTAATTTAAATTTTTTATTAACTATACTAGATTAAATACACGGGTTATTTTAAGAAATACTTAATATCAATCATTAAATAAAAGAAATTATATAGTTATAAAACACGAATGAAATAAGAATTTAAAAAAGTGACGACAACAGTTTCAATACTTAAAACACAGTGGAAACATCGGCGTCAGGGTTCATGATACAAATGAACGTAATTGTTTAAATGATTATAAAATATTTTAGAATGATAAAACTAATAGTTGTTTAAATGTAATATTAAAATATTATAAATGTTAAATATGATGGTTTGAAATCTATGGTGGGTAGAATACGATATATTGGAATTTAAGAGGGCATATATAAATTTATTTTAAGAATGTTGATTTAACTAAATCAAAATTAAATCTAATTTTGTCCCAAAAAAAAGTGAAAATTGGATTTTAAAATGTATCAAATGAATGGTTAAAATTAAATAAATTAACATTTCTATCTAAATTTAATAACTAAGATTATCTAATAGATATATAATTAAAGTTAGTCTTTATTCAAATAATAGATTTATTATTTATTTTTATTTAAAATTAATTAAAGTCATAAGATTGCATGGTTATCCAAGGATCTTCAACTGATAGTTTGACTCTCAAAAGTCAAAATTGATTTTTAATTTCAATGAAATTAATGGTCAAATTAGATCTTATATTAAATAATTGGTTACGATCGTCTAATAAATTTTATCTAATTAATCATATATTTATATTAGAAGATTAGTTTAGGAAAAAGTCTATTAAATATTATGCTACATCAATAATATAATATTATACAAATTTAAATTATGTATTTATCTATGTATATTATAGGATTAAAGCCATCAAATAGCTGTATACTTTCCCTATTTTATTATTGTGGCACGTCATGTTTTTTTTACACATGTGGCCAGTCAAGTAATTAAAAACGTGTCAATGTGCCAAAATTCGACCTGCAACTTGTCCAGAAGGTTTCTCGATCGTTTCTTGATTCTTTTCGCTAATTCTTTTAGCAGAACCTTGTAAATAATCATTTTACCTTTCAAAAGACACCAAATTCATGAATTTTCATCAAATGTAGGCTAAGAATTTGCTAATTAAAGTTGGTTATGTATCATTCAATACCATCTTACTGTTTTTTAAAAGAATTGATTCATTTTAAACTCGTTTTTTGGCCTTTTTTTTGTACTACTTTATAGATAACTCGATTACCTTTTCATAGAATCAAGAAACATAAACTTTCATAATGTATTAATGGAGAATTTCGAGATTAAAGTGTCGGATTGTTCTTCTATTTCATATAAAAAAACAGAGCAGCAAAAAAACTCATTTTTCACTCAACTCTTACTCGTTTTACGTAATTCTTTTTACAAATTATTACAAATAATCTTTTTTACCTTTCAAAAGACACCAAATTCATGAATTTTCATTAAGTATAGACCAAGAAATTGTTAATCAAAGTCGGGTATGACCCATTAAGCACCTTTACGGTACATTGATTATTTGACTCATATTAGACTCGTTTTTAGTCGGGTTTTTTTTATTATATTATAGACAACTCGATTACCTTTCCATAGACTCTAGAATCATTAAATTTCATCAAGTATAAATGGAGAATTTCGGGTTTAAAGTTTCGATTTTAAGGTGAAGAAGAAAAGGGGGAAATGTGACCTGCTATTACAGGTCAAAATAAACAAAATGGGCACATTAACAGGTTTTAATAAGTTAGCTAGCCATACGTGTAAAAAAACATGACGTGCCATAATAGTAAAATGGGGAAAGTAGACAGCTATTTGATGACTTTAACACTATATTATATAATATAAATGTTATCATAGTTGATTTTTTGAACAACAAATACACACTTTCCTAATCTACACTTTGTTGTGAGTAGGAATTGAACCCTCAACATAATTAAATTTTAATTTCTTTCTAGATTTGTTATCATTTACTTTTCTATGTCAACTGAAACTATTATAAAATTATTTAAATTTAAAAACTTTTAGATTGGCCTATTATTTCATTCATGTAAACTAATCATATATTTAACAAAACATATATAAAAAAATACTTTCACATAAATAATTATGTCTACTCATAAGTCTATATAAGCATTTAAACTAGTTTAAAATAAACTGATAACCTTTTTAAAATCAACCTACATGACTCATTTGTTATAAGAGTTATGTCGGTCAATCTACAAATGACCCAAACAAGTTTATGTTTTACGTCAATTCAAACTTGTTTATTTACATGCTTGGTTCGTGTCGCATCCGAAATTGCCACCTCTAGTATATGTATTTTGGTTCAAATTTATATTTTTCAACATTCAAGGGGCCAAAAGTTAACACAATAATACAGGGATCGAAAGTGTCATTAAAGTATAATTTGAGGACCAGAATAATATTTATTCCTTTTTAACAATGCTTGCTTTTGTCCCTTAGCTCAGGCGTTGTTATGTTGATGAATTCTAAGCTCAAAATTGTTTTCACCTCCCTCTCTCTCTTCTCTCTCTCTTTCTTTCTCTCTCTACAACTTTTCTCTCTCTCAAGAACTCCCTCTGCAAATTCTTCTCATCGGCAACTACAAACCATCGGCAATCGCGTTCAATCTCAAACGTTACACATTGATTCACATTCCCGATGGTAAATTCAAGTGTTTAATCGTATATACATATGTCAAATTGATCGATCAACCGTGTCGTATACGTCTGTGTGTGTGTGTTTTACTATGTATTTCCTGTACGTGTTCTTGGTGCCGATCGATGAATTGAATTGATTTGATTCAAGTCTTAACTCTAATTATAAGCCTTGCGAAATGCAGCAGCAATTGGTGCCGCCATGGCTGGAGAAGCTTCTCGGAACCGCATTCTTCTCCGTTTGCCGGACGCATGGTGCCGCCGCGAGAAGTGAATGCAATATGTATTGTTTGGATTGCAATTGCGATGCCTTCTGCTTTTACTGCAGATCTTCCCGCCATAAAGATCATCAAGTTATTCAGGTTAATTAATTACTCTCTCTCTCTCATATCTCTCTCTCTCTCTCTCTCTCTCTCTGAGTATTCGAATTTCACATTTAAAACAGAAAATCTCATGCTCTGATCGTTTGTACTTACAATGCAGTAATGTCTGACTCCATTGATTCCTGCAAAATTCTTCCATCTTCTTCCTTTTCCAACATTTTCCTCGAAATTTTACAAAAACTTTTTGATTACTTTTCATAAATTCTCATTTAATTTTAACAATTTCGTATCAAATTATTCATTACTGTGTGTTTTCACTGTGTGTGTTCGAATTTCACATTTCCAACAGTCAATCTCAAGCTCTGATCAGTTGTACATACAATGCAGTAACCTCCGACTCCATTGATTTCACGAACACTTGAAATCAATCCTTTCTCTAACAATTCTGTATCAAATTTCCCAAAATTGACCGACGACTGATGAAATGCAGATCAGAAGATCATCATATCACGATGTAGTGAGGGTTTCTGAGATCGAGAAAGTGCTGAACATCAATGGAGTTCAAACATACGTCATAAATAGTGCCAGAGTTCTATTTCTGAACGAAAGGCCACAACCAAAATCAGGGAAAGCAGTATCTCACATTTGTGAAATTTGTGGAAGAAGCTTATTGGATGCACTTCAATTTTGTTCACTAGGCTGTAAGGTTAGAAAAATCTCCTTAATTCATTAATTACTCTTAATTAATATTTAATACCTAATTTTACTTTTTAAGTGTTGCCTTTGCTTCACAATGTTGACAATACAACTCACCCATATGAATTGGCATGTACCATATGCTCATGACCTCATCATGCACATCATTAACATATTAAAAGAATTTTAAAAAAAAATTAATAACCCACCCATCATCCACCAATAATATGTTATATGTAATCAAGTGAATATAATGTTATAGTTTTATTAATTTATATGGATATAATCATATAATGTATATTAATATTTTTTTTAATAAAACAAGAGTTAATGTTTTGCCTCTTTTAGACATGCTTTCTTGGCTCTTTCTAAATATAATTAATTTTCTAGAATCAATAAAATGTAAGGTGGTTATTTTGGTCACCTGTACAATAAATTTATAAAAAAAGAGATTAATGGATATTTAAAACTAACTCTATTAATAACAACAATGTAGCTTTTTTTTTAAGTCTATCGATCGGTAAATTATTGAAAAAGATAATATTTGTTAATAAATGTAACTTTTTGTAATCTGTTATAAAATATAATCTCAATTTGAATTTTTGATAAAAAAATTTAAGTTTACATTCATTTACTATGACAAAAAAATGTGTTACTTATATTAGCAAATTGAAATAATTATATTAATTTTGGGAAATTTACCCTTCATTTATTGATATCATTATTAGCCAAATATATTCATCATTGTTTATGACAAAAAGATCGTGATATATGCTAGTTCAGTTTTGTAACACATTTAAGCAATGTCATGTCTTTGAATTCAATATAGTATAGTATTTATTTTATTTATTACAAAGGTCCTTTTTAATTGATTCCTTGCATCATTTATTTAGTGTGATGGCAAATAAAGATGAAACCATAAATCAAAATATTTAATTCACCTAAATATATCAAAGTTGTCATGTTTTGTTATTATATGTATCGAATTTCAAAAGTATTTACTGTGTTTATTAAAATATTAATGCCTTGTTATCGCATGTACTTTGATTACATAAAAAAAATTTACAAGTTTAGTACATACAATAAATTAATTGTTCGATCCACACAATAGAAGTTTTTAAAATTTAATAGATACAAAAACATGACAAGTTAGATACATATATATAAAGTAACTATAGTTTTAAATCACATGGGTTTGTATTATTATTTTTATGTCATTGTTAGTTCACAATTTACATTAATGATAACATAATGCCAATCACCATCATGATCGATGGACATCGACCTTTCTAGAATTTTCAAAAATTGACAAAAAATAAAATTGATGTTATTTAGAAGTCGATGGAATGTATTTAATTTACATTTATTTATTTTATATTTTGTAAAAAAAGCTTGTAGGAATAAAAAGAAATGGAAACACAAGCTTTATGTTAGAGGAAATATCATCGTCAACAACAAGAGTGATTTCATCATCATCAACAAGAAGGGAGGAAGAAGAATTGCGTGAAGGCTCACAACAAGACATTTACCCGCCCACACCTCCTCCACCTCCTTTAACTTCCTCCACTAGGAGAAGAAAGGGGATTCCTCATAGGGCTCCTTTTGGATCATAATTATTATAATAATTAATAATATATTTACAAAAATATATATAAAAATATATATTACTCAATTACCCTTTATAAAAGCACACACAACAAATTCCCCCCTTCAATTCAATTCAATTCTCTCCTACTTTATACAACTCATCAAACATTGACAATTTGTTGCACCAAATACACATCCATCTTTGGTATCCCTTCCTCAAGTCTTTCTAGGCTTATCATTCATATGTTTCTACTTCAAGAGAGGTGAGCATCTCGGATACGTATCCGGTATGATAAAGATGGTTAAAATCACATAATGTTCTTCTTCTTAAACTCAAATCTTAATCTTTGTAAATCATGATAAATACCTCAAATGTTACCGTGTTTTTTTTAGTTTTTCTCTTTTTTTTCTCTCATCTTCTAAGGATGATTTGATGATTCTTGGATTGAAGTCTATTGAAGACAAGAAGGAAGGTCATTTTGATTTTGTTTTAATTAAATCAAGACAAAGATGAAGATTATTTTATTTTAGTCACATTTGATGTACAAGTATCAACAAAAGAGTTGGTAGTAAAATTAGCTATAGGGATTGGAGGGAGGGGTCCCAAGTACAAAACAAAAACTCTTGTTCGGTGAGGCCATAAGCCAATAATTCATAATTGTTATTTATAGTTGAAAGGTGTACATGCAATTAAGAAACTAAAGCAATATTTTTGTGGAGTCCATTTGATAATTTTCAATGGCCCCCCAACCCACATGGGCCGTTTACGAAAAAGAAACCTTTTTTTCTTAATTAAATATATTTTAATATATATATATATATATATATATTTAATTTCATATACACAAAGCAAAAGTTGGGTAAAAGTCATGTTTCTTTGATGGAACCTAGTTTGGTTGGCTCAATGAATTGGCATCAACTTCTAAATTTATGGGTTGTATATTTCTTTGCATTATTTTAAGTACATTTGATCTTTTCCCCCTCAAAGCTAATGAGTTAATTTCATGATTTATGGGTCAAATTATATATTTTCTTGATAAAGTTTATCAACAATGTCGGTCGGTCACTAAGTACATCATTATTTTAATATTTTGTTGAGGACCCTTTAACCAACTTTCTTACATGTATGCCTATTTTAACTTCAATCTAACTACTTTTTAGTCTCATGAAGAACAAATTCAACCCTCTATCAATCTTCCTTTTACTCATACTTTTTGTGTTTTCTCTTTATAGAACTTATAATGCCTTTATTTTCTAGCAAATTTCTTCTATTAATATATTCGTATGGACGTATATCAAGATAAACGCACAATATGTGTGTTTATCTTTGTTTTCCATAGTATAATAAAAGAATCATGTCTTGATAGGAAAACAAATATCTGAGCCCGGTTTAAGTAGAGAATCTTTGACTTAATTAGAGATGGGGTCATGGCAACGGGAAAGTGGATTCCTTGAACCCGAGTTGTGTGTGTGTGCATGCGCATCTGAAAATCAAATTTCTTGTATGATTATACATTTGTATCAAAATCAAGCTTCTTACATAATATCATTTGTATAATATTGTTTCTTACTTGAACATATAGCTTCATGTATATGTATGGTGAAAAAGTTAAGTCTTTGATTAATTGCATTATCTATACTATAGCACGATTATACGTATATTATGTCTTTAATTAATAGCATTATCTATCTTAAGAAATAATTAAATACTCTATTGATCATTGTTATGTGAAACGTTGGAAGAATAAGTTTGGACTTCTAATTTCACTATCTATACAATGATTATCATGTGTACATGTAAAAAAATTATTTTTCTACTCATTCCTCATGGAGATCCTCAAAACTCGTTGAGGACAGAGATGCGGATGCAATTCTAATCTCCAATTAGAATAGAGAAGAAAATAAGGATGGATAGTATGAATCAGATGAGAAGTGTCATCCCTAATACCCTAAACCCTGATTGTGATTTCTAATTTTCTACGACAGTAGTTCTCGTGATAGTTAAAACAAAAATCTACTTAGTTTTAACTTTTGAGAGCTTTCTCATGACTGAATGTCTCTACTTTGTGTAGTTAAAATGTATTCTACTAGAATAATTATAAATGTCATATTTTCTTCTCAAATCTATATAGGGTTGATGCTTGAATCTTTGTTGCCTCATGAAAATAGTTTTCATCCAAAATGCTTAGGATGTTTATTAAGTTTGTTTCTAGACACAATGTAGCTTATGAACTATTCCTATGACTAACAAGATGCATTAAGTTCGTGACTTTTTTGTTTTGTTTCTTGGATAAAGTAATACTTCAATTAAAGAAATGATATATGTAACTAAAATTATATAAGTTAGGTAATGTTACTGTTAGATATAATTCAAATAACTAAAACAGCATAATAACAATTATATCATTCATCAAAGCGGTATGTATTAATGTATATTATGTACCGTATATTTGAAGTTTAGGAACCGGTCCATGTTCGGTCCGTATTGTTTGTATATATTTCGTTTGTGTTTAATGAAATTCTTATGAAAATTTACCATCTAAATATGACTTTTAGTTATTTACCATGTTCGGCGCATGTTCGGTCCGTATTCCACAATCACACATTAAAGCGCTAGCCGACCCTAGTTCGGCCAAAGCTTTACATAATGAATATAATCCTCCAATTACTAATGATACTTAGGAGCTTGCCCTAAGAACATCTAATCCGAATGTTGTCAGGTCTATGTGGCTTTTCAGGAAGAATGTATAATGTATATGGAACTCTTGATTGTTTCACGGCTCGGTTGGTGACCAATGAAAAGTTAACGACCACGTGTAGATTGTGATGAAACATTCAGTTGGGTGGTCAAGCCAACTGCCACTTAACCTACTCACCGATTCAACATAAAAAATGCATTCTTATATTGTCATCTTCACGAAATGGTGTACATGTACCAACCACCTGACTTATATGACTCCAATCAACCCAATGATGTATGTCATCTCAATATGTCTTAATATGGATTAAAATGGCCACCACGACCGTGGTTCATCATTTTTGAGCTATGTCATGCACCTCGGTTTCCACCAAAGCCAATGTGACTCGTCTTGTTTATCTTTACCCAAGATGATTTAGTTGCTTACTTTCTACTTTATGCATATTACATGGTTGTTACTGCATCTACTTATCTTTACCCTTTGGAATTCTTGATTGTGCACGTATAACCACGACCGGTATTTGACCCAACATTCAGTTCTAATCTTGTCTCATTGCCTACTAAATGCGACATATTACTTCAATCTACAGTGTGAAGGCTGAATATAGAATAGTCACAAATGCTGTAGCCGAAACTTGCTGGATTCTCAACCATATTATCGAGCATTCTTTAATGCTAACATGTGCTATCATTGTTTAAAGCGATAATTTCAACTGTTAACTCTATGTATCATAATCAACATATAACATATTGAGCTCGATATTCATTTTGTTAGAGAAAATGTTACGTGTCAAGTTTGTGTTCTACATGTCCTGCCATTAACACAATACGCCGTTATTTTCACAAAGGAATTTCCCTCATCATTATCTAGTGCTTTTAGATCTAGTTTGATTGTGCTATCCTTCCTTGGCACAATATTATAATGTATATTACGTATTGTATATTTGTATTTTAGGATCCAACCCATGTTCAACCTATTTTTTTAGCATATATATAACAGTATGTGAGAGCAACGTTATTTAGATGATGTTAGTTATATGTATTATTTCCCCTTAATGAAAACGGGGAGAGAAAGAGAGAGAGAGAGAGAGCTATTCATAATACATGGACTCATGGAGGAGTCCAACATTTTGCTCAGACGTACATACGTTAATTGGTATTCTGGCTAGTATCTGTTTTCAAGATTAATAATACCAAAATTTTCAAACTCACCCCGGTCTCGAGGACTAAACCGTATCCGTCGACGTGCCAAATATAAATAGAGCTAACACTTTACAAAGGCAATCGATATGAAAAAACCATTCTAAACAATGATAAAGATGGTTCATTCAATTATCAAACCATTTAACTACATATGCATTTGGGATGATATTATTGTCTATCTTAGAATTTTTATTATTATTCACTAAATGAATGCTTTAAGAATAAAGCCATTAGAAAAGTTAGGTATTCCTTCATTATAATAGTAGACCTAACTCTACAAAATTCCAACTTGTACAGGCAATGAATTTATGTAACATTACAAACATACAAACCTAAATAGAAGAAAAACAAAACTTTATATTTAATACTTAAAAGATGAAATAATACATTAGCATTACAAGGATTATTACCTGAATAATAAGCAATTTACCAATATAAAAACCATATCTTGACAACGTAGCAGTATCAAGATGTTGAAAAGACTTTTGTCATAATTATTAGTTATAGTCTCTTAATATATCAAAGGTGTAAATTTAAAAGTTGATTTAGAATATCGTATGCTATGTTTTTTAATGAATCAATTACGATGACATTTGATTGACTTAATTTCTTAATTATGAAATGTATTAATTCGTTAATTGTAAAAAAATTGTTAGTTTTTTTATTTTAATAAAAATTATTGTTTGTATATAATAAGGTAAAGAAGTAAGAGTATTTCTATTATAACAAAAATAATAATAAATTATGATTGGAAATTGAGGATAATTGCTCTTGGGCCTTTCAACTTTGTCCAAGGCTTTTAGTTCATGGCTGCTTCTTTAATAAAGTAATATCTTGAAGATTCTTGATTTTATTTATTAATTATAATAAATTATGGACCGCTATATTTCTTTTATTTTGAAAATAATATAATCCTATTATTAAATAGCTAGCTTGGACCTTACCTAGATCAACCCAAATTTCATTCCAAATGGTTACAACGATCCTAGAGTTAATGGTTTAAAGAGTAGGATGGTTCAAAAAATCACGTTATAGTGTATAATAAAATATTGTCATATACAATAATTAAGTTTTTATAAAGGGTGATGATTCTTATATAAAAAATTATCCATATACAATAATATATACATTATTAACATATACCATTATTAAATGTTTTTATTTGTTATATATAAATAAATTTTATTATGTACTATCAATAATGTAGCCTAGTGGTTAGAGACTTAGGGTACATGTCCTTTTTGAGGTCATGTGTTCTACCTTAGGTAAATATCTTGAAGGTGGTATATTTCTCACCACAAATGCTTGGTGGGTCCGGTAATAGAGATTTTGTGAAAAATATTTTTAGTTTATTTCCGACCCCTTGGACAGCCAAGACATGTGATCATTACCTACGGGCCAGTCATTGAAAAAGGATCAGTTCGGATCTAAAAAATCGCAGACACATGATTGACCCAATGTAAACAACCTTTTATAAAAATAAATTTTATTATATACAAATCAGTTTTATTTTATATATTACCCATTTTATTTGACCTACTTAAAAATGTGTGGCTATTCATTGTAACTAGGAATACAGAAGAAAAGCATTATACCTTTTGAATCCCAACAAGTCATCAACTATTGATTAAAGACGACAATAAAGAATCGTATCTACAAGGGCACACTTGGGTTAAGCCGTTAAGGTCTATTTATTTGTTTATAAGTTTTATTTATTTTACTATTTTTTTTCCATTGTATTATTCTATTTATCAGAAGATGATATAGGCAATATATAATTTTTTTTTCATCTTTTTAATTGATTTTAATACATATTTTGATCTTAAAAGAATAAAATCAAAGAATTTGGTGAAATTTTACGATTTATAAATGATAAAATATAAAATAGGATTGATTAAGGAATACAAACTTTTTTATTCACTCTTTTATTGATTCTAATATATGTTTTAATCTTAAAAGAATAAAATCAAAGAATTTGGTGAAGTTTTACTATTTTCCAATAATAGAATATAGAATAGGATTGATTGAGGAATACGAAAGTTAAATAAAAAACAAAACAAAATCTCTTAGAGGTTATAAAAATGTATGTGAGATGTTGAGATAGTTTTAAAAAATAAGTCTAATTTATTAATTGTTACATATTTCTAATATATACAATTCACAATGTCTAAATGTACCCAAAGTCGCTGTTTACTTTGGGGTTTTCTAATGTGCGCTTTTAATAGTTATATATTAAGTTGGCAAATGAAAAAACCATTTGTAAGCCCGCCTAGCTGGCTAACGACCTCAATATGAGAGAAAAGGTTCGGAGATCGACTCCCTCCCCTTCCTATTTTTTGTATTCTCCCATTTATATCTCTTTTTCTTCACTTTATTCTTTCTTTTGGCTTTACGCTATTTGGTAACAAACTTGCTAACATAGTTGGTTATGAAACTATATTTACTAATGTAATGCATGAAAATGATGAGCTTATGACTATTTAAGGAGAATGCTAGTTGCTTAGTCATTTTTTTCATATAGTTGCATATGTAACAACACTTAACATATACATATAATTTTCATATAGTCGCCTACCCTGCATAAGTGTGTTTTTCTTGAGATTTTCTCTCCTGGTTCGAGGTCAACTGCTTCACGGTGTGAGATGTATTGAAACCATAAAAGACATCATTTTGAAACCCTTTGACCTTATAATTGATTTGGGTTTGTTTCTAATGGTTCATTTAAGGTTTTTAGAGTCTTTTATGGCTCAAAAGTGTGTTTAAACGGGGTTTAGACCTGAGACATTTGAGGAGTATTATTTGGTTAGTCCAACTAAGATGATCTTGTGTGTGTGTTCTTCATTATAGGCATGATCATCTAGTGAGATTGTGGATTAGTTGGGTTGTGATCTTCATCACACCCTCAAGTGAGTACAAGCTACGGATACTCGTTTATTTTATAAGAAATGTTACAAGTTATCATATGCTTTTTCTTATGTTTGGCAACAAGTTTAAAAGATAAAATGTGTTTATGAGATTGTTAACATGATGTCACTATTTCATATGTTAAGATATTCTATGAGCAATGATTAAAGGTGATTAATTAATGATCAAGCAGTGTGCAATATGGTGAATACTCCATGTAGGCGTGGTCTATATACATTGTGATAAGTTATGCTATTTGTTATATGCACAATGTGGTGTATGCTCTATGTAGGATATGTCTATACATATTGTGATGATTTATTGTTGTTATGATATGTTACATGATATGTGTTGTACACAAGTGTTTGACTATGTTTTGAAGGCTTAGGCATTATGTGATGAGCAAGTTTACATGAACGCTATGCACATAGTTTGACCATGATCAAGTATGATTTATAGAACACTATGGTTGATTTATGCATGATAATTGATTTGCTTTGAAATGTTCTAGTTTTGTTTGTGGAGCACAAAGATAGTATCCTTGCTATGTTATGTTATGCCTTAAGTGTTCATTGCTTGTTGAAATCGGACACTAAGGTTGAACATAGTGTTTCTTTGGATTATGTAATGGAGTTAATACTTGTTGGTGTTTGTGACACCTACCTTTAGGGAGAAGAGGATGTTATCCTCTTGGTATTAATAGTGTTAATGGGATGTGATCCAAAGTACGTTATACTCTCACCGAAGAGGTGAATGACCTTGTAGGGGTCATTATACTCTTGACACTTAATGGATTGGTAGCAAGCGAGAGGTGAACGGCTTGACAACTATCACATTCGGCTCGAGGCGGTTGATTAACCGTGACTTGGCTTAACAAGTAGACATTGACTGCTTGGTGCTCCTTCACGTACTCAAGTGGAGTGGGCTATTTTCCCTTTGGGTATCATTGATACGGCTAGCTACCCTGTAGGATGCGAAGACCCATTGGACTGACCTCCACGCCTTGTTTATGTGATTTGCTTAATACGTGTGTTGGTTTAAGTATTGCCAAACTCATTTTCATAAATTATGATGACTTAGTTTTTTGAAATACCATGTTTTTGGTTGTACTCACTAGGTAAGTATAAAGCTAACTTGTGTTTATGTTTTGTATCCACAAGGTAGTTTTTGGCCTTGTGAGGCGGGTAGATGCTTTGAGTTTCCCCTCTTGGTGTGAAGACATGTTTGGCAGTTTTGGTTGGTACACTCGTACTAATTGTGTTAATGGTCGTGATAGTAATTATTAACACCAAATTTTAGAATAAGGCACACATGTTTATAAACTAAATTTGAAATTTAGATAGTGTGACTTATAGTTGGTTCAATAAATGATTTATATGCTTCTTCTTTCGTATGAACAATTCAGACCATAACCTACATGAGTTGTATTTGATATGCGACCAAAGGGAATCAAATGTGGCAATGCCAATGAAATGAGCTAGCTTAGGGCTTTGACTATGAGATTTGATTTTATCTGGACTTGGCAAATTTTGTAACCTAAGCTTTGAGCTGTAGGTTATAGTCCGTATTGTTCGCTTGCAGGTCTTTTAAACCTGAAGTGGTTTAGGGTTTTTCCGGCGACTTAATAACAACAACAACAACAACAACACAACAACGCTTATTAAATGATATATTTATTCAAATTTTACCAATATTTACGTAGATGTTTATATTTTAACAGCAAAAACAACAACAGTAGCAACAACAACAACAACAACAACAACAGCAAAACTTTTTTTCTAAACAACCGTCCTAGATGTCTAATAGAGTCTGATTTTAAAAAAGAGAAAGCCGGTTTAAGAACCTTAAAACCGTTTTTTTTCTAAAATCCTTAAAATCACTTTTATTTGGTGGATTTGAAATGGTTTTTTAGTAGTTATTGTTGATGTGAAGATACTTTGATCTATTTTATTATTAGAGATTTTTCTCTTTGAAACTTGTGTCATATATAGTTGTGTTACACATACAATTTTTTGTTTCATAAGATTATGTTACCATGTGTATGTTACTGTGTTATAATATATGTGATTTTTAAATTGTTTACTTCGTTGGTGAATCATGCATCTTTTTATTTAATTGATATAAATTACAATTTATATAACTTGAAAATATATTTTATCATAATTTTAGTTGTAAATTGAAAATACTAATTTGATAAAATTTATTAGGCGATCTAAGACTTTCATTTAAATAAATAATTAATCTTGACTATTTATTCACTTAAAATAAAAAAATCAAAACTTTTTAGAGTCAAAATTATTAGAGATAATTTCTTATATGCCCATATTAAATCATATAAAATCGTATTTGTCCATCTTAAATTATAAATATCATATTTACCTTTTATAATATTTTAAAATATCATATTTAACCAAATTCTTAGATTTATCATTCTAAAATATTTTATACTCATTTTTTAGTTATAACCAATAACATCTAACTTTATTATCCTTGATTGTAAAAATAATGATTGATGGTTTATATAAGAAATACAATCACGTCTCTTGGTATTTTGCTACCATGTTTCTGAGCGTCAAGTCTGTCCTCCCGCTCGCATCGATATTTCCACCACTTGTTAGAGTGTTGATGTCGTACCTCGTCATTTTTTCTTAATTCTCATTTAATTCAAGTTTTATTATTATTTAATATGTTTTATTAATATTTAATATTTATTATCTAATATATCACACAAACATTTAGTCTAATCTATAGTATACTAAAATACAAAATTCGTCGAAAGACACACATACATACTATTCATCGAAATGGGTTATTTTGAATATTTAATTAATCTACTCTCATAAATACTTACTCGTTTGTATAGTATACTTAATTAGAAACATTACCAAAGGGTTTAGACCCTAGCGGTACCTGGTGTTATGGAGAAATGTCCTCTCCCAAGAGGTTGTGGGTTCAAGTCCCGGCGTGGACAGTGGAGTAGATTAGGAGTAGGTTTAGTGGGTGTGCGTTTGCCGTTAAAAAAACTTAATTAGAAACATTAAATATATACCATTCTGTGTTTTTCGTTAGCGGATCATATTTATCTTTAATTTTTAATATATATATTAAAAACCAAGAGTTATGAAATTATCAATTCAGTTTTATAATTTTTTCATTAATCATTCCACTTTATTTTCTTAAATGGCTAATAGATAAAGGAGTTTCTTACATCAAAGGCCTTAAGTGGTAAATTTTTAGTTGGATACAAGACAAACTGTCTTTTGTCAACGATAATATAGGAACATACTTGAAGCTTTTTTAAAGGGTAATTGCGGATTTTGAGTATAAACGGATTACCCGTCTTCTTAACCGGATTTCATGTCATTCAAAAGTATTCTTCAACGAAGCTTTGATTCATGATTCAACAATTATCGCAAATCTATTAGGTAATTTTCATCAATTAACAATCGAATCTCATATCAATTCCTATTTCTTAATTCTAGTAACAACCATCCGCACAAATATATGAGTATATCATTTTCTTTCTTTTTTCGATTTTTATGAATATTTAATAACTTATTATAGATATATGAATTTGTAATATGTTTAAGGTTTTACACTATAAAATGTTTAAAATTTATATTAGTAGTCCCCTATATTTATATAGGAAATATTAAACTAGTGGCATTTTATATTATTAAGTTTACAGATTAAAACGTTATAAAAAGTTTCAATAACTAAGCGTAAAAAGATGACATACTTCATAGTTCATAGAGTTTTTCCATTATTTAAAAGTCTTGAGAAATTAAGAATGAAAACGAACTTCTGCATGAACAATACACAGTTACACACAATAAAGGCCCAATCGTCATTGATGGGCCCAAGATGTTGATAAACTGTAAATTTTTGGGAAAGTTAAGATTGGACTGGTCTTAGACAAGAAAATAGACTACTAATTCTGCGTATACTTGTCGTTAACGCAGACAATTTTTGAGTTCACACAAAATCTGTTATGAAGCTAATACAATAATGGAAGTTGATTCTTTCACTTATAAATTTGATTCATTCACTGGATGTACAACATTTTGAAGCCATATTGTAAGTTAGTGAAACATAGTTTTACCTTGGATGAATCAACTTTACAAGTGGAAATATCACATCCCTATGATAAGGGACGTGGACCGGAAATTGGTCAAAAATGGAACGACATGAAAATAAATAGGTTAGGTTAAGGACAACCCGAAGTTACCCGTATGAGCCATTGGGCAAAATTGTAAAATTATATATATTTCGTTAATATTTAAAATTTAAAATATGAAAATAGGATTGTGAATTCAAACAAGAGAGAGTCATCTTAGGACAATAAAATCCGCCAAACAAAAGTACAAAACCCTTGAATGTAAATAACTTAATATAAACAATAGAACATTTAAAGTTAAACAATAACACATCATTTTGGTATTGTTATTTTAACTATATGGTTTTAGTATTTTGATATTTGACTATTCGGTAGTTGGTACTTTATTATTTTGAATTCGCTTTATAACCGAAGAGAAATGTTCAATATAGTCCATACTTATTGCATAGTCCCAAGGGACTAATCTTAGCTCTTGGATCAGTCCCATCAATGGTCTAGATTGAATTTTAAAAATTTGGGCGGAGTGGCATTTTCGTAATTAGCATGTAATGATTTTACCATTACATGTGATTCTATACTGAATCACATGTGATTTTATATTGAATCACATGTGATTGAATATTGAAATTTAGGACTATGTTTTTTATATGGACTATATTGAACACAACGGGGCGATACATTTAGCTATTGATCACCGGACCGAACTGGTCTAAGTCAAAACCATCTAAATGTTTAGTAGCGAAAATTTTTCTAAATGATTTTCGATACAATTTAGCTATTGATCAAAAAGTGATCATTTTATTGTACGAGTCATTGAGACAAACCGATACATTGCAACTAAGATTATAAAATACTTCAAAGATGAAATTTGTAAAATAATTTATACTTTTCATGTCTCGTTGACTTTTTACATTGTATGATTCGTTGAGTATATAATACCTTTGTAATAATTGATTTAGATCTACATAAATAATTGTTAGTAATATATTAATTTAGAAAAATATTAAAATAATCGCTACACAACTCATTCCCAAATCCCAATTGATAATTTTTTTAGTAACATAACATATGGGGCGAATGACCGAAAAAGTTAACATATATATCAAAATTGTTAATAAAGGTAACGTGTAATTTTTTGTACTGGAAATGATTATAAGTTTTAATTTGTTATAAAAAAAGGATTGTAATTTCAAGTTTACATAAAAAGAGATAATAAATTTCAAATGTTATTAAAAAGAGTATAATCACATGTTAAAAATTGGTCAAAATTTCCTTTTGGTTAAAATCAAAATTTATAATAAATTCTTGGCCACAAAAATTGGACAATACCTTTATTGCCAAATTTTAATATTTAGATTACCTTTCTCGACAATTTGCCCTAACATATACTAACCTATTTCTAAATTTATTCTTTTTTATTTATAACCGGACTTAAAATAATTTTAGTACCACTTAGCTATAAACCCTTTGATCACAACATTCTCAAATGATAATCAACGGCTCCTTTTAGATCTGTTTCATTAATATCATTATAAAAACTAGTAATTATATAAAAAATCCTTATACAGTTTATTATTAGGTTAATATCTTTAAAATCTTTGAATTTCACATGTATGCAAATCATATTTTAAACTTAGTAAATAAAATTTAATATTCAAAATTAATTATCTAAAAACTTAATTAGAGATCTATTTCATCATCATTAGTCAAGAATATGAAGTTTCTTGTTAGTCGACTACTTGACTTGAGATGGGGTTTGCTCCAAGGGTGTCTTTGTAATACAACTATATAATTAGCATTTTTATATTAATATAGTTAAATAGTTTCATTAAAATAAAATTAATTAATTGGACGAATACGAGAATTTGATGAATTTGGTATAATATTAGTGTAATTTAGAATTTTACAAAGATATCAACGTAATAATAAAGATTTGTAAGAATGAATATTGAAGTAGGTTTTTTTTAATAATACGAAAATACATACTCACGTGAAGGTGTTCTTCTTTAGGACGTTTGGGTGTTAAATTCAAGTTCTCCTAGTTAGTGCTGTGAATTGGCAGATTTTGCCTCATATCTGATCTGATCTACCCAATTTATATGATTAAACGGGTCTAAAAACTGGATCCATCGGTCTAATAAGAGATCTAATAGGTCGATACATTGATTGAATCATTATGTGGGTCGATCCAAGATCTGTGCGTGTCAACCCATTTAATATTAAACTACAATATTAGTTTTAACAACCACCAACTATCATCAATTTATTAATCACCACCAGCCCCTGCCACCACCGCCACCACCGCCGCCACCACCTATTACCACCCCACCATCGTTGTCACCACCACCACCGACGCCGCCCGATATCCCACCCGCCGCCCGCCATCGTCACCACGGGTATTGCCACACCTATTTTCGCCGCCTTTTACCGCTACCAACATCAGCCGCCACCAACAATGACGCCACTGTGAACACCGTTGCCGCCACCACCGTCACCACCGCCGACAAATACCACCAACCGCCACTTCCACCACCGTCACCACCGCCGGCGACCACCACTAACCGCCTTCGATGACCATCACCAACCGCCACCGTCACAACCGCCGCCAACCACCACCAACCGCCACCTCCACCACCTTCACCACAGCCTGCGACCACCACTAACCGCCATCGCCGACCATAATCAACCGCCACCGCCACCGCCGTCAACCAAACGCCACTGTCACCACCAATACCATCACCACCACCGCCGCCGACCATCACCAACCGCCACCGCCACAACCGTTACCACCGACGCCGTTCACCACTCACCTTCGTCTCTAAAATAGTCACCATCGTCGTTCCACCACCAACTGCCACCGTTGCCATCGCCGCCGCTGTTACCTTTCCTACCACCGGACGCCGCCACCGCGGGCACTGCCGCCGCCTTTTATCCCTCACACACCTCCGCCGCTGCCACCACCACTGCCACCACCGTTACCGTCGCCACCGCCACCAACACCATCACGACCGTCATCGCTGCCGCCATTGGCGCCTTCACCACTATCACCGCCGTAGGGGGTACTGTGGGGTGGGGATGGGGTGGGATAGGGTTGGTGTGGATAGGAGGGGATGGGGTGGGGATAGGGTGGGGTGGGGATTGGATAGGTAGGGGTGGGGTGGGTAGGGTGGGGTTGGGGTTGGGGTAGGGTGGTGTGGGTAGATAGGGGGTGAAAAAATATTTAATAGATTATTATATAACTAATAATAAATATGTTGGGGAAATAGCAACATCAAACCACAATTAAACCTATCTATTATTTAAAATAGGATTTGATGTTTATAAAACCATAATCTTAGTTTTGAGTTCAGAATGTTGAAAAACATGTGTTGTTTTTCAAAATAGACTTGAAGAATTTTCTAAGTATTAAGCATCAGCTGATAAGTTAAAACATCGGCCGAACTCTAAGTATCAGAAGATGAATCATCTTCAAAGGATCAAACGAGAAGAAAAGAGCATCAGCTGAGGATTTACGAAGTATCAGCTGATGGTTTACAAAACATCAGCGGAAGATCAAAAGCATCAGCTGACACCTCTAAAGCATCAGCTAGTGACACAAAGCATCAGCTGAAGACTTCTCCAGTTCAGATAAGCAGTTTACTTTTTATTAAAGTAAATTTTATAAGTTTATCACTCTACATGATCATCAGAACATGATTGGTCTACTGATCATATGGGTTGATTAACTTATCCTCTTTAGTCCTTATTTATTTCATCAGCTGAGCAAAAATATTATTGCATTTTAGAGTTTAGTTTCATCAGCTGACCAGTGTTAAATATAAACACTTGGTTGATTTTATTCTTAAGTCAAGGCAGAACATGTGTTGTTCTATTTTGCCTTTAGAATTTCCTTTGTAAAAGTATTAGCACTTTTTGAATCTGTAAAGAGACAAAAAGGATAGAGTTTGACCCTCTGGAAAAGGTGAAAGCTACTTTACAAAAGGAAGATCTCGAAGATTTGTTTCAACAACTAAGTATGGCTGACAACTCCATACTTGGTAAAGTCAAATCTTAAGAAAACATGGTGTTGTATAAAGTACAAGCATGGAAAAAGTAGTTTGCACTTCCAAAGCAAAAGGTATGGGTTTAATAATATAGTAATAGATAGTGGGTTTCACTTTATCAGATAGTACATGCACTTTATACTTTTCGTGTATAAAGTAAATCTACTTTCTGTTAGATTATGTGTAGAGATAGATAACACGTGTTATCGTGTCTAATGCTATAAGACACTAATGGATCACACTGCTACACACCCGGTTAGAACCTTTTGGATTTTTACCAAGTTATATGTGTGTAATAATTATTGAGAAGGAAAATAATAATAGTTATTTATTATTTTAAAAGGGGGAAATTAATATTTAAGTTTAAATATTAATTGGACCAATAAATTAATAGTTGTTTAATTAATTAGACATGTCAAGGGTATTTTATGCAATTAGGTGATAGTTTTATTAAAGCTGGGCTTTAATTAAACGGGCTTGGCCTTAATAAGGTTTATAATATAAATAACATTTTAAGGTTTAAGGAATCATAAGATAATCACAAGTTGCAAAAAGAAACCCTAGCCTCTCCCTCTCACTCTCTCTGCGTCGAACTCAAGGCAACCCCAAGGGGGTCTCGGCCTCGTCGCACATCACACACGCACGCACGGTTCTTGCGTGATCAGTTTTTGGTGATATCCTGTGGCGGTCTAGCAGCCTGTTCGAGGTGGTGTAGTAGCGGTGTTCTACCTTTAGCTATTTGGATTAAAGTTTCGAGTTTTTGCTGAAAGGTATAACCTTTAATCCTTATTCTTTGTTTTAGTTTCCTGTACGAGTTAGATGAGATCACTGGAGGGGTTTTTTTGTTTATCTCCGCTGCGTATGATTTTATACCCTACAAAACCCTTGAGTGGTATCAGAGTCACTTCTAACCTCGTAGGGAACTAGGTAGGCTTCTTTTTATCATTATGAATAGGTTTCTTTTTATCAAGGATTAACTTTTTGGATTATCCAAGTATTTTTGGAATCAAGTTTTAATTTTAAAATGGATAATAAATTAGTTATGATAAAAAGAGGTTAAGGTTTAATTCTTAAAAATTGTTATTATTATTTTTCTTGTTTTGCGATTTATATGAATTCGGTGGCGGTGATGCCACCGTGAACGGCGGTAGGTTACGACGGGAAACCACCGAGGACGGTGGCGTTGGTGATCGGCGAAGGCTGGTTGTCGGCGTCGGCTGCTCTCTTTTTTTCGCTGCCACCAACAGGTCGGCGGCAGTGTGGTGGTCGGCGGCCAGAATCTCCGGCGAACGGCAGCATGGCAAGGGGAGGCCCAACAGCGGCCTGCACCTGCGGCCCAATCAGCCCATTCATGTTGTTGGTCCATCGAATTTTTAACGGCCCAGTTTTGTGGCCCAAAGGTATTTTAGGTTTAGTTTTGGGTAACACCAAACATGATTAAATCTAAAAGGTTTCTATAAGTTTTTTTAAAACTTATGGTTAAAATATTTAATTTTAGTCATGATTATTTTTATAATAATCAAGTATTGGTTAAAATTAATTATTTTTAGTAATCGCATAACAATGATTAATATATATATATATATATATATATATATATATATATATATATATATATAACAGTTATTGTTAAACCAGGTGATTTTAACAGGTAGTTAAAGTCAAGGTAATTCATCAAGTTGTGATAATTAGAGAATTGTTTTTTGATGTATTAGTTTTAGTACATGTTTAGGATGTCCTAGCCGAGCCCTAGACCTTGTGGATTGTTTTATTTACTGCACTTGTGGTTGTGATTTGTTTTTCTCTTCTATGGTGTGGGGAGGCCTGCGTGCCACTTACAACCCCTATTCTATTATGTAAAAGTACTAGATTTGCGGGTCTGCGTGCCTTTGATTATCTTGTAATTTTATATATCTAGTTTTTTAGTTTTTAAATAGAATAGTATATAAATAGAATAGACTTGAAGCTGATTCAAAGGAGCAGGATTGGATGCAGGAGCCAGTGGGAGCTTCAGAATGTCATGCCATGTGTGTTGTTTTCCACTTAGGTTTTGGACCGTCGGGTTTTTCGTGTGGCTCACGAAACCGACATTATTTGAGGGCAAGGCTAAGGCATAGTTGTTTGTGGTTGTTTTATTTCTTTACATATTATATATGTGTGGTTGTGATTCTCACGATGAAATAAAACAAGGGTTTTAATAATAGTCATTATTAAACAGTGTTTTTAAAATAAACTGGCAAATTCCTTTTTAGAAAAATCTTAGATCATTGTGCTACCCACCTAATGGTACACCTTTCCTGTTAAACGGTACTCGGGTGTCGGAAGTGACCAAACCTTGGGCATTCGGGTTCAAACCATTACGGAGAATGGTGTGAAAGACTCTGCGATAATCGGGAGTTCAGGCCAGAGTTCACACTGTCTTAGGTGGTGCGTTCTATTTTGGTGATAATCGTGAGTCCCGGACCAAAATGCACTAGAGGGACTAACGCATGCACGGCTCTTGTAGCTGATTTCCGGCAGATCTAGGAGTCGTGTCCAGGTAGGATACGATTGGTATAGGTTTACCTACCAGAAATAGCATTGTCCCGGTGGGAAGTGCCCAAACCTTACATGTAAAATATGGATCCTAGTCTAATAATTTATTTTTAAAAGGTAATAAATATTAGAGGATATAATCACATTACTGAATCGGTTTTTATTTTTTCTTTTTCTGTAGATGTCTATTTTATCTGTTATTCCGTTCTATTCACCCAAGGAATCTCTAAGCCTCATCGTCGGCAAGTGTAAGCTTTCAGGTCCAAACTTTGCTGTTTGGAAGATGCATCTAAAGAATGTTTTAGATGCACAGGGAAAGCTACACATCATAGAGACATTGCCTCCAGAACGACCAGGAGTAGATGCCTAGGATAGTGAGTATGATGCCTAGGATAGTGAGTATGATGCTTACTATCAGTATCTGGCTGACGAATCTGACGTTATGTCGATTCTCGTTCTCACAGCTTCATCCGAGTTTTTGGATGATCTCCGGGAGAAGTCATCTTTTGAGGTCGTTCAGGGACTGGAGCAAAAGTTCAAGTACAGTGAACGAGTATGTCGTATCTTGCTGATGAAGGAAATTATTTCAGCGAGGATGAAAGAAAACCAGCCGGTTAGCGATCATCTCATTAACATGAGAAGGCTCTTGGATTTCTATGAAAGCTTTGGGTCAAAGTCAAAACCACATGTGCTAGTCATGCTTTTGTTTGGTTCTTTATCGGACTACTACCAGAGAAGGGTAATGTACATCCTCGGTGATTTTGAGATGACCGTCGCGGAGCTGCACGAGATCCTTATGTGCATCAGCGATGAGGTGAATCCAAAGCAGCTAGAGTCAACAGTTGTGGACCCTATGCAGGAAGATGACTGGGTGGAAGAGTTTGGAGAGATTTGTTGCCCAGACTGTGGTAGCAAGGATTCATGCGAGCACTCACTCGACATAGATCAACTGGACATTGGTTCGCCCAATGACTCAGGTATCTTTATGATAGATTGTCTTATTACTTCTTATGAATCATGGGTATTCGATACCGGATGTGGTCATCACATATGCAATCATTTGCAGGGATTCAAGAGAAGTAGGAAGCTAAGACAAGGAGATATGGACCTACGGGTAGGCGAAGGCTCCATGTTCGTGCTGAAGCTGTAGGAACATACTGTCTTAGTTTGCCTTCGGGCATGGTCTTAGAACTAGAACCTTGTTATTATGTTCCTAGACTTATCAAAAACGTTATCTCGTTTGATTTGCTTATAGACTGTGGTTTTAACTATATTATGAATAGTGAGGTGATTTCTTGTTTTAAAAATGATGTTTTCTATTTTAAAACTATTCCACAAAATGGTTTATACACGCTAAATCTAGATAATGATGATAAAGACATATATCATATAAGTAAAAGATCCAAGAGTAACTTGAATCAGACTTACCTCTAGCATTGTCGTTTAGGACATATAAACGAGAAACGCATAGAGAAGCTCCGAGATGACGGAATTCTAGAACCATTTGACTTGGAGTCATATGATATTTGCGAATCTTTCTTGTCTGGTAAAATGACAAAGCAGCCTTTCAACAGTGAGAATGAAAGGGCTAGTGAGTTACTAGGGATAATACACACAGATATGTGTGGACCCTTTACTCCAGAGGCTAGAGGAGGATACCGGTACTTCATTACCTTTACTGATGACTTCAGTAGGTTCGGTTATGTCTATCTTATGAGACTTAAATCTGAAAGTTTTGACAAGTTCAAACAGTTTCAGAATGAAGTACAAAATCAGCTGGACAAGAAGATAAAGCTGCTTTGGTCTGACCGAGGTGGTGAGTATCTGAGTCAGGAATTCGACGATCATTTGAAGGAATGTGGGACTGTTTCACAACTCACTCCTCCGTATACACCTCAGATGAACGGTGTGTCAGAAATGAGGAATCGTACATTGCTTGACATGGTACGATCAATGATGAGTTGAAGTTCATTTCCTTTGTCGTTTTGGGGGCACGCACTCGAGACAGCGGCGTTCATGTTGAATCTGGTTCCGACAAAATCGGTTGAAAAGACACCGTTCAAGGTATGGACGGGGAAAAAGCCCAAAATGTCTTTTCTCAAGGTTTGGGGATGTGAGGTGTATGTTAAGCGAACATTCACGTATAAAATCAATCCCAAATCAGATAAGTGTATCTTTGTGAGTTATCCCAAGGAAACCAAGGGATACTATTTCTATAACCTAGACGAGAACAAAGTTTTTGTTGCTCGTAAGGGGGTTTTCTTGGAAGAGAAGTTTCTAAACTCAGAGATTCCAAGAAAAGAAATAGAGCTTCAAGAAACTGAAGAGGAAGAGATAACACCACCACCGATAATCGAACCCGTAATTCAACAAAGAATTGTTGAATCTCAACCCGAGTCTGTGGTTGAGGAAGAAGTGCAAACACAAGACCTTCGCAGATCTAGCAGACCTCGTCATGAGCCAGATAGGTATCTAGGATTCCTGGTTGCTCAAGACGAAGGGGATCTTTCAGAACCCACCACCTACCAAGATGCTGTTTCAGGTTTAGAATATGAGAAATGGCTAGATGCCATGAAGGCAGAGATGCAATCCATGTATGACAACCAAGTTTGGAAGTTAGTAGATTTGCCTCAACACAGCAAAGCTGTTGGGTGCAAATGGGGTTTCAAGAAGAAGACCGACATGGATGGAAAGGTGCATACCTATAGAGCTAGGCTAGTGGCAAAAGGTTTCACGCAAACTCATGGTGTTGACTATGATGAAACTTTTTCCCAGTGGCAATGCTCAAAACCGCCTTCCTTAACATGAAGTTGACAGAGGATGTATATATGATACAACCGGATGGTTTTGCGGATCCAAAGAATCCTAATAAAGTATGCAAGTTGCTAAAATCCATTTATGGTTGAAGCAGGCTTCTAGGAGCTGGAACTTACACTTTAATAAGCGCATCAAAGAGTTTGGTTTTACCAAAAGTGAGTTCGAGTCATGTGTTTACACTAAATTCAGTGGGCGCGCGGTAACCTTCCTAGTCTTGTATGTAGATGACATACTGTTAATAGGAAACAATATACCAGTATTACAAGGAGTAAAATCCTGGTTAGGTAAATGTTTCCAGATGAAAGACTTAGTCAAAGTACATATATGGACAAAGTCGTGAAAAGATTCAAGATGGATGAATCCAAGAAAGGATTTATTCTAATGCAATCTAGCACGGTTTTGAGCAAGGCTCAGTGTTCTGTATCTAGTCAAGATCAGAACAAGATGAAATTGATTCCATATGCCTCGGCAATTGGATCAATTATGTATGCCATGCTATGTACCAGGCCCGATGTTGCCTATTCCATAAGTGTCACGAGTAGATACCAGCAAAATCTGGGTGAAGCTCATTGGGTAGCTGTCAAGAACATTCTCAAGTACCTGAGAAGGACAAAAGACATGTTCCTAGTTTATGGAGGTTCGATGGATGAGCTTTGTGTAACTGGTTACACTGATGCTAGTTTCCAAACCGACAGAGACGACTTTAGGTCACAGTCAGGATTTGACTTTACCCTAAACGGAGGAGTTATATCTTGGAAAAGTCAGAAGCAAGATACAATAGCAGATTCGACAATAGAGGCATGTATATTGCAGCAAGTGACGCGGCAAAGGAAGCTGTCTGGCTGAGGAATTTTATCTCAGACCTTAGAGTTGTTGCCAGTATCTCTAGGCCGATTGATATATTCTGTGATAACTCAGGGGCTGTGGCGCAAGCTAAAGAGCCAAGAGATCATTAGCGGACTAGGCATGTACTCAGAAAATATCACCTAATCCGAGAGATCATTGGAAGAGGAGATATTAGACTACAAAAGATACCGACGGACGACAACGTTGCTGACCCGTTGACGAAGCCGATAGCTAGAGCTAAGCATGAGAGACATGTGAATTCTATAGGGATGCAGTTGCTGGAATATAGCAGGTAGTTCAAGTTTTTGATTATTACTATAGATATAACTTGAAACTCTTATATTATGTTTTTACATTTCATGGGATTGAAATAGGAGGTATTTACATAATTGTTTCTCGTTGTCTATTATTAGCATGTTTTAACCTATCCATGATGAATTCAAGTTATGAATTCACTAAATGCCCGTAGCTACTTAATGTAGTGGGAGCTACATTAGGGAGATAATGCTATTATGAATATTTGATGATTTATTCGGGGTTGAATAAAAGCACAAGGTTGTGACTAAATATTCATATATATTTATCAGGAGGGATAAATATTGGGAGTGATCCGCATCGAGTTTACTTCATGTAGCAACATCAAAAGTTAACTTGATAGGTTGTCCTTAGACCTGAGATATTTGGTTTGGGGCGTAGTAACCACTGTACTTTAGCGCGTTCTAACGTCACACCGTAACAGGGTGATTATAAGGGGCATGTCTAGGTGCAGCGGAAGCTATGTGCTCAAATTGCAAATAGTCAAGATGGTATTTGCACCTCCTACAATTAAGAGAGATATTTCTGGCCCCCTCGACGATTGAGACTACTAAAAATGTGTGGCCGCGCTCGGTTAGAATGATAGGTTTCATTCGGTAAACCGTAACTGCAGAGTGTCGAGATCAGAGCCGAGAAAATCTGAGTATTCAGAATAAGATCCCTGCTCCATGTCTAATACTCACATTACGGAATATCGCGATACAAAAAGAAAAGCCTAGATAGTCCAAGGGGTGGACTATATCTCTAGATGTAAGAGATCTTATAGCCTGGTTAACCTAAGTGTCTGGCTAGGGACCTCCTTAGGCCAACGGTGTACAAGGAGCTTATCTTGCACAAGAGGGAGTCTGTTAGATTATGTGCAGAGATAGATAACACGTGTCATCGTGTCCAATTCTATAAGACACTAAAGGATCACACTGCTACACACCCATTTAGAACCTTTTGGATTTTTACCAAGTTATATGTGTGTAACAATTATTGAGAAGGAAAATAATAATAGTTATTTATTATTTTAATAGGGAAATTAATATTTAAGTTTAAATATTAATTGGACCAATTAATTAATAGTTATTAATTTATTAGAAAGATCAAGGGTTTTATGCAATTAGGTGATAGTTTAATTAAAGCTGGGCTTTAATCAAACGGGTTTGAGCCTTAATAAGGTTTATAATATAAATGACCTTTTAAGGTTTAAGGAATTATAAGATAATCAGAAGTTGCAAAAAGAAACCCTAGCCTCTCCCTCTCCCTCTCTTTGCGTCGAACTCAAGGCAACCCTAAGGGGGTCTCGGCCTCGTCGCACATCACACACGCACGCACGGTTCTTGCGTGATCAGTTTTTGGTGATATCCTGTGGCGGTCTAGCAGCCTGTTCGAGGTGGTGCGGTATCGATGTTCTACCTTTAGCTATCTGGATTAAAGTTTCAAGTTTTTGCTGAAAGGTATAACCTTTAATCCTTATTCTTTGTTTTAGTTTCCTGTACGAGTTAGATTAGATCACTAGAGGGGGTTTTTAGTTTATCTCCGCTGTGTATGATTTTATACCCTACAAAATCCTTCACTTTCTACCCACTAACTTTATCTATTATAATATTATTATTCTTATACTTTATTGTCTCCTTCTCTTGCCACCATCCGGACACCAAGCTTCTATATATACTCAAGAATTCCCCATGCTTAAATATATAGGTTGAACACTGTAAAATCTCATTAGTTGAGATTTAGAAGAGTTAGCAAAATATTTCACAATGTATACAAACTTGTTCATGTGTTGAACATTCTAAGCATTAGTTGGTTAGAATTAGCTAGTCTATGTGTTAGACTAAAACTGTTGTCACCTTTGTTGAACTTAGATTTTCCGCATTCATGTAATTCTTGATTAATATCAATAAGAATTATATAAAGTACATCCGTGTGGTTTAATTTTTAATTAACTAAAGTTTGTATTCAACCCCCCTTCAACAAACATTTGTTGTTGTAGTATCCTTTCGGGACCAACAAAATACATAATATTAAATGGGTCGTTCTTGGTAAATATCCATTAATTTTAGATCCGATCCAAATACAAGTAAATGGATCTTAATGTTAATGGGTCAGATAAAGATCCAACTATATGGGTCTACGGGTCAAGTCAGATATTTTAAAGTTCCGACCCGATCCGCCCTTTTAACTACCTAACTCCCAATTAGATTTGGTAGAAAGAGTTTATTAATGATTTCATTTCGGCGTATTAAAGATGTCAATTTTGTGTAAACACTAGATATAGAAAATTAGTGTTAGTTTATATGTGTTCTTTTTTCTAAAATAAATTTTTCTGTAATCATTCACTAAAGACGGAGTCGGAAGTGTATAAAGAACACAGTTTTGAGACAAAATTCAGCGTGATCCTGTAATCATTTAGGAAAGAAGTACTTGGTTAGCAAGCTTCTTGATAAACGATCTCGTTGACAAGAGTTGTTTCAAAGCTAATAAAGCAACATGACTTTGAAAACTATAGAAAAAAAATACACTTTTCAATATTTTTAAAAGTTTAATTTTTGAAAGTGCAATGAAATTGTCACATTTTATTGTTGTTTATAACCAACTTTGAATACTATTATGTAGTGTACTGAATTTTTAATAATTATCATTTAATATATTTAACTTGGTATATTAGGTAATCCGCTGACGTGACACATATTCAAGTGACGTGGCTACTAAAGTGACATCATATTAGATTTACTTGTTTGAAAATAAATAAAAATTAAATTATTATTATTATTATTATTATTATTATTATTTGTAGAAACTAGAAGTGGGGTTGAATAGTTTTTATGTCTACTTTTTCGAGTTCTTATAAATAAATAAGTTTTGAGACAAATTTAATACGTGTTAGTAAATGCAGAAAAGTAAATATGCAAATGGAATGTAAATGTGCAAAAATATAAAGATGCGTAAAGTAAATAAATATATATGTAGTAATAATTATATATATATATATATATATATATATGTAGGAACCTAGAGGGGGGGGGGGATAGGTTCTTTTACTTAGTTTACCAAATTTTACACTTATAAAATTTTGTAAGTTGTATTATAAGGATTAATCTTGAAGTTTATAACAACACAACAAATATTTGCAAGAATTTAAAGAGAGTAGAGATAGAGAGATATCACCAAGAGTAGACAAAAGATTTATATTGGTTCATGCAAGTGTCAACAAACTTGCACTACATCCACTCCTTGGCCTCACCCACCAAGAGTTTGCTCCACTAGCTTTTCTCTTTGAAGGTAGAGATAAACCTTTACATCTTCTCTCTTTAGCTTACAAAAATAATCTTCTCTCTTGCAAACAAGGCTAAGCTGTGCCTAACTTCACTCTAAATATGTTGGCTAGAGTTAATCCTCACTTCTCTCTAATTCTATAGGCTAGAGATAATCCTCACTTCAATCTAATTAGAAAGGCTAGAGTTGATCCTTACACTATTACAAAATATATGAATGATGTTGTAATGTTTGAACTTTGATGACTTTCACTCTTGCTTGGATCTTGATCTTGAAAGGTTGAGTAATATCAAAGTATATGAGCTTACAAGATCTTGTATGTATTCTCCATATTTCAGATTGCAAGAGCTTAGTGAAATCACAAGACCATCGGACTGCTGAAACTTTTTGAGCCTTTTTAAATATAGACGTTAGCCTTTTACCAAAACCACACACAACCAATTTTTTCCATTAGAATGTACTGAAAATGAGTCTTTGAAAAGTTGGGTTGGTGTCATACTTCTTATGTTTGAATTTAAACACCAAATAGGAAGTTTAGAAGCCAAATGCATAAAGCATGTTGGACTTTTACTTCTTTAAAAGATTCCTTTTACTAAAATTGGTGTTGTATTGTTTCATAGAAAGATTGTGTTTAGTATTTGCCAAAATAAGAAGTCTTGTACTTATTTAACCAAGCTTGTGATTTTTATAAAAAGTTTGTTAATTTTATAGAAGTTTTTATAATAATAATTTTATAAAATCTTAAACTTGTTTAATTGTAAGCTCATATATTTCAAATTCTTGTTTGTAGATTTCTTTGTCATCAGCTTTGAAGAATTCATCTTCACTTGTTGAGTACGAGTTCGGTTGACTTCAAGAAGAACAATGTTTAAAAGTCGTGGGCTGTGCAGCGACGGTTGATTCGCGGTCGACCGTGGGATCGACTGTGAAGATTGAATGTTTGCTTTTATCTTGTTGATTTGAAGTCTTCAATTATTTGTTCTTCACTTGATCATTACTTTTAGGTTTGTTAACCTTTAAAGAATGTAACATATGAACATATGAATAAATTTGATAAGCAATAACATTATTTGTTCATATTTTTGTCATCATCAAAATAAGGAGTCCATTTCTTAATGTGTCACCATGTATGCACTAACAATCTCCCCCTTTTTGATGATGACAAAATATGCAAAATCTAATTAATATTTCTACACAAATTTATTCAGGTTAACAATGTTGCATATCTACATTCTTCTCCCCCTTTGGTCGAATAAAAAAGGAACATTCTTCTCCCCCTGTTGATCTAGCACAAAATATGTGATGAAGCTCCCCCTTGATCAAAGCTCCCCATTGCCTTACGATCCCTATGATCTAGTATTTGATTTATGATGATGCTCCCCGTTGATTTATGATCCCTTTGAGCTAGCACTTGACAAAAGATAGACAAAGCAAAACACAAGTGCAAGATATACAAAAGTATGTGCGTAAACTTAATTTAGGAAAAATCAAATATACTCAAGTATGAATCATGAGAGAATTATGCATCATTATCTTGTATTTATGTAAATAATAGGAAGTGAATATGTGAACAAATATATATGAGATATTCTTTTTGGTATGTGACCCCCCTTAAAATGTGCAAATGATGTTAGGGACAACCAAAATCCACAAATCTAATTTTTAGATGAATATCAAAAACTTTCTTAGCTCTAGATTGTGGAGTTTATCACAATATTAGTTTATTTATAACTAATTGATATTTATTCATTTTCATTATGTAGCAAGTAAAGGTTTAATCAATGTTTATACCAAGATTTTATAGATCATCCTTTATTCCTTCATGAGTATTTTAGCGCATGTAGTCCTACTTATGATTTTCATCCTTTCAAGATGAGACAATGAATGTAGCATGTATGGTTATATCAAGTAAGTGACCAATGTGTGCACTAAATTGACAATTATTTTGATTTCATGTATGAAGCACATAATGTTATTCATGTATAGTATCTCGATCTTCAAAGAATAATTCATTATGTATGTAGATCAACATATCATGAGAAATTGTTATAGAATTTATCTTTTGCATGATAACGATCAACATTGATAGGTATTTTTCTCAAGTATTACATATTTTGAGTTAATTCAATATCTACGTATTCTCACTAAACTATACTCTCATCATTACTAGTATACAAAAGTTTTCAAATTTCAAACAAGTCAACAAAGATTTTGTAGTTACATGTTTGGTTCATAATTATTTAAGTTTATCTTCGTTTGATAGATCAACTAGGCTTAAGTATAAGTTTACTTGTTATTTTATCTTATATTCAAATTTGCTTTTTCATTATGTGTATTCAATATTCAACAAGATTAAGATGATTTAACAAAAGTGTTCTCATGAGTACAAAAGCATGAAATACAAATACTATAATCATTTTTTTATGCACGTATACCTCATAGATTCATGTGTCAAATGATAGTTAAATTAAGCGTGTGACACATGAGATAGTCATTTAAGTACATAAGCATATACAAGCATATATCAAGATGACAAATAACATGATTTCTTATATGAGACATAACTTGTCATCTATTTTTACTATCTTGATTTCAAAGAATAATTCATTAAGTACCATGACAAGATAGTAAGATTGAGCCACTTGCAACAATCAATATGTTAATTTATATGTCTTCACTTTGTAATCATTTTCACATATCTTGTATTACAAACTTATTTTAAAAACCTTTTTGATAGTGATCATATATGAAAAATCCATGCGTAAGATAGCTTGACCACAATTTATTACATGATAATTATTCAACACTTGATGAGCATGAATGACATGTCATAATGTTACACATGTTTAGGGATATTTCATGTAAGAATCACATATGTAATTTGATAACTTGAAGAACAAGGATATGTCAAATATAAACCAAGGTGTTATCATTTAGCGTGTATTGTTATTTTGGTGACATTGATATAAACAAGATATTATGAGCATCACATATGAATTGCATGTAAGCATTTTATTTTTTAAACAATGTAAGATATAGAATTTAGTCATAAGATTTGTAAATTAACTTTATTTATTCATGCATGCAATTACTTAGTGAGTTCTTTTATAAGTAACACATGAAATGTTTGACCAAATGATTTTTCAAACTCTTATGTCATAACTAAACTTTTAGTGTACGATTACTTTGAATTATGAAGTGTATATGTATGTCTCTATTTATTTGATGAAATTTTATTTTTACTTCATAATAAACATTGAGTGACTTTACAAAGTCAATTAGTTTATCACCTTTACAAAACATCTTGTCTTTTTGAATGAAGTTCTTGAAATTGAGACCCAAGACAAGATACTCAAATTTTATCATCGTAAAAAGTTGCATGTTAGCATATTGTTGCACTAAACCAAGGTATTATAATTCATTTTATACATAAAGGTTTAGGCATAGCGTGTTAATAGCATAAACATGCTTTTGTTCGTTTGTTTACGATGTTGTTCAAAAAGTTTGTATAAGTTCTCAAAGAAATAGGTGATGAAGTGATGATGATTCATTATATTTGAAACACATATGTGAATATAAACTTAACATGTATGTGTACAACAATTTACTTCATGTGTCCTAAATGTTCGAAGATTTTGGAAGACAATTGAATCATTTATGTTGCATTGATGCATGATTAGTATTAAGCAAGAGTAAACCTATATATAAGCCTTAAATAGAAAATTTTAAAAGTTACATCAAGCTCACGATCGAAGTCATGGTTGACCGTGGAGCATCTGATAGATTTAGAATTTTGAAAAACTCCAAAGGGTCGACGGTCGATGCACGGTATCGACCGTGTGTCAACCGTGAAGCACCTGTTCACTTTTTCTTTATTTGTTTAACTTTTCAACAAAAATTATATATATGTATATCTCAGCTTTATTTTGTCACAAACCCATCTTTCATCATATTAGTTTACTATTATTCTTCTTTTAATTTTTACAACTCATAGAAACAAGGCTCAATCTTTACACAACATTATTCATACATGTTAGATTTGTGCGCAAATTAGAGCCCTAAGAAGATGAAGAGGAAACTATGGTGAGGAATTTTACCTTTTGAGAGAAATATTCAAAATCAAGTGAGAAGATGACAATGAAAGAGCCTTCAACCGTAGATGCACCGTGAATCCACCCCGGGCTTTAACCGTAGCTTCACCCATAAGGTAAACTCTTGTTTCTTGTAGTGAGTTTTAAGATTTTTGAGTGACAAAGCAAAAATGGAGGCTAGGGTTTTTGTGAGGAAGATGGGTAAAGTGATAAAGTGGTTAAATGAGAGAGAAATAAGGCAAAATAGGGTTAAAATATGTCAGACACCCGACAGACGATCCACGGTCGACCGTGGCATCGACCGCGAGTATTCAGTTTCAATTTGATCATTTGGGCAGTGGACCCACGGTCGATACGCGGCTGCGACTGTGGTTCGACCGTGGACCTTCTGGAATCATTATTTTGAAAAGTTTCACATGATCAAACTTTATTTCCTAGGGAGTATGTTCAATCATTACTAAACCAAATCTTATTGCATCTACTACTTCTTTCTTAAGTGGTTTAGTAAATATGTCCGCTATATCTTACTAATTTTAAGACATGTATATAACTTTCAAATTCTAAGACAATGTTACTTATGATAAAATCCAATTTAGTTCTTTAATCACTTAGAACCTAACAAGGTATATGACAATGAAATTCATGGGTTTGAAGAAAACCATCAATTTTTGACAAATAATTTATTATTTGAGCATATATTTCCATATATAGAAATATATAACACATATTTTCAAATCATTTCAAAGACTTTTAGTCAAGAACATGTTTAATGAGAAATATAAATATTGCATATACTCATTTAAGAGAATGCGGTGAACATAAGCATGATATATCAAATTTCGAAATATTGTTCATCAATATGCAATATTATCTTTAAGTACAAAGTTTCTCACAAAAAAATACTCTTGTTTAGATGTAGTTTAAATATTCTAATTTTATGAAATCATACATCTAGAATTATTTTCACAATTAATCAACTATCAATTTTCACAAGTTTGATATATAATGATCTTCAAGATAGTTTAATGTTTGTCTAGCATATATCAAGAAGGACTTCAAGTTAAATTTATATAAATTAAAACACAAGTCCAAATGATATGAGTATAATTAATATGTCATTATAGCACCACATAGTTCAACTTTGTAGCTCAATGAAAAATAATTTCACATGAGTATGAATTGACATTTGCAAGACATTTAGGTATTTGATAAGTATTTAAATGTCTTCTATATTTAATTACCTTGTCATGCAATACTAGTCATTTACACTTAAGTTAATTTTATATCGGTACAATTCGATTTTCATGGCACATTTAAATGATTATCTTCACACACATCATTATTAGAATATCTTAGGAATTTTTCAATAGTTACACATATCAATAAAATCTTGGGGATATATGTATGTATCTTTTCTTGAATTGATCCCAAGACTTTAACTTAAAATGATGTATTTTATAAAATTTCCAATTCCAAGTATTTCCTATGATTTCGTCATACTTTTCTAGTACAAAGTGTGATCTTAAACCTTTTTAATAAGCCATGAAAATCTTATGATATTTTTAATATTTGCTAAAGCATTTTATGATACATAACATATTTTCTCATGTCTTCTATTAATGTTTTTGCTACCCTTTATTTATTTTTATATCAAACCAAGTTTTAATAAAATTTTAGATATAATAAACACAATTAAATATATCAAGTAGCTACACATATGTTCTCATGACACTTTCAACACATAGATGTTAACGTATAAAATTGTGTTTCACAAATGTAGTTCAAGAACATTATTCTTGATGATTTGTTATCCAAGTCTTTCATCCACACAATATTTCAAGTTGCATCATGAATGATATTCAACCTCTAATGCAACCTACAACTCAAACATTTTTCATGTGTGTGGTACCCATCTTTTCATGGGTCCGGGATTGTTAGTATCAAAGACACCTACTTTGATCCACCTTTGTGTTATCTTGAAACCTTTATAATACCAAGTGTTCATAGAATCAATTGTTTTATGTGAACGTCTTGATTTTTGAAACACTTTCGATTTAGGTTTCTTGAAACTAAGTTCATGCCTTGAGCTTGAAGTATAAGACTTCATCATTTTTTTATTACGTGCAACCTTAGGCATACACATGGAAGAACTAGAAACAATATTGCATTTTTCAAAAATTTCAACCTTCCAGTGTGCCGACGGTCGATGCACGGTATCGACCGTGGATCGAACGTGAGGCTCCTGGATTTCTTCTTTTGCCTCTTGTTTCACAACTTTGAGAGGTTTTGATAATATGTTGCTTGTTTCAATTGAGAACTCAAAACCTCCTTCATCACTTGATGATTTTTGAATTTTAACATTTTTTTCCTTGAAATTTACACAAGTATAGCAACCTTGTGAGATAATGTTAGATTTTCTTAACTCATTTATTTCCTTGACCAAGATTTCATTAAGAGCTTTGAGTTTGAAAGTATCATTCTCAACATTTTTAAAATCATTGGTCTTGGTAATGAGTTTTGAATTGATATCAAGTAACATATCATATTTATCTTTTAGCTCAACATAAGAATCATGTGAGCTTTCTTTACTACTAAGGTTATTGAAGAAGGATACCTCATTTTCTTCAATAGCTATGAAGCAAGCTTGTTCTCTTGATGTCTATTTTTCTTCATTTCCTCTTGCCTCAAGCTCCTCAAGTTTCTCTATATCTTTCCATAATCTCTTGACACAAGTGTAAGAACACATGTATTCATATTTACTTTTCTAAAGAGATTTATAAATAAATATCAATGTTTGTTTATTTAGTGACTCTCTTTCAAATTCACTTCCATAAAAATCACTTTCAACAAAGTCACCCATGTTATAATTTATTGATCTTAAGAAAGTCATCATGTAGGTTTTCCAACCTAAAAGTGTATAATCAATAAACATGGGTAACGTGGCCATATAAACCCCCAAACTTAGGTTATCATTTAAGTCCATGGATCTAACTCAATATTTTTGTAACAAAATGTTTTCTTAAAGATTTACAAAGAAAGTTGTATCACAAAACAACTTTTACAAAAATTTTAGAGCAACTTGCTCTGATACCAATTGTAAGAACCTAGAGGGGGGGGGGGTTGAATAGGTTCTTTTACTTAGTTTACCAAATTTTACACTTATAAAATTTTGTAAGTTGTGTTATAAGGATTAATCTTGAAGTTTATAACAACACAACAAATATTTGCAAGAATTTAAAGAGAGTAGAGATAGAGAGATATCACCAAGAGTAGACAAGAGATTTATAGTGGTTCATCCAAGTGTTAACAAACTTGCACTACATCCACTCCTTAGCCTCACCCACCAAGAGTTTGCTCCACTAGCTTCTCTCTTTGAAGGTAGATATAAACTTTTACAACTTCTCTCTTTAGCTTACAAGAAATAATCTTCTCTCTTGCAAACAATGCTAAGATGTGCCTAACTTCACTCTAATTATGTTGGCTAGAGTTAATCCTCGCTTCTCTCTAATTCTATAGGCTAGAGATAATCCTTACTTCACTCTAATTAGAAAGGCTAGAGTTGATCCTTATACTATTACAAAATATATGAATGATGTTGTAATGTTTGAACTTTGATGACTTTCACTCTTGCTTGGATCTTGATCGTGAAATATTGAGTAATATCAAAGTATATGAGCTTACAAGATCTTGTATGTATTCTCCATATTTCAGATTGCAAGAGCTTAGTCAAATCACAAGACTTGAGTTGGTTTAAATAAGGAAAAAGTTGAAAGTTCATAAAAAGTGTCCAGACTGTCCACGGTCGAACCACGGTCGACTGTGGCTTCGACCGTCGACCTGCTGGAACTTTTTGAGCCTTTTCAAATATAGACTTTGGCCTTTTACCAAAACCACATACAACCCATTTTTACCATTAAAATGTACTGAAAAGGAGTCTTAGAAAAGTTAGGTTGGTCTTATACTTCTTATGTTTGAATTTAAACACCAAATAGGATGTTTAGAAGCCAAATGCATAAAGCATGTTGGACTTTTACTTCTTTGAAAAATTCCCTTTACTAAATTTGGTGTTGTATTGTTTCATAGAAAGATTGTGTTTAGTATTTGTCAAAATAAGAAGTCTTGTACTTATTTAACCAAGCTTGTGATTTTTATAAAAAGTTTGTTAATTTTTATAGAAGTTTTTATAAAAATAATTTTATAAAAACTTAAACTTGTTTAATTGTAAGCTCATATATTTCAAATTCTTGCTTGTAGATTTCTTCGTCATCGGCTTTGAAGAATTTATCTTCACTTGTTGAGTACGAGTTCGGTTGACTTCAAGAAGAACAATGTTTAAAAGTTGTGGGTTGTGCAGCGACGGTTGATTTACGGTCGACCGTGGGATCGACCGTGAAGATTGAATGTTTGCATTTATCTTTTTGATTTGAAGTCTTCAATAATTTTTTCTTCACTTGATCATTACTTTTAGGTTTGTTAACCTTTAAAGAATGTAACATATGAACATATAAATAAATTTGATAAGCAATAATATTATTTGTTCATATATTTATCATCATCAAAATAAGGAGTGCATTTCTTAATGTGTGACCATGTATGCACTAACAATATATATATATATATATATATATATATATATATATATATATATATATTGTATAATAGAAATATAAATGACTTGAATGAAAATAAATAAAAATGCAAGAAATTAAGTGCAAGAAAGTAAAAATGCTAAAATATGCAAATGCAAGAATGTAAAAATGCAAGAATATAAAAATGCATGAAATGTAAATATGCAAATGCAAATGCAAGTATGAAGGAGTTGAGGGTTTAGAAGGGTGACACCAAGATTTTATCCTTGTTCGGTTGAACTCCAACCTATATCCACGTCTTGACCTCCGTCAAGGATTCCACTAGCACCATGTGCAAATACCTTTTAGCCCGGAAGAGATCACCGATATACAATCACCTTTTCGGATAGGTGACAACCACCAGAAGATCTAGTCCAAGATCTTACAAGTGTTTTTCACCAAGGACATACCTTCTTCTTCAACAAGAAGAAGAACAAGTTCTTCAACAAGAACTCGACACTCTCAAACAAACAAAATGGGGAATAGTCAAACCCACCAAGGAACAAAGTGTTCTTCACTCAAGAATACCTCACCAAGAACACCAAGAACACAAACAATAGTGTAAAACTACAAATCTCTCAAACAAGAAAAGATGAACTCTATTATTCAACACTCAAAGTACTTTTCTTGCTTCCCTTTTGCTTGATCTTGAAGAGTTGTATGAATATCACTATATGTGTAAAAAAACTTTAAGAATCAACACACTCAAAGATGAATATATATAAAATGAAAGTTCAAGTGTGTGTATAAGTGTATAGGAGAGAATAATCAGATTGGCAAAAGGTTGTTATAAGGGTGAAAGTGGGTTGTATTTATAAAGGAAAAGAGGAGAAAAGCGGGGACAACTTTTCAGCGGGCCGACGGTCGATCCCACGGTCGACCGTGGATCGACCATGGCTACAGCTGACACTTTCTCGAGTCGTTTAAAATTATTTCCGTTATTTTTCGACTTCCTCTTTTAAACTGGTATTTTAGATAAGATAAACACAAAGATAAATATCGTTACACTGTGTATTTGAACTGGCTTTTGAAAGAATTTAAACACATGTTTTAATGTGGTTGTGACACCTCATTGTACTTGAGGTGTCATAAGATCCACCAATTATTTTCTTATACCTTTTATCCAGTACACAGTATAATAATAATACCTCTTGAGTATATTTATCTTGTATTCTAAAATACATATTTTCACATTTGCCAATTCATAAAATTATATCTATTCAAAACAGTTGGCAAAATGTTATAAAAACTTTTTTCCATTGAAAAATAATATTTCAACGCAGTATGGAATAATTTTATAAGTGAAAATATATGTTTGTTAAGAAATGACATTTAAAAGATATATTCAATTATGATTGTATTGTCATTTTTATTTTCACACATCATTATAGTTTTGGCAATAAAATATACAATATATTTTGTGTGTTTTTATTAGTGTTGTGATCTTCCACAAATATATATATATTTCATTATTTTGCCAAACTTATTATTTTCATATTAACTTGGATTTATATTAAATTTTTTCTTTTAATTTATTATTTATAATTGCATCATCAAAACCATATATATATATATATATATATATATATATATATATATATATATATATATATATATATATATATATATATATGACATTAAAAGAGGGAGAATTGGACGGCTCAGATTGGTTCTCGCAGTTCTCGTACGAAAAACAGTTCTCGTTTGAACTTTTGGCTATATATATATATATATATATATATCTCTTGATTGCACTAACATTATTATTATTATTATTATTATTATTATTATTATTATTATTATTATTATTATTATTATTATTATTATTATTATTATTTATTCTTTTTCCTGAATTCAATAAGTCTTGAGCTTTCTACAAACTTATTCAAGGGGTTTTGTTCATAACGGCATACGTTTCAAGAAGTTGTTTAGATTTAAGGGGTTTTTTTTATTCACACCCATATGTATTCATATTCATCTTCATACGGATTCACACCCATGTAGTTTGAATTCTTCAATGGCGATTGTATCACTATTCATACGGTTAGGGTTCTTATGATGTTCCTGAATGGTGATTTCATCTATCTTCATACCATTTGTGTTCAGATTTCTTCTTTCTTCTTATGATTAGGGTTTCTATGGAGATTTTCAATAGCGATTTCATCTCTATTGATGGAGAGGGTATTGACTTCTTGATCTTGAATGGCAATTTCATCTTTTTTTTCATACATTAGGATTTGGATGGGTTTCCACTTATCTCGTTTGTTTGCTTAAGATTCTTGTTTGACGGATCTATGATTTCCATTGTGGTCTTGTTCTTATGATTCTTGTTCAACATATCTGGATTGTTTGCTTCCTGATGGGGTTGACCTCTTCATAGGATTTTAACATATTATGCGCTAATTTAGGGTTCTCAAGCGACATGGTGGTGATTTGTTCATATTATTTCGTATAAGACCAAATCTGATTTTCTTCGGTCTTATGTTTGAATAGAAACCCATGGATTCATCTATATGTTCTTCGGTTTTTTTCTTCAAACAAGTTTGTGCTCTTCAATTGTTTGGGTTTTTCTCCAAACATGTTTGTGTTCATCAGATGCTTCATCTGTGTGATTCCTCGATTTCATTTGTTTATGTTTTAGGGTTTCCATTTCTTTTGGATATGTTCATGGTTTATGATGAAGATGAATAAGTTCTTCATATGTTTATCGTTCATCCATCTGATTTTATATCTTCTGATATTATTTAGAATATTAATGATGTGGCAATCTATTAATAATGTGGCATAACAAATTAAATAATGACTGTTTACATGTTGATGAGGTAACCAAATATATAAAATTGTAGTTTTGAAACTTTAATACTTTAAATTGTAGTTTTTGAAGTTGGGTATATACGATAACAAAATATTAACAACTTCGATAAATTTCAGAAACTAAACCCTGTTTTTAAATGTTTCTTCCAAGTCAACCACTCACAATTAAACAAAGCAAATATGGTTGGAAGGGGTTAGATTCTCTCATTTTTGATCAAACATAATCTATTATGTTATCTCAAAAATATGAGAGTGGACCCTACAAAGGGGACCCATTCTTAACTCAAATAAGGGACCTACTCTTATTTTTGGGAGAAAACATGAAAGGATCTTAACCTTGTTTAAAACATATATTACTAATTTCTTATTTTTTATACAAGTGGACTCACATATCATCATTTAGAATCTTTACATGTTTTAAAAACAAATATCCTACGAAGTTGCTTAGACATTTGGTTCTCGAACTTAGTTCTCACTGACTTGTTAACCATGCACGTAGGAAAACAATATAACATGTTAGATCTTGATCTATTTTGGTCGAGTTGTGTCTAGATCATAGTTTGTCATTCAAGCTGACGTGTTCTAGAACTATGACTTTTAGGTTTGTATTCCGCCAAACACTTCTATAATGCTTTATTCACGTACTAAGAATTAAATCTTAAAATGCTTGAAATACTAATGCTAAATATATCCAACCCCTCTTTTATATGTGTAAGAGAGATAAATAGAGAAAAGTGATAGAGAGAGACATAAAAGAGAGGTGAGAGGTAGATCCTGTGTAGGGAGCTAAAAGAATTAACTCTTTATGGTTTTCAAATTACCTTCTTCATATATATATATATATATATATAGGCTACGGTTCAAACGAGAACCGTTATTCGTACGAGAACCGTGAGAACCGTTCTTGACCAATCATTTTATTAGTTGTCTTAAACATTAATTATAAATTAACAGGGCATGTTTGTAAAAACACACAAAACCCACTTGCACCATCACCTACTCACATCATCTCTTCAAAAATTCAAAACACACACCCACGATCTGCCGAAACCTTTAAACCTCCGCCGACCAACTCACTCAGGCGACCACCGTTCACTGACAACAGCTTACCATATCTCCTACCACTTTGTCTTCCCCACCATCATCCTTTAACCGTAGTAGTTGTCACCGGTGACCGACCTTTTATTTCTCTCTCACCGAATCGGACCGATGACCATCCCTGGCGGCTTGTTTTAGTGCAACAACAATTGATCTGGTGGAGGAGACGACGATGAAACCTCCACGTGCGACTACCCACGGTGACGAAGACCTCCACATACAACAATGGATCTGTTTGATGAAAAATCCTTATGAAGATGTGCAATAAACCCAGATCTGAAATAGCAACAACCGGCGACCACCAAAAACGACCACCACCTAATCGGCTTCCACCATCCTTGTCACCGTTGCCAAGACCTCTGATTTGAACTCCAAAGAGTGTCTTCTTTTTACAGCTAATTTTATAAATTAAGAGCCTCAGACCTGCATCTCTGCGATATGGACTATTTTGGGCAGTAGCTTGAAGAAGGTTAGAGTTGGTGAGAAGATTAATATGGTCCACAGGTTTGTCAAGGTTGTGTATCATGCATATTGAATTTGTACCTTATGCTAGTTATGGTGGTAATGAAGATATTTGTAGTTGTTAGAAAAAAAAAACAGACAATATAATTTATAATTGATTTGAGTTTAGATGCTTTAATTATTGATTTTAATTATAATTTCCTTCTTTCAATAGTTAAATAGTAAATGAATTATATATTTAATAGTAAATTTAAAATTGCCGATTTCTTATTCTTACTTTTGATTTTAAGCTATCAATATTTATTATACTTTAATGCTATATAAATGCTAGTTTTAGTGCTAATGAAAGCGTCGATTAATTCCCAATGTAGTCCTATTTTGTTTTAATTAACATGCTCATAATTTATTATGGAATCCACCGGCATTAATAAAAAATGAGATAAAATTGGTTTTTACGGATGAAGCACATGAAAAGAAGATGTTGAATTTTAAATTTAGTTTACGTTACATTTTAAACGGGCTTCGTAATATATAAAACCCATTTAAAAAAAATATTTGCACAAGTGCAAAAATATTACACTTGTGCAAATATTTGCATATGAATTTTTTTTGCACTTGTGCAAATTTTGCATATTTGCACATGTGCAAATGTCGAGCTGTAGTGGAAAAAAACCCAGCAAACACATCAAAAAAGTTTCGAAGAAATATAGCAAGATCAGTATCATGTTAAAGAGTATAATTTTATCGTTAATTTGGTATAATTTTTATAATTTAGCACCTTTACGTTTTATGGATATACGAATTATGCTCTTTAATTTAAGACCGATCTTGCTATATTTTTTGGAAAAAAGTCATGTTTGTTGTTTTTTTTTCAGTACAGCTCGAAATTTGCACAAGTGCAAATTTTGCACATGTGCAGATCTATACCTGTGCTGAAAAAACTAGGTAAATATGTGCAAAATTAGCACTTTTGCAAAATTTGCACTAATGCAAATTTCGAGCTGTACAGAAAAAAAACCCAGCAAAATGTGCACTTGTGCAAATTTCGAGTTGTACAGAAAAAAAACTCAGCAAACACAAAAAAAATTGAAAAAATATATCAAGACCGGTCTCAAATTAAAGAGCATAATTTTCTAGTTAATTTGGTATGGTTATCGTAAAAATGTCCAAACTACCTTTAAATAATAAAGGATAAGTTTGATTAGTTTAAGATTATCCATTAACAACTCTTTAATCTCAACCCTTTATCTCTTTGATCAATGGTTGTAATTGGTTCTCGCAGTTCTCGTACGAAAAACGGTTCTCGTTTGAACCGTCCCCTATATATATATATATATATATATATATATATATATATATATATATATATATATATATATATATATATATATATAGTGAGAGATTCAAATGAGAAACTTAAATTAAATAAGAATGAGAGACTCAATCCCAGTCGTCCGATTCCCTTTTCTTCAATGTCATTGCCCACCGATGAATTCCTTACATGCACCCTGCCACACTCGATTCCCCTACGCTTTCCATCCATAAATTCCACTTACAAAATGAACTACTGAGATTGAGTCTCCTGTTCTCATTTAATTTTTCATTTTAATTTGAACCTTACCCTATATATATTATATTATATTATATTATATTATATTAAAATAATAAAAAAGTGGGAAAATGATTGGATTAGTTTTGTTAAGGCTATACTTATGTGGTATTCGGATAAGAGGAAGATGAAAAAGAGCCATGCACATGGCCTAATCTATATCCCTTGTATATTAGTCTAAGTGCATCCAACCCCCAAGAAATGACTGGTGGGGTAGTTGGTTGGTGCATGACCCGTGGCTACACTATCGCCCCCACCCCAAGAAATGAGAGTGTGGGTCCAACCTTTTCCCAGTTACGCTGTCAATTTCCTTTTATTCCCACCAATCCAACGGTCACACCAACGGTAACAAATACACACACACACACACACACACACACACACACACACACACATATATATATATATATATATATATATATATATATATATATATAGAGAGAGAGAGAGAGAGAGGAGGGATCATTAGAGAACCGTTGCTAGTGCGAGAACCGTGAGAACCAATCTCAGACGTTCCTTGGATATAGGAAGTTCATGGATGGAAAGCTTAGTGGGATAGAGTATGGCATGTGCGTCCAAGTAATTCATGATTGGGCAAATACATCGAAGGAGGGGGAATTGGACGACTCACATTGGTTCTCGCACTAACAACGGTTCTCAAAAGAACTTTTTCCTATATATATACATATATATATATACATATATATATATATATATATATATATATATATATATATATATATATATATATATATATATATATATATATATATATATCGTAACAATTGTTATTGCACTAGGATATCCTATGGGGATGTTAGATGTGCCATACGCAAGATGGGGGTGGCAAAGTAGCAGGACTAGACCAAATTCCTATCGAGGTATGAAAATGCCTTGGAGAGATGGGCATTAAGTGGTTGACGAACCATTTTAATGTGATCCTTAGAACAACTAAGATGCCATAGGAATGGAGGCGTAGTGTGGTTATCCCAATATTTAAGAACAAGGGGGATGCACAAATTTTCGGAAACTATCGTGGTATCAAACTTCTTAGTCACACAATGAAGTTATGGGAGAGGTTGATCGATAACAGGCTTCGACGTGAAACTAGAGTGACGGATAATCAGTTTGGGTTTATTCCAGGGAGGTCTTCGATAGAGGCAGTTCATTTGATTAGAAGACTCATGGAGAAACATAAGGAAAAACAGCAAGACCTGCATATGGTGTTCCTCGACTTAGAGAAAGCTTATGATAGTGTCCCAAGAAAGCTTATTTGGAGGACTTTAAACGACAGAATGATTCCTTGGAGATATATCAGCTTCTTAAAAGACTTGTATGATGGGGCATTTTCTTGCGTGAGAACACCGGTAGGAGATGAAGAGTACTTCCCCGTGCTACACGGCCTCCACCAAGGGTCTGCACTTAGCCCGTTCATTTTTGCAGTAATTCTTGACGAGCTATCAAGGGGGTTTCAGGGAGGGGTCCCATGGTGTATGTTATTTGCTGACGACATCGTCTTGGTTTCAAATTCAAAATAGGAGCTAAATATAAGATTAGAGCACTAGAGACCAGTGCTAGAAGACTCTGGACTAACAATTAGTAGAATTAAGACAGAGTATCTTTTCTGCGATTTCAGCAAGTCTGGAAATGATGACAGCCAACTTATTTGCGTTGCGGATCACGCCTTGATACCCCAGGAGTCCTTTAGGTACTTAGGCTCCATTCTTCATAGAACACGGAGGATAGATGAGGACGTTACCAACCGTATTCAAAGGGGATGACAGGAGTGGAGAGCGGCGACATGAGTTCTATGTGACAAAAAAGTTCCGTTAAAGCTGAAAGGGAAATTCTACAGATTGGCTGTTAGACCTGCTATGCTATATGGATCTGAATGTTAGCCCCTGAAAAAGGCGCAAGTGGAGAAGATGGAAGTGGCCGAGATGAGGATGCTTAGATGGGCCTTTGGGAAGAGTTTGTTAGACAAAATCCTAATTGAGAGAGGGGAGATTGCGTCCGTTTGGGCACATTAAAAGGAGAGAATTAACTGCGCCAATTAGGAGAGTGAAATCCATTCTAGTTAATGGAACTAGGAGGCGTGGTCGTCCGACGCTAAGATGGAAGGATATAATTAGAAGAGATCTGCTTGAGCTTTCTCTCTCCGAGGACATGATCTCAGATAGGACCTCTTAAGGAGGAGGATTATGATTCAATGATTGGTAGGCGACAGAATAACAGCTTACGGTTTACTGCTTTTTTAGGATTAGTGGATAAGATTGACTGCTTACGGCCCTTTTATTACTATCTTAGCTATTTTTTAGCAAATTTTTTTTACTTTTCTTTTATTTTTATCCTACCTTTTTTATTTTTCTATTTTTTTCCTTTTTTCATTTATTTACTTATCTATTTATTTATTTTTTGGCGTCTCAATTGTATTTTACTTTTGTTTGCCTCTTTTTAATTAGCTTTTCATTTATTTTTCTATGTATTTCTTTTGTATATTTTCTATTAGTTGTTTATTTTACTTGATATTTTTTAATTTTTTACTCTTATTTCTATTTATTTATTTATTATTATAATTATATATTTTTTTATTCTTATTTCTCTAACTACGTACGGGTAGATGTACGATTGTCTACTATTTACCTTCCCCATATACCGCTATAGCGGGATTGGGTATTGTTGTTGGTGTTGTTGTGTGTGTGTATATATATATATATATATATATATATATATATATATATATATATATATATGCAAAAGTTCAAACGAGAACTGTTTTTCGTAGGAGAACCGCGAGAACCAATCTGAGCCGTCGAATTCCCCCTCCTGCAATGTCATTGCCCATCCATGAATTCATCACGTGCACCCTGCCACACTTGATCCCCCCACGCACCACATCCATGAGTTCCACTTTATCAAATCAACGGCTAAGATTAGTTCTCGCAGTTCTAGTACGAAAAACGGTTCTCGTTTGAACCGTCCCATATATATATATATATATATATATATATATATAGTGAGAGGTTCAAATGAGAACTTAAATATTTTTGAGAATGGGAGACTCAATCTCAGCCGTCCAATTCCCCCTCCTTCAATGTTATTGCCAACCCATGAATTCCTCACATGCACCCTACCACACTCGATTCCCTCACGCTTTCCATCCATGAATTCCACTTACAAAATGAACGGTTGAGATTTACTCTCCCATTCTCAATTAATTTCACATTCTCATTTGAACATCCCCTATATATATATATATATATATATATATATATATATATATATATATATATATATATATATATATATATATATATATAGGCAAAAGGTCAAACGAGAACTGTTTTTCGTACGAGAACTGCGAGAACCAATCTGAGCCGTCTAATTTCCCCTCCTTTAATGTCATTGCCCACCCATGAATTCCTCATATACACCCTGTCACACTTGATCCCTTCCACGCTCTCCATCCATGAACTTCCCATATTCAAGGAACGGCTGAGATTGGTTCTCGCAGTTCTCGTACGAAAAACAGTTCTCGTTTGAACCCTCCCCTATATATATATATATATATAACTAATTTACAACTATAAATAGTTTCCCCTCCTTATTTTTTCACACAATCATCTCATTCTCACACATTCTGTCTTCAAAAAATTTTGTTTCTTTTATGTTAAAAAAAAATGTCGTGTTCATCTAGGAATGGCAATGGGGCGGGGTCGGGGCGGGGCAGCCAATTCCCATCCCCGAACCCGATAAGGAATATGTGCCCCGTCCCCGCGCCGTTCCTCGTCGGGGAGCTTATCGGGGTGCCCCATCGGGGCTACTGCTTACCCCGTTCCCCGCCCCGTTCCCCGTCGGGGAGCTTATCGGGGTGCCCCATTTGGGCAACCATTTACCCCGTTCCCTGTTTTTGCCCCGAAAACTATACACGCATCTACAAAAATACAAAATACAAACATGAAAATATAACTAAAAAATGACCATTTCGGCCACAAATGAGAACTAGTTCATAACATACAATAGAAACCATACTATATTAACGGTGGTCGTTGTTGGCTTGTTAACGGTGGTGGACGTGTGGTTCGGCGGCGGTTAATGGTGGTCGACGATGGAGCATAGGAGAGGAGTCGACAACGGAGTCAGAGATGAGTCGAGTAGTTAAGGAGACAGGAGGGGAGTTGAAGATGCGAGGTGGGAAGTAAATCAAGTAATTGAAAAGTGAAAACCCTAATATATTAATATTAAAAGGTACCGTATGACTATATATATTATACATTAATAGATAAATAATATTAAATAATATATATAATATATAATCGGGGCGGGGCGGGGCGGGGCAAGACATCCCCAGTCACTACCCCGATACCCGAAAAAATCCCCGTTAATGTCCCGTTCCCCGCCCCGATCCCCGATAACGTTGCCCCGCCCCGCCCCTTTTAATTCGGGTTTTCCCCATCGGGTTCGGGTCCTTTTGCCATCCCTATGTTCATCATCTTCACGATTGGAATCGTCTACCAACACGGCTACTATCTTACAGATGAGATATATCCGGAATGAGCTACATTTGTCAAATCATTCACATGCCCTATTGATCAAAGACATCTAGGTTTAAAGTCATATAAGAAGCGGCAAGAAAGGATGTAGAACGTTGTTTTGGTGTGCTAAAACAACGTTGACACGTAATAAAAAACCCGGCAAGATCGTAACACCTGAAAAAAATATAAAGTGTAATGTATGCTTGTATCATATTACACAATATGATATTTGAAGACCAATTTCACATGATTTGTCATTTCGATAAAACAATAATCAAGTTGATGAAGATGAGGCTGATATTAACGAGCAATAATTGAACGCTAACCTTTAACATATATGGAACCGAAAAACGAATCTTAACTTATTGTTAAAAGATCTAAATTAATTAGAAAAACAAATTGTCATCTATGCAAATTCCCCTTACTTTTTTCAACGAAAAAATTATATTAAAAAGAAAATGTTAGCAAGTTGCTAGAGCATGGAATACAACATCCGAGACACCAATCACTCCACAGTAACTTATTCCCAAAACTACACGTAAGTTTAATATAAAAAAGGTTTTAAACTTGTACTTGGCTATAAATTCCCCTTATTTAATCGTATAATCTACGGATGACAATTTTTTGACTTAGAAATGAAATACGAGTCGAACCTAATACAATAAAAGTGACATGAACCCGCATGGGTCAGGAATAGATTGATATGAAGTTGACGTGAAAATAAATACGTTGAGTTAGGGTTAACACGGATAATTAGAGAGTGAACCGTATAAAGTTAACACTATATAGTTTAAAAAAAAAAAGTAATACTTATAATTTAAATTTTAATCAAGAGAGTGCAAATTCAAACGTGTAAGTGACATCTAAGGTAATAAAATCTGACAAAAAAAGTTCAAAAGTTAAAATATTAAATAAAAAATAAAAAATTTAAATTTAAAAATATTACATTATTTTTGAATTTTTTATTTCAGCTATATAACTTTGATACTTTGACATTTAATTACTTGGTATGTTACACTTTAGTTTTTTGGATCGGCTTTGTAATTATATTTGATGATGTATTATTTAAGTTATTTAATAACATTATTTATTGATACTTAGTTGAAACGTAGTAGACTATATTTTTTATTATATTTATTTGTATAAGTTGAATATAAAAAATAAGGTCAAAATTCAAATCACATTGAAACAAACACCGAATACAAAGTTTAAATGCAATCAAAATAAATATTGGATATTAGAGTTAGAAACTAATGAAAATCATATTCGAAATTCATATCAAAGCAAAAAAATACAAAAAAAAAGAAGAAAAGGAATATTGTATACGAAATCTGAAAAATATTCTCCGAATAGATTTTGGCGAAATGGGTCGTCGATATGAAACACGACCCAAACTTAACATAGAAAAAGATGATACAACTAGAACCCGACATGAAAACAATTGAATTAACAAGAAACTACACAAACATGAACAATAAAAACCTAATAATTCGAATCCGACCCAAATTATAATCCTAAAATAATGAACTAATTATTTTTAAAATGTGGATTACAATTATTTAAAAAAATTTAGTCAAACACGCCAACACAGATTTGTCTTTTACCTCAAATAAAAAAAGGCCTTTTTTTATTATATTTAAAAATGATGCATTGGAATCATATTCACCACTCATATCATATCTTCAAAGTCCAAAACAGATTCCACACCCTCGTTCCATTCTATTTCTGAATCTTTACCCAGGAATCATGATTTCCAGCTCTTTGAGCTTCCATCTCCATCCTCACCATCACCATCACCATCTCCTCTCAAACCCAAAGAGTAATCTCACTCCTTTTTCCCTTACAAATGCATTTAATTCAATTCCAACCACCTTAACCATCATCAAACCACTTCTTCCCCCAAACAGAAAGTTCATTTTCTTCAAACCCATGGCATCCACACTACCCAATTCCATTCCTGAGTTTGGTGACTTCCGACCCGACCCGACCCTAATCAACGATGATCTAGCGCCAACGAAGGCAAGCCAACGAACGTATTCCGGATGGGAGATGGCTAGTTTATGGGTTGGTTTAGTTGTGGGTGTGCCAACTTATTACCTTGCTGGTAGTCTTGTAGATCTTGGAATGGCTTGGTGGCAAGGGATATTGACCGTGGTTACTGCGAATATAATCACGGTCATAGCATTAGGATTAACGGGTCATCCAGGGACCCGTTATGGGATTCCGTTTCCGGTCTTGGCTAGATCGGCTTTCGGAATCCGAGGTGCACATATTCCAACCTTACTTAGAGGATTAGTAGCTTGTGGGTGGTATGGAATTGAGACATGGATTGGTGGTGAAGCAATTTTCCTACTTTTGCCTAATTCCATCAAGAATTCATCTCTTTCCAATTCCATTCCTTGGCTTGGAACTTCCCCAATTGAGTTTGCTTGTTTTTTAGTGTTTTGGTTTGCACAATTGATAGTAGTGATCAAAGGCATGGATGGAATTAGATTACTTGAAAAATTTTCTGCCCCAATCTTGATCATCTTAACCTCATGTTTAGCGATTTGGGCTTACGTTAATGCTGGCGGATTCGGTCAAATTCTCTCGATGTCTTCGCAACTCTCAGGTCCCGAGTTTTGGTCGCTATTTTTCCCGTCACTAACCGCGAATGTTAGCTTTTGGGCTACATTAGCCTTAAACATCCCGGATTTCACCCGCTATGCTAAGTCCCAAAAGGACCAAATCATGGGCCAAGCCGGTCTACCAATCCTAATGGGCGCGTTCACATTTGTCGGTCTAGCCGTGACCGCATCAACCCAAGTGATATTCGGGCGTGTGATCTCGAACCCGATTCAATTACTAGGCGAAATTGGCGGGTTCAAGACCATGATCATTTCCATCTTTGGAATCACACTCGCCACCATCACCACCAACATCGCCGCCAATGTGGTAGCTCCCGCTAATGCACTAGTGAACTTAAGCCCGTCGGCATTCAATTTCCAACGAGGGGCGTTACTAACCGCATTGCTCGGAATCGTATTCCAACCGTGGAGACTTCTTCAATCAAGTGAAAGCTTCGTGTACACTTGGCTTGTTGGATATTCGGCATTAATGGGGCCAATTGCAGGGATCATTTTAGCCGATTATTATCTTGTTAAGAGTCGAAATCTTGAAATAAACGATTTATACACATTAAATCCTCTCGGGAATTACTTCTACTATAAAGGGTACAATTTGAGAGCAATTGGAGCTCTGGTAATTGGGATTCTGCCTGTGATTCCTGGGTTTTTGCAGAAGATTGGAATCTTGGATTCCATTCCAGAGTTGCTAGTGATGATCTACAACAATTCATGGTTCTTTGGGTTGTTTTCATCTGGTTTTGTTTACTGGATCTTAGCAAGTGTGACAGCAGCAAAACAGGTGGGTTCACAGCCATCTGATCCCTTTTTGCCAAATACAATTTAATTTTATTTTTGTAAATTAATTTTAAAAAACACATAATCTTCTTGGAACAGAAAGTATGTATATACAAACAGAAGAGATTCATGTTAGAATGATGTGTAACTAATGGTTTAAAAGTAGTTTTTGTGAAAATTTGCATAACTTATTTCGAAATTATATTCTGGTTTTTGTAAAATTTATTTATTATTTTTATATTATGTTTTGTCTTTAACTTTGGTATGTATATAAGGTGCTCATTATCGACCTTAACGGCCAAAAGCGAGGAATAACGATGCGATCTTCTCGTTTTGGCCGTTACAAGGCTCCGGGGGGGGGGGGGGGGGGGTATGTACCCATTATAACAGTTATTAATGTTTAACACTGTAGATATCTATATAGATATTAAAACAGTAGATAAAAAAATTAAAAAAATGAAAACAAAATTCCCAAACTAATTAAATAAATATGGAATAACAGGGGGCCACTTGCTGAAAATAAAATATTAGGACCGTTCAAAATGAATCTTGATAAAATCATGATATAAAATAAGTTCAAATAAAAGTATGATAAAGTATCTCTCTGGTTATAAACTATTTATTTTAAATGTTTGTAAGTATATAAAATAAGTTTAAATAAAAGTATGATAAAGTATCTCTCTGGTTATAAACTATTTATTTTAAATGTTTGTAAGTATAAAAACATCTATCGTATTTATTGTTAAAAACATATATCATGTAAACAATAAATTATTTTAAGTGGGTTGTGCTAATCGGGTCGGATGGGATTTTTAGTTTGAGTTTTATCAAATTAAACCAAACTAGTTTCCATTTAAACTAAACCAAGTAAACAACTTTTGAGGTTGATTTCATTTCATGAAGTTTTAATTGAAGTACAAACTTAAGCATGGGCTAAAAAGACAACCAAGCTGGACTACCTAATACTGAGTTGGGCTTTCTAATAGACAATCCATCCTAAAAGAGTAAATAATCCATGAAATTCTAATAAAAAGTCCAACAGATTATATTATTAGAATAAGTAATTAAATAAATGAATATAAACAAATAAATCTTATTATTCACTTTTGATTTTATTAAGCTTGAAATAATAGTTTCAAACGTGAAATGAATTGAAAGTGTTTATGTTTTTCGGTTGGAAATGTGTCATGTCATCATGATATTATCAAGGAAGGGAGTGAACTACACCATCCATATGGGTAATTCACTATCTTTTTTAATTTAAATAAGAACGGAAAACTAGTTGTCTACTAACTTTTGGAAGGATAATTGGTTGGGTAATAATTGGTTGGCTAATGAGTTATAAAAAATGTATAAAAGAGTTGGGAATGATAAATTGATGGTGAGTGATTGGTCTAAATAAACATTTAAATAAATATTCTCCAATAGGTTCGATAAAGTTTTGGCAACTTAAAATCTGGGAATTAGTTATAAGGATGACTGCATATTATATATAGAAGAATTACAACTTGCTTGTGTTCATTCATCCAAAATATATGGAGAATGAGGTTTTCGAACCTCAACTGATGTTGTTTCAACGGCTAAAGGTGAGGGTCAAGAGAGGAAGATATTTATCATGGTAGGAATGACTATCAACTCTGTTCATGTTGGAAAATCATGGTAAATTATAAAGCAGTGAAGAAATGGTAGACTTTGTTAACAATTTGTGTATGGTAGGCATGTCTAGACAATATAATCCTTTCTATTTTTTCACTCATCTTGTAAAGTGATGTATAGAAGTTATGTATGGGTGTAAATTTTACTAAAAGGAATAAAAATGTATAAGTTTTTCAACTTAAAAACTTGCAAATAAATATTTTGAATTTATTCTTTTAAGAATGCACGAAGTAGCACCATAACAAAATGCGCAATTTGCTATCATGAGTTTGTAATGCTCGTTAAGCTTCTTCACCTAGCTCGGTATTTTCTTTATGATCTTGGAGCTCTTTGTGCTATTAGCAAGCATGATGTGATTATGTTTAATTCAAACCAATGACGGTTAGTAAAACAAGATTGGACAATTAGTGTGTTGGCATGACAATCAATGATGGTAGTAATTACAATTATTATTGTGGGATGTTAATGATGGGTTATTGATACTAACATACAAGTTAGTGATATAAGTTGGGGAAAACATTGTAAAATATTTACCTCTTTTGGTGAAGACAAAAATAAACATGTCTATAAATTGTTGATTGAAAGAAGAGAAATTAAATATATTCCTACTTTTTGTTTCTACTTCATCCTCCTACTCCTCACAAGATGACATGTGTACTCCACTAATTCTTCTTCCCCACTTCCTTCCTTGATGTTGACACATGTCTTGATTAAATATGTAGGAGGATAAGTAGAAACAAAAATTAAAAAAATATATCATTTCTCTTATAATAATTACCATATGTACAAATATTACTCACTCAATTATCTTATCTTTGTAGAAAGTCGAGTTTTACAAAGAAGATAAAATTTCAAGAATCAAGACTCATGGTCCGTGGCATAAGCCTACATTGTCTTTAATCAACAAGACCTTCACTTGCACTCACCCTCAAAGTAATATTCGACAATTGAAAATGTAATCTTAAAAGACATATAAGGATAACATGTCTTCAAAAATAACTTTTTAAAATAACTCTTTTATATTTTCAAACGTTACGCACACATTTTAGAAAATATAATTAATATTTTAAAAAATTATACTTTTATCCAGTACATAAAACAAACGGGAATAAGACAACCAATTTTTATTTAAAAAAATAGTAAACATAACCTTCCAACTTTCATAAAAATACTATAAATCTAAAACTAGAAAAGATATCTTTTATTCTGGTATATATCCAACATCTTCTTGTATAAATTTTTTTTATCATTCCATTTTTATGCTAAGATTCAAACACGCTTGAAATGTCTAAATCCATATTTTCCTTATTCCTGTTCTAGTGGATTCAAATGGTAAAAAAAGTTGGGTTGGGTACAAAACAAGTTGTCACGATCATATTTCAAATAATAAGAAATGTCCACCAACACTCTATGCATTGACCACGGTTGACCGTGATTCGTCCATGGACATCCGGACAAAAAGGATTTTTGGGTTTTTTTCACCTATTAAAGAAACTTGCAACTTTATCTTAATCAATCTCTTGCATATTGAAAAATATAGCGGAGAGTTCATTCCAGAACCGTTGTTTGTGCGAGAATCGCGAGAACCAATCTCAGTCATTCCTTGGATATGGGAAGTTCATGGATGGAGAGCGTGAAGGGATAGAGTGTGGCAGGGTGCATGTAAAAAATTCATGGATGAACAATGACATTGAAGGATGGGGAATTGTATTGGTTCTCGCGGTTCTCTCACTAAAAATGGTTCTCAAATGAACTTCTTTCTATATAGGGGAGGGTTCATTCGAGAACCGCTGTTAGTGCGAGAACCAATCTTAGTCGTTCCTTGGATATGAGAAGTTCATGGATGGAGAGCGTGGAGAGATAGAGTGTGGCAAGGTGCATGTAAGGAATTCATTGATGGACAATGAAGTTGAATGAGGGGGAATTGTACTGCTCAAATTGAAGGGGTTTGTGTGGCCACGGACGAATCACGGATATATATATATATATACATGGGACGGTTCAAACGAGAACCCTTTTTCGTACGAGAACTGCGAGAACCAATTACAGCCATTGATAAAAAAGATGGAGCGTTGAGATTAAGGAGTTGTTAATGGATAACCTTAAGCTAATCAAACTTATCCTTAATTAACTAAGGGTAGTTTGGACATTTTTACATTACCCTCACATATTTTAAACTAATATATACATCAAACGGAATTGTGTTAAATTACGAAAATTATACCAAATTAATGAGAAAATTATGTTCTTTAATTTGAGACCGGTTTTGATATTTTTTTCAAAATTTTTTTTGTGCTCGCTGGGTTTTTTCAGTACAACTCACCATTTGCACTAGTGCAAATTTGCACATGATGCACAGATTCACCTAGTTTTTTCAGTACAGATGTAAATATGTTTTGCATAAGTGCAAATTTTGCACATGATGCACAGATTCACACAGTTTTTTCAGCATAGATGTAAATATGTACTAGTGCAAAATGTAAAATTTGCACTTGTGCACAGTCGAGCTGTACTGGAAAAAACCCCAGCAAACACGTCTTTTTTTTCTTTCCAAAAAATATGTCAAGACCGGTCTCAAATTAAACAGCATAATTTCTCGTTAATTATGTACATTTTTCGTAATTTAACACCTTCTCGTTTGATGGATATGTTAGTTTTTAAAAAGTGGGGGTAATGTAATAATGTCCTTACTACCCATTCCTATTTAATTTAAATAAAAAAGACAGGAAATTAAATTATTGGCCATAAATGTTTTTCGTAGTTCTTGTATGAAAAACAGTTCTCGTTTGAACCGCACTACATATATATATATATATATATATATATATATATATATATATATATAGTGTTAGGATCAAGGAAGAATACTCTTAAATAGAGAACAGAGAGAACACTTTTGAAACTTTGATTTCATTGATCAGATGGTTCAAAAATTGTCACAATTTATTTAGGCATTTGATTACATTGATCATCGGATTTAAAATATGTCACGTTTTTTTGATAATATGTTCGAATATAATCCTGATGCATCGATGGATACAAAAGTGTTATTTGATGCATCAATGCATCCAAATTTTTAAATTGTTAATAATTATAGAAATAATTTTGATTTTAAGATTTAGGATGTAAAGTTGACTTTTGGGTAGCTATGGTGAACATGAACGTAAAGAAGAAATAATAAATTACAAGTTACACGTGTTCTCTCTGTTCTCTATTTAAAAGGGGTCTTCCTTGAACCTCACCCTATATATATATATATATATATATATATATATATATATATATATATATATATATATATATATCTACCTATTATATACAAAGACTACATGCCCTCAAAAATTAACACGTGGCATATAAATAGAAACAAAGACAGACAAAAAAAAATCCCTAATTCATCCTCTGTTGCTTTCTTCCTCTTTTCTCAAACTACGCATATGCCCTACACCGAACACGCCTTCGTCTTCTTTACCTGCCACACATTCTCCCTTTGGTATTCTCGTCACTGTACCGGTCGCGTAGCGCCTGCTTCCCTGTCCGGTTGAATTCCTGTGCTCTGTCGTCTCCCGGTCGCTTTCCTCAGATGTGTCCACACACTTTCTCGCCTGCCCTTGACGACCGCCACGTACATGTGATTAACTCATTTTCCCGCTCATCTACCTTTCTCTGTATTATTGGCAATCAGGTTTTTTTCACCATGGTTCCTATCATCACCAGCTCACCATTTATCCCTATGTTTATCATTGATTTTTTGCAAATCAGGTACGTATATTTCTCCTTGAAAATCCCTTTTGATATTGTTGTGTAAGTTTTGATTTTATAACTGTACATTGTTCTTTAAGCTCTAATCGATTCAATTGATGGGTTTCAGTGTTTTTGTTTTCATATTTAATTTTGGTCTTCATATTTGCTTTGTGTTCTTTCATGTTAGTTTTTGCTGTGTACTTAATATCACAGAGTTAGTTTTTGATGTGTACTTAATATCACAGAATTTGTTTAGGTTTGGGTTTATGTGATCACTGGATAGTTTGAGGTTCAGGATTCATCTTCCAATTCTCAAACTTCCCTAGGTATGGCTAATTCAGATATTTGATTATAGAATTTTGAAGAAGATTTGTCAATCGAGGATATGGGTAATCTGTTTAGGTTTGGTCTTCATATTATAAGAATTTGAAGACAATTTCAGAATCGAGGATATGAGTATCTGACTAATTCAGATATTTGATTGTTTAAATTTTAACTATGCTTCGTTGGACCTGATGATGTATCTAATGTGCAAAATTAGAATTTTGATGAAAATCTACTTTATATAGTGAGGGTGAAGTTTAAACTGATGTAAGTATACAAACTTTAGTTCTAAATCTTAGACCATATATGAACACAACATGTTTGATAAAAACGCCTAACTAGAAAACGAACCATGCTTGT